>CAOLHI010001003.1:0-458180 GCA_948474755.1 Ctenosaura bakeri | reverse complement strand
CCTGCTGCCTTCACGTCAGTTCGGGTAAGTGTCAATACAACTGAGGTTCTGTAAAGATCAGTGTGAATTTATTCTATCAAATTAATATACCATAACAAATATCTAAGTAATTTAACAATATAGACCCAATGTAATACAATACATTATATTAGCATACTGACAGCTGCTTTTCAGAACAATAGTTAAAACTTTGGATAGGCTATAGAAAAGTCCCCTGTTATCAACTTCAGAGCAGGAAAAACTTCATGTCAAATAACAAAGCTGATATTAAAACTTGACTTGTTAACTTTGTTATACATTTAACATTATGCATTGAGTCCTGTAGAATTGATCTCACAGTAGTCTCTGTACAGTCTTATTCCTAGTTGTGTCACACATGTGTTTAGTTTTTGGCCTAGTGTGTTCCCTTAGTACATGTTGCCTGTGCAAGCAAGGTTAAATTCCTCTTTCTGAATTGACAAATAGGATTTCTATTTCTAACACGTTGTTTGTTTTCCTTCTCTTTTAATAGATTCATTGTGCTGACAACTTCAGCTGGCATCATGGACCACGAGGAAGCTAGGCGAAAACACACAGGAGGCAAAATCCTGGGATTCTTTTTCTAAACTTGTAAAAAAAAACAGGCATACTAATAAATTGTTCAAATGGACTCTTTGCTGCTAGTGTTATAAAAGTTAGCCCTCATTCACTGAGGGCCTTTCATGTGTATCAGATTCTTAAATAACCCTAGCTGGACAACAGCATACATACTGCATTGTGAACTATCAGTAAGCCTCCCTCGTGGGCACCTAGAATCATAGAATTAGAGAAGTGGATTGACTCCCAAGGGTAATGTAATCCTACCTCTTCCTTGCAGGAATCCACAACCAAACACCCTTGAGAGTTGGCCATTCAGCCTCTGTTTAAAAACATCTAGTGAATGAAAGTCAGTTTGCCTGTACCTAGTACTACTGTTTCTCTTTAAAGTGGGTCAGATTGCACTAGTCTTTTAGTGAGTGTCTCGAGATGAATCTGCCTAGCAAAGGGCAGGAAAAAAGGCATGAGTAATCCCTGTGCAGATATTTGGGACTATTTTTCTGCTGGCCATTTGTATAGAATATGTGTGGGTGGAGTGCATAAGCAAATCTTGGACTCATGCACAGTTCCCTACTACACTGGGATAGCCATATCTAGGCTTTAAATATCCTGCTTACATCTGCTAGGCAGCACAAGGAGAAGATACTGTTTTGGCATGGAGCAGGCTCATTTGGGAGGGAATGAAACTGAGAAATGCTTCTGTTGCATCTCCAGTGGCCAAGTCTTCAGAATTGGTGGCCCTCTAGAGATTGGGAGTGCAAATCCCTTGCCTAGGGCTGTTGGGTGATGCAGTCCAAAGCAACTGCAATGCCACAGTTCCTCAGACTTGGTCTACAGATTGGGATGCATTATAAATTGTCTAAAGTATCCTCCCCGCTGCTTTCATTCTCTAGCCGTATACACAGAGGTGTGCATTTATACATAACTGGGCAGTGTTCTCCAACTAGCCATTTTTGCAATCTCAAGCGCACAGAGTAATTTCAAATATTACAGAAAAATATAATTATGCCCTGATGCAAGCCTTCCAGGAATAAGGTTATATCCTTTCCATCACTTCAGATAAAACACCCTACAATGTCTGCATGTTGCAGGGATGGGCACATGTTAGGTTCCACTGGGGCAAAATCTACACCAATGCCTTACATAGCTGACCATCCTGGTGTGTTGGGCACATAGCTGCTTTATATTGAATGGATGTTTCCATTTTTTCCCATTGGAGGGAAGTTCTGGTCCAAGAACCAAATTACAGTCCTCCCTCCACATTCATGGGTATGACCTTCATGAATTTGATTATTGGAGAGGTGGCTGTACCTCTGTTCCTCGTCCATTTGCCTCAGCACAAGTTCTCAGTACTGGAGTCAGAGGCAGGGGGATAGGAGGGGGAGCTCTGGAGGGCAGAAGGAAAGTGTACTGCCCTCCTCTCCCCAGTGTCTTATCTTTTGCCTTGGTGTGAGTTCCTTCCCTCCTGAGTTCTGTCCCATCCCTTTGCCTCCAACCCTGACGCAGAGGCTGGTGTGCCAGGATAAAAGGTAAGAGAAGCCCCAGAAGGGAATGGGGGTGGGTTACAATTTTTCCATTGTCAGGAAGGTTTTGTGCCCTGAACCTTTGTGAGTATGAAGAGGCTATTATATTTCATTCAAGTAGTGTCTAGTCATTTTATTTTTTATTGCATTCAATGAAGGGTCTTGTGGAAGAGGTTTGAATGAGGAAGACCTAACCTTCCAGCATATGTTTTTTCCTTCTATGCAATTATGTTGTAGAGTGTTAGAATACAGCAGTGCTAGAATGCAGCATTTCTTGTAGTTTGGACATGATTTATCTGTCCTGTCAGTGAGCTCTAGTGGCATTTTTGATTGGCGTCCCATGCTCTTTTTATCTTAACCTGTGATGTTGATGGAATTTCAAAAAGGGTGTTTTTGAAGGGGGGGCAATTCCCTGACACGGCTGTGGGATTCTGGAATTTATATTTAAAATCTGCATTTTTAAAAAATATCTTTGGAGTTCTAGATGTGGTGATTGCCTCCAGGTTCACCCTGTGAGCTTGGGATGGACATGAAATTGATTCCAGGTGTTGCTCCTTAAAATTTCACACTGTGATCTCCTGTATCACATTACTTCAGTTGACAGGGATAACTTCTTAAGCCTGCATTGCTGTTTTGAAAATGAGGCACAGGGATTATTGGGGCTGTCTCTGATACCACCAGCATCCCTCAGAAGCTGCTGATTACACTTTTTAGTACTGGGCTCTGTGATTTCGTGTTGTGTGCTGTCAAGTCATTTTCAACTTAAGGCAACCCTAAGATGAAACTATCATGGGGTTTGCTTGGCAAGATTTGTTGAGAAGAGGTTTGTCTTTGCCTTCCTCTGAGGCTGAGGGAGTATGACTTGCCCAGGGTCACTCAGGGATCCAAACCTGGGTCTCCAGAGTCATCCATTGCTCAAACCACTACACTACACTAGCTCTTGTAGAACATGGTTTCCATTTGTTCACTGCTCCTAAATTTAAGAGATTAATTTTACTTCTCTAGCTGAAAGACCTGTTTCAACAGACATGAAAACTGCAACCAGTAGAGAATGAAGATAGCCTGGTGGTTTGTCCCACAGGCTTGGATGGGCTGAAAAACACCAGTGAGGTTCACATTGCCCTCTGTAGTGGGACAGCAAAGCCTGGAAGGCACCAATTTGTTTTCTTGTCTGCACTTCGATCAGGTCTCTTGTCTCTTAGCTAGCTGACTTCCCTCAGCTATTATCCAGGAACCTTTTCTTTACCTTTCTCTTATCAAAAGAAAGCTTTTTTCATCTGCTGCTCTCTCTTTCCCCATTTCCTATTTTGCCCCCCAATGCTGATTCTGGCAATGGCTGTGCTGCATCACCAGGACTGGGGAGCTGTGAGGTTATTGTAGACTTATTTCTTAAGCCAAATCGCTTGGAAACTACAGCAGCTCTGAATTTGAGGTTCTACCTTGGATTTAGATGACTGAACATTTGCTGGCCTGTTGGCTGTTGCTGCTTCCATTGTGCAAGACACAGTGGTGGGTTCCCTGGGTCTCTGCATAGACTGTCCTTGAACTGAGAAACCCACAGCTTTCATCCTCACTCCCTGTGCCTATTATAGAAAAGGAGATCTCCACCCTTAACTGACCCAATGGATTGAGGTCCTCGTGTCCTCCAATGTGGAATAAGATAGGACTGGTGGCAGCATCAGCAGTGGTGGAAGGCTTTTCTCCTGTGCAGCAAGTTTGACCACCAAGGCCTTATCTTTGACATCTAGAAGGAAAACCCCTGTGTGCTCTGCAAAATGTGCTGCTGGCACCTCTCTACCTAACCTGACAATACCAGAGTTGGAGAGGAGATGTAGGTTGCAATCAACCTTTTGCAGATAATCTTGTTGGTACCATCTAGCACACACCGGGTGGGAAAAGAAGAAAGGCAGGCAGATGACCATTTGGGGTGCTTCTGACCAGGAGTGCCCTGTTCCACTTGATGGAAGCTCCAAGGAGCAAGAACACCACCCATCGCCAAAAATTGGTGAATTTTGGAGGGCAGAAAATCCTGCTGCTCATCACCTACTTTGGAGGAGGATTCCCCACTTGTCAGGAAAGTGGCTTCTTCTGCCTCCCCCTTCTATGACAAGCAAGAATTAGTGGCTGAAGAGGGGGTTCCTATCCTTGTGTAGCCTTCCACCATTAGACTAAGGAAAAGGGGTTCTTAATACTTTTAATCAAGGCTTTTAAGACCTGGATTTGAACTGCCTTGAGTTACAGGGAAAAGCAAACAATTTTTCCCAAACAGTAGAGGAAATCTTTAGGAGTGTCACCCCTCAAATGCCTGACATGCCATTCCCAAAGAATGTATTGGAATTAATAAAGGAGGAATGCTTCCAGACCTGGCTCAAAAGTTAAATATTCTTCACTGCAGACATCTCTCACCTAAGCTCTATGTCCTCCTAGTGGACACACCAGTTTCTATCTTCATTGCATTCTGCCCATATACTAAGGATGGGGAAGACACCCTAAGATGTCAGGAGGACAAAAGAGCCCAGGCTGCACTTAAGAAAGCACATGATACCTCCTTCCTAACCATTCAGTCTGTATATAGCACCTGGGTCATAGTATGTGCTTCTTAGCTGCATAGTTCCTTGCCAAGCTTTCAAAAAATCAACAGGGAATCAACACATTTTCAAAGTTGGCTGCATTCACAACAGAAACCATGGTCATGCTTAGGTTCATGCTAGAGTGTAAGAAAGCTAACATACCTATACACAAGACACGTTTTACTGAAACTTTGACAGACCAACTCCTGCACCAGACATACCTCCTTAATTGGCACCAAACTTTTTGATGACTACGTTGGAGTCAGCTAGTTGAAAGACAAGAAGAAGGCTAGCTGCAGCCCTTCAAAAGGACGCCATGAGAACCTCCAATCAGGGGGCTTGTCTTATCTTTCTTTTCATCTCCAGTTTAAATCCAGGGATTTCAGGAACCCAGATGTCCATTGGCATGATGAGCACCCTCCCACAAAATAGACAGTGGCCAGCGTTCCCATAGAGCCAATTCTGAAAACTATACTAATAATTCTGCCTCTATTCAGGCCAGCCCCACATCCAATGTCAGTCCCCACTTCAAAGGGTGGAGGGAATCTACAGTATTTCAGATGTGGTCCTAGACAACTTCAGACAGGTGGCTCCTCCAAGCCCTCAAGGGTGGCTATCTTGTATGCTTTATCCACTCTCCTCAACATTTTCCCATCACTTTCCTGAAGTCAAAGAGAGCAGGGAAACACACCCTAAGGGCACAGACCACCTTCTTGAAATAGAAGGTTTAAATCAGTCTTTCCCATTGTGATGCCCTCTGGATGTTATGTTTTTTATTTCAATTCCCATTGTTCACAATGGCCAGGAGTTCTGATGTTACTCCAAAACGTGCATGACTCAGGGGTCCAGCCCCTATGCCAGTACCTCCACATGACAGAGGGGAATTAATTAGCTCAAAATTACGAGGCCTGTAAGAGGGGGGATAACCTAATGAGATATTTCCACCAATGTTTATGGGTCTTGCAGGAAAGAACCAGCCAGAGTTTCCAAAATAAGCTAAAGTGTGTTTTATTGAAGATTCACACACACACTTGCACAAGAGCTAACCGAAGGAAAAGAGAGGAAAGTTGTGGATAGAGGAATTTTAAGGTTTCGGTGATAATTACCAGTCCAGAGAGCTGTGAAGAAAGCAGCAATGTGGCTTAGATAGACAGTACTCATTTGGGAATCAGAGTGATAGCATGGCGACTGGCAAGCAAAGTACTGCATCTGACTGCTCAGAATGGAGGGCTTATATACCCAAAAACTACCCTGCAGGTATGGGTGTGAATGGCTCTCCCAGGCAAGTGGACAGTGGGTGTTCTAACACATACAATGGGGTTAATGATCTTGGTATTTAGGTGACAAAGAGGCAATGGCTGTCATAATAGCTCTGTTTGGTGGAGAGGTTTGGGTTACAATGCAGGGAAATGTCCAGGTGTGAGGGAGCAGGGTTGAAACAATCATTGTTTTAGTGGGAGCTTCCCTCTGACCATTGTATGCTCAGACATGTTCCAGCTTCAGCCTATTATCTCTGGAGCAACTTTGTAATTTGCCAGACAGTGACTTCAGTTGCACCTAGAGGGGTGCTGGCTAGCTTGCCTTGCAATCTCATGTGTTCATTCAGTAATTTTCCTCTTTCCAGCATGACCTTCCAGTCGTTTCAGGTTCCATTTTATATCACTGCCAATTAATGTAGTTTTCCAATTACATAATATTTCACCAATTAAACCATATCAATCTTTGGAGGTGTGCAGGACCATAACACTGGGAGTTACAATCAAGATTTTGAGGACACCAGCTTGAGAAGCAGTGATGTAAATCAAAGAGCTTTTGGCTGGATTGTAATAAAAAATGAATGAATCCAAGGGCTGAGTTCAGGTTTAGTCTTAGCATATATTCACTGAAATTAAAGATTCTTAGCTATGATTAAGATAAATGTCATTTATTTGAATGCGCCTGTTGTATATGTGGTTGAGTGTGAATCCAACACATAGAATTGGGAGGAGGCTCATATGCATCTAGTCCTTCCATCCTGCTGCTGCAAGACATTCCCTGCTACAGCATCCCTCTCAGTTGGCTACCCAGCCTTATGTTTATTTCAAACCTCTAACAAAAGAATATCTACTAGCTTCTCCCAAGGGAGTTCCTTCCATTGTCCCACAGGCTTATACCAGCAGGCAGTTCTTAATCTTTTGTCTGGGGTGGGCAGCTGTGGTCTTCCAGATGATGCTGGGTTGCATACTCCAACATTCCCTACCATTGACCATTCTAGCTAGGGCTGTGAAATTTGCAGTCTAGCAAGATCTGAAGGTCAACAATTTAAGCAAGATCTCCTTTTTTGTAACTTGAACTTGTTCACCAAGTCTTCCTTCTGGAAGAACAGAAAACTGACATTCCACTGTATGGCCACTGTTACCAGGCCATACAGCCCACACCTTGATATGGTTTAATTGGCAAAATATGATTTAATTTGCAAGATATATTAATTGGTATAGATATAAAATATGCCCTGCTATGGCTGTATGGCTGAGCTGGACAAGGGGAAAGGACTGTCCAAACGCATGTGCTGCAAGTTAAGTCAGAAAACACCTCTAGGCCTAGCCAAGTCATAGTCAAGAAATCACCAGGAAACTCCAGAGATAATAGGCTTGCAGTTAGCCCTAATGACTCTGCCTTTTGGACAATAGTGACTGGGAGATTCCCATCAAACTGCTGATTGTCTTAACTCCTCTTTCCTGACCATGCAAACCTCTCCTTTGTCCTAAAACTTGTCCAATAAGCCCTGAGCTATCAGGGTGACCATTAGCCGTTTGTCACCTAACAGTAAGACCACTAGCCTGTTCAGGACCTCATTGTCCACTCTGTGAACTTCATTGTTTACTTGACCAGACAGCCATTCATAATCATGCCCTGCAGATAAAATTCAGGTATATAAACTCCTTGTTTTGGCCTGTCAACTTGCAGTACACTGATTGCTGGCTCCTACTCCAAATTCTGATTGTGTACTGTCCTTAGATGTGAGTCTAAGCCACGTTGCTGCTGCTTTGCTGCTCTTCTAGATTGATAAATATCACCCACTACACTCTGAAATCTTGCTATCTAAAACTTCCCTCCCTTTTTCCTTCAGTTACCCTTGTGTGAATGTGTGATTGTTTGGATCTTGTGTGTGTGACTAATTCCCTCAATAAAACACAATTAAGCTTACTTTTGGATCTCTGGCAGATTTCTCCCTTCAGAAAAACTGGTAAACTTTGGTGTAAAACGTATTGTTAGGTTACCCCACTCTCACAGGCCTCCATATTTGAGCTAATAATTCCCCATCTTTGCGGGGAGGTACTGGGTGGACCTCTGAGTCACCCATGTTTTGGGGATAACAATGTGGAAAGTGTAGCCCTCCAAAAGTTATTCAGTGGCAACTCCCAGCATCTCTTACCCCTGGCTATATTGGTATGACTGATTGAGAATTGCATTCCATTAATACCTGGAGGGCCCACCAGAGGAAACTCTTTTGTAAAATTAACAGCCTGTTCAAGACTAAGTCTCCCTCCCAAATAGTTTGTATGATAATGAGGGTTACTCATAACAGTACAATATTGCCAAGAGAATCCATTTTTCCTCCAGTTATTCTGAGGACTGAAGCTAAGGTGAGAGGAAACAGGGAATTCTGGATGGGATAGTGGGGGATGTTGTCACCCCTGCTATTCAAAGGGTGCTGAATCTGGGACCCCCATCCCTACTATGCTCCCTATCATGCTTGCAATGGTGCAATGTTAGTCTGTTGTGCTGTTCTGCATCTTTCTAAATTACAATTCTTCATGTTAATCTTTTCTTTTCATTCCTGAGGTAGTTTCCAAGAAGGTGGAAAAGAGATGATGTGAACTGGCATGAACTCCAGGAAGCAGCACACCTGTGCCATCTGCACAAATAACCGATAAAATATTCATCGTATTTTCTCTACAGTCAGTTGTCAGCTATGTGACAAATCCGTGACAGGTTAGACTTTGAACTATTTTTCTTGGGTGGGTCTTTAAAATGTTATTTTATGGATATAGATAGAGTATTTTCTCTCTCTTTCTTGCAGAAGCATGAGTCAGAATCCCTTGGCTATTAAAAATAATCCCAGTAGTTTATGTCTTCCACATGTTTCTGGGTTGCATTAATTGCCTGACAGCTAGAAACTGCCTGGCTTTTACTCTTCTGTCTCAATCTGCTGGCAGAGCCCTGGAAAAGTTACATTTTTGACTTAAACTTCCAGAATCCCCAACCAAATTGGCCATGATACTTGGGGATTTTAGGCGTGGTGATGCAAAACTGTTACTTTTCCAAAGATCTAAGCTGAATAATAAGAAAATATCTACCAGATGGTAGTTTTGGGACTAGGAATCTGAAAACGCAACAGTGAAAACAACGCCATTTTTCAAGGTTAAATGGTTGAAATACCTCCCCAGCTTATTAAGTAGATAAAAAAACAACCAAAAAACCAGAATAGTGCCAGCCTGCACATTTGCTGGGGTTAGGGATGCAGGACCCCCACAAGAGCAGACAAATTGCAAATATCAAAAGTGATGTATGTATGTATGTGTGGAAAGGGGGCCAAGGCATGGTGGGGAGAATGGGGAAGGAGTAGGTTGGCACAGCAGCACTCTACTTCCTTTCCTCACCCATCGCCTTCCTTGAGTGTGTGTCTGGTGCCGTGGGAGAGGGTTTGGGGTGTGGAGAAATTGAGCTGTGATCCATCCTTAGCTGGCCAAACAGTGCCTGGTGGGATTGGAGAAGGAAGAGGACTAGAGGTGGGTTTTGAAGGGGCTGCACAGCCTGATCGGAGTCACTGAGAGGGAGGTTCCCCCAGAAAAGAAGCACCTGAAGTTGGGGGCAGGGATTGGAGAAACTCACAAATAATTAAATCCATGAACGTTAAACCCACAGACATGGAGGACTTACTGTAATATTATTTTACATCTTAAAACCCAACATTGTGCTTTGCCTATTTGCTTCATAAGGGAAGGCAGATTAGGAATTTAAAATGATTTCAAAGTTTTAAAGTTTATCATCATATCATTTTAAATCATAAAGGAGTTTCATTGAGCTCTGACTGGAGTTGTGATCAAATTGCTGTATATTTCAGTATCCGAAACCAATGAAACTGGGACTGTCTTCTCCTCCCCCTCCTGGTGTAAGAAAAACCTGCTCCACGATGTTTCCTGGCGCTCAGGGGCCACAAGAGGAAGCCGGGACTGCTAGTCTGGGGGGAAGCTGCTGGATGGACCCAGTGAAAATACACCACTGGACCCTGGCCCTACATGTCTTGCTTGACCAAGGGCAGTCTGAAGGGATGGCCTGTCTCGTTCAAAGAAAGAGAATTACAAGAAGGGAAGGATCAGCTGGGGGACGTGTCCCTTCAGTTCTTCATCCACATTTTGCATCTGGACAGCAGGCCAAGCAGGCAGGTACATGGCTCACCTGTTCCTAACCTTCCCCCACTGGGGTGGAATGGATTGCATTTCTACTCAAATTATACTAAACATGTCCACATATTCAAAGTGGTGTCCACTTTTGTTCTTGACAATGTGGAAGTGACTGTCCCTCTCTGTTATGGATAACTGTAGACATTCACATGCTTCCCTCTCTTGTCTTGCTCCTCACACCAGGAAGCCTTGCTTTGCACATGAATAAGTTCCAAGCACAAAACAGCCACATGTTTTCTTTGTGGTAGGTTGATACTTTGTCATGTATGTTTTTTATTTCTGCCACTGTGGGTTTTTTCCCCTTCTAAAAGGAGCATCTCTTCCCTCGTGCCTGGTTTACCCCAACCATGCAAATATTCCCAGGACTTAATCACTCCGTGAGTCCATCTCATAGTAAGACTTTAGGCCATTTCTGCACTACACTGTTATAGTGCTATTATTTCACTTTCAACATCCTGTGGAATTCTGGGGTTTGTAGTTTACTGAGGCCAAAGAGCTCTCTGGCTGAGAATTCTGAATTCCTCTCCCTAAACTGCAAACTCCAGAATTCCATAGGATGTTGAAAGTGGAATAGTAGCACTGTAACAATGTAGTGCAGAATTATCTGTCTCTAAAGAATATGAAATACAGTGGCCCCTCAACTTTCACGAAGGTTCAGGGCACAGAACCCTTGCGAAAGTTAAAAAAAACAGTGAATGCCTCCCTCTCATCCAAGTGAGTGCTCCTCCTCCCATTCCCTTCCAGGGATCCCCCCCACTTCACTTGTGTTTTGCCCAGCTATGCTGCCTTCCAGGCTCATGGGCGACTGGTAAGTGAATGGGAGGGAGCAGTAGACACATGGGTGCTTTCCCCCGCATTGCACTTGCATTTCACCTGGCTGCACTGCCTTCCAGGCTCATGGGCAATAGGCAAATGAATAGGAGACGCAGCATCATGACCAGAGAAGGCATGTGCGTGGGGCTGCTCCTTGCCATTCATTTGTTTTTTGTCCAGATCCGTGCAAGGAAGACACATGCACCCAGACAAAAGGTAGGGGAATGGCGGGGGGAGGCTAGCAAGCACCTCACAAACAATCAAGTTTGTGAAGGTCAAACCCACAAATGTGAAGAGAGGACTGTAATCACGGTATGTGTATTTTATTTGCAATAAAATTGTCAGTCATATGCATTGTTGCTTCTTATCTTTCTCACTCTTCCTCTCATGGGCTGAAATGCAGCCCTGTTGCTTTCAAAATATCTCCTTGTTCCTAGGCCTGAGAGCTTTTGGGAAGCCTGCCCATACCTCTAGTACCATTCCTCCTCCTTTCCCTTCCTCCTTCTCTTTCTTCTATTCAAGACTTCTGGAATTCTTCCTAGAATTTGTGTCCTTGCTTTTGGGTTTGCATTTAGAAATGCAAACAATGGTGGGGAGGAGGGGGCTCTCAGAGACTAAGAAATGCCTTCCAACAAAGATGGACAGACTCCAGGAGTCCAGCAACCCCAAAAGCACACCACAACATTCTGAGCAAACAAAAACATCTTTGAGACGGCTAGTGTGGCACAGCAGTCAGAGTGATGGAGGGGGAGCTGGAAGATCCAGGTTCAAGTCTCTACTGTGCCATGAAATGCGCTCTCTCTCACACACACATGCACTCACACACATGCACACACAAAGTGTAACCTATTTTGCATGGTTGTGGTGGATAAAATGGAGAGGATAAAAAATTATGTATGCCATCATGAATTAACTGGAGAGAAAAACTGGATATAAATGTAAATAATGAGTTTGCCATAGTGGTTTGTGTGTTGGATGATGACTCCAGAGGCCAGGATTTGATCACCCATGCAGCCATGGACTCCTACTGGGTGATCTTGATCACATCACACACTCTCAGCCCCAGAAAACCCCATGATAGATTTGTCCTAAGGTTGCCATAAGTCAGAAATGACTTGAAGGCAGACAACAGCAACAGCAATGAAGAGAGAGGTGCCATCCCATCATCGGCTGCCAGAGGTGTTTGCTGTGCCACACTGCCTAATAGTAGGGCTGCCCCTGCAAAGATTCCAGAGTCTTGTTTAATATACATCAAGACAGAAAGGAAAAGGGCAGAAATTTTGTCTCCTTCTTTCAGTGTGTGTGTGTGTGTGTGAAAAGTCTCCTGTCAACTTATGGCAACCCCATGAATTTCATAGGATTTTCTTAGGGAAGGAATCCTGGGAAGTGGTTTTGCCGGGCAGTCTATAGTAACTCTGTGTCTCGTGTAGAGCCACCGCTGGTTGGGCCATGTGACTTAGGAACAGGGTGGCTGTGAAGGTTTCTGCAGCCACTGGAAAGGTGATTCTGGGTCCAATTCTAATTCTCCAAAGGCAGATCTCAATCTGGGTGCTTGAAAGGAGAAATCTGACATAGTCTTAAGGTTCCTCAAAATGCCTTTCAACAGACCATAGAAAGATAGCCTAAAGCACCTCTTATTTGCTCCATATCTCATGGTATGCTACTGGGGCTGTATTTCTAATTTTATTATGAATCATCCTGGACTCAGTTTTCAATGGAAGGAAAGGAACCATACAAATATGAAGAGTGGATTTGAAAGAAGTCTAAAGAAGATTTACTGGTGGTAAATCTCACAAATCCTGAGGATTCATCAGTGTGTTGTCTTCTCACCCATCCCTGCCCAAACCTCCTCTCAGGCCATTTCCACCCTACGCTGTTATAGTGCTATCATTCTACTTTTAACATCCTATGGAATCCTGGGGTTTGCAGTTCAAGGAAGGGCATTTAGAATTCTCAGTCAGAGAGCTCTTTGGCCTCAGTAAACTACAAGCCCCCGAATTCCACAGGACTTTGAAAGTGGAATAATAGCACTACAACAGTGTAGGGAGGAAATGGCCCTAGTCTGGGAGTATTAACCAAGATCAGCCTACTTATCCTACTTATCCACCTGTCTTACTGTTGTCTGCTCTGATTGGAAGCACCTCTTCAGAGTTGCCAGCAGAGAACACTCTTTCCCATCACTTGTTGCCTGATCCTTTTAATGAGAGAAAGGGTGAGACAGAAGATGTGACTTTCTGAAGACAAGGGGCCTGCCCTGCTCATCAACTACAGTCCCTCTGTTTATAAAAGAAAGTTGTTTTCTACTAGGTCAGACTGCAGGGTCCTCTTGGCCAAAGTTATCCACTATACAGAGTCTCAAGCAAAAACAGGTCTTCCCATCACCAGGTGGGATCTTTTGCCCCCCCCTTTTTTAAATCGTAACTCACCAAGACTTTCGCCAGTTGTCCTGCTGACTGGAGCTTTGGGGAGCTGAACTCCAAAATATCTGGGAGAGAGGGAAGTCTCCTGACCCTTGCTTTATATATGCTGTTCACTCATGACAACCAATGTGACACTTTCCTGTGTTAATTTGCTGCTCTAATAAGGAACCAAAGATGAAAGTACAGAGAGTACACTAGCAAGACCCAGATAAAGAATAGGTATGGCCTTCCAGATGTTATTGGACTGCAGCTCCTATCAGACCTAGCCAGTGGTGAAGAATGATGGGTGTTACAGTCCAATGTATCCAGAGGGGCGCACATTCCTTGCCCTCTGACCTGGACAGTTGCATTATTGTAGGATTCAGTTTTACACTCAAATAACAATTCTCAGATTGGCCAGAAGATGGAGCACCTGTGCAGGCTAAATCCTGCACAGAACAATAAAAAATAAAAGTATTTGTTTTCCTCACTCCCTATGAAGCATTCAGGGCCAGAGACCAAGTGTTTTCCTGCCCAAACTGAGGCACTAGATGTCCTTTCCCTTTGGATACGGAAGCCACTTGGGCTGACAATAACTTTTACTTCAGTGCCGGTAGTGGAATTATATCCTCTGTCACACTTGAGAATGAGGCCAGCCAACAGAATGGGTTAACTATGGAGGGCAGGGACAATGGCCATGGGGAATGACTTCCCTCCCATCCAATATTTGCCCCTTAAGCCAGTTGCCTCACACTACCAGTCCTCGCAACAGCTTCTGATCCCCCCTTGTAAATAGTGATAGAAAATCTGTCTGTCTGTCCATCTTTGTTGGAAGGCATTTCTTGGTCTCTGAGAGCCCCCTCCTCCCTGCCATTGTACATGATCACCCTGGCAGCTTTTTCTTATTTTTAACGTACTGCTGACCATAGTGGTCAGCACTGGCTTCAGAACACATTCTTTAAAAAGATGAGCCATTTAGTTAATTTACATCTGTTCCAAAATACAGTCAGCCCTCCACATTTGTAGGTTTCATTTTTGCGGATTTGACTGTTCACGGATTATTTGCTGTCCCCTCTGCTGCTTCCCTGTGCCATTTTTTAATAGGGACTGCAAGCCTCATGAGACTGAGAAACTGCAAATGGGGCTTGTAAGTCCCTCTTAAAAATGGTGTGGGGCAGCAGTGGAAGTGGCAGTGAGCCCCACCAGCTGCTCACTTCTGTCTTGTGAAGGAACCCTGCTGCCTCAAAGGAATCCACGGTGGGTTGAATGTGGTGATCATACATTTTTGTGGGTTAAATATGGTTTGGGGGTTCCTAGAGTTATTCACGGTTTTTCCACTTTCATGGGGTCCTGTGCCCCTAACCCTAGTGAATGTGGACTGTAACTGAAAAGAAGTGTGAGCAGGATTGTCTTTGTGAACACCTTCCCTAACAGGGTGCCCCCTTGCAGGAGTTGGACTATAACTCCTCATGCTTCCAAGCCAGAATGAAGAACTGTAGTCAAATACAAGTATCCCAGCTTATCTGATGGGTGGAATTGGTTGAAAAGCGGAACCCGATCTTTTTTCAGTTCTTCTCCTCTTGCCTTCTTCCTGTAGGAAACATGAGGGAATTATGGAGGCTCACCAAGCGATTCTCTCTTGTTCCCTACAGGAGGAAGGCAAGAGGAGAAGAACTAATGAAAGAGCAAACCCTGCGGCAAAAAATGGTGCATGTCTATCATTTACAATGGTCGAAAGAACAGAATGTTGAAAATTGAGTCACCAAAATGTGAGGGATGTTTGTAGATCTGCAAGGCAAGCAAGCAGGGAAGCCACAAAAATAAAAGCTGAAACGTATTATTGAGGAGGTAGTTGGGAGTATTCAAAGCAAGACCTGTTTGGACAGGGAACGGTCTTCTGCAAGAGGACAAAATCAGCAGCCTACTGGGGAAAGTGTGTACAGCCTTGCACATTGCTTTGGGTAATAACTCCCACAATCCATGACCACCAGCTATGTTGGCTAGTCTTCATACAATCTCTAGTGCAAGAACATCCAGAGCAGAGGTGGACAACTGTTTCCTTTCCAGATGTGCTGGACTCAAATTCCCAGAATCCCTGACCATCTGCCATTTTGGCTGGGGCTTCTGAGTAGTCAAGTTCAAGATCCCCAATCTGGAGAATCTAAGGTCACCGCCTGCCTTGCAAAGGATTGTGTAGTCTACAAAGTCAATACAGAAGCTTCCTCTTCCTGAACTGAAGTGGGGTTTGACATTTTTTGGCATATCTAACTTTAAACACAGTTTAGTTTCTACATCTGGACCTTGTTGAAGCAAAAGTAAGTTGATGGCTATTTGTCAGGCATTCCTGTGGATTCTTGTAGCATCAGGGGATGGGATGAAAAGATCCTTAGAATTCCTTCCAACTCTACAACTCTGTGATTCTAAGACATGGGAACAAAAAAAAGCAAGACAAAATACCTGTGGATCTGCCTTGTGAACGAACAGACTTTGGAAATCAACAACAGCAAGCTGGGGTCTATTTCGGAGTACTGATGGGTGAAGTCAAAGGACAAGTTATCCTATCTTGAAAGAGAGTTGAAAGGGGAAAAGCAGGTGTGATTCCCAAACCCAAAATGAGTGTATACTGTTCTAATCTCTGTTTCAAAAACCATGGACTGGAATCCTGTTGGTTAATCTCAGTTAGAGTTGACCCATTCAATCAACTGTTGGAACTCTAGGACTGATGCTCACAGTCTGTTTGACACTACAGAATTATAGTAACTTGATACCATTTTAAAAAGGCGGAAGGAAGTGGGATTAAAAAAAAAAGAAAAGGAAAAGAAATGTGGCAGCACCTTTAGGACAAACTGATTTTGATTTTCAGATGAGTTTTTGTGGATATAAATCTACTTCTTCACATAAAGCACAGTATAATAATGAATGCTCAGATATAAGGCATATTTACAAAGGAGTGGGATGGGATGTAAGAGTATCCTGGAGGATGTAAATTGTGACCCTTGCCCTAAATTTTCAAAGGGCTGCATCTTTTCAGATCTTTACAGTGGTCGCTTAATGTTAAAGCAATCAATCTGCTTACAAAAGTCAGTTTCCCAAGGTCCAAAACTCTTCTTGTTACGTGTGTAGTAGTTGTTCTCGAACAAGGAAATTACAAAGAAAGATGAGAAAGAGCAACAACTGAACTCAATTATATCCATAAATTCCAATCTATTAGTAAAGGTATGAACAAAGACATTGGTTTCATGGCTTACTACATATCTTACTACAGGAGTCCTTGCTGCTGTGCATAAAACTAAAGGAATCTTCTCAGAGAGAGTTTTGGATGCTGGGAAACTGACTTTTGATAAGCTTTTGCTTTTGCTAACTAACACGGCTACTTCTTTGATACCATTCTAACTGCTATGGCCACATCCTATGGAATCCTGAGTTTTGTAGTTTGATGAGGCCCTAGAATTGGCTGACTGAGGATTCTCAATGCTCCTCCATAAACTGCAAATCCCAGGATTCCATAGGATGCAGTCATGGCAATTGGAGTAGAAGAATTGCATAATGTGGAAGCTGCCACTATAATTCAGAGCCAGCTGCCCATGACTGATCTTTCTCAACCTGGTTTCCTCCAGGGGTGGTGGTCTACAACCCTCATCAGCCCCAGACACTATGGCCAGTAGTTAGGTGTGCTGGGAGTTGTAGCTGAAAACGTTTTTAGCTGAAAACACCATGCTGGAGTGGAAGGAAGCTGATCATGAGCATTAAGTGATAATGTGGGGGGGGGAATGAGATTTTCACTTCGTGCCTGCAAGTTTTCATACAGTTGTTGCTCAGCTGTGTCATCTTGCAGACAATGCACCTGAGTCCATTCTGCAGCTTGCTATCCAAAAGACAGGGGAATTCTGATAATGTCCAGAAATCTTTGGAAAAATGCTGGCTATATGATTAAACAGTTCCCATGCTTCCACATCCTGCAACAATGAGGATGATGAATTTAAATGTGTTAATGTTTATAAACTATTGGCAGTTGTCTTGATTTTTTTTTTAACAGAAAGTAGTGTGTTGTATTGGGGGACAGCAGGGGTAGGGAAGCTGGTGTCCTCCAGTTTTCGGGTGACAATACCTATAATCCCGACAGTTGGCTATATTTGGCTGGACTGATGGGAGCTAGAATACAATCCCCAAGGGGGTTAATGAGTCAATTTGCAAAAGCAATCCTATATACGTCTGGATGGGATTAAGTGAGTCAATTTTCCATGTGGTTTCCCCCAGTTGTAAACTTTTTGGACATAGCTTCTTAGGCACTTGAAAACTGGCCAAAACGAAGTTAATGTATTTATGTTATTTATTAATTAAAATATTCATATCCTACTCTCAAATGTGGGATCTTAGGGCACCATACAATTAAAACAATACAGAAACAATTTCAGATTTACAACAGTAAAATAACCTAAGCAGGATAAAAACTTAGTAAACAAGTTAACAAACTAAAACAGTGGAAAAGGTTAAAATAGTTCATTGATCAAGATTTTATTAGCATGGTAATAAAACATCATTTGAAGAACAAAAAAAAAGCCCAGAACAGATCCTGGTTCAGCAGAGGGAGCTCTTGGCTTAATAATAGTATGGAGAAAAGTAGAGACATTAGTCTTTTGGATTAGAGGTGACCTCAAAGCCTTTCAGCTGCTTCCCAGGATCTGGCAGTATTGTGAGTGAGTCAAAACCTTGACTGAACAAAAACAACAGATGTGTGGTGTTATTGCAGAGATAAGAGTGGTTTTCATTCAAGTGTGGATTGACCTCATACACTGAAATCTGATGGTTCCCATGGTCCAGATGGAAGAAAATTCCAAACCATACGTAGCTATTTTAGGGACTAAAATTAGGGTTATGGCTAACCCTGAAACCTGGGACTATCACCACTGTGAGACCTGGGCCATTTCCGCACTAGAATGTTATGGTGCCATTATTCCACTTTCAACATCCTATGGAATCCTGGGGTTTGCAGTTTAGGAAGAAAGGCCCCTCCCTAAACTGCAAACCCCAGGATTCCATTGGATGTTGAAAGTGGAATAATAGTACTATAACAGTTTAGTGCAGAAATGGCTCTGGATACCAATAAGGAAATTAATACATTACAGCAGAGCAAGGAATGATAGGGGCTACAGTTGAGCAACACCTGGAGAGCCAGATGTTCCCCCAAGTTGTTGTTGTTTTTATAAGAATGTTATTGGTATGCACACTTTATTCTCAGATTAATATATGAATTTTGTAATTCTGGAAGAAAAGTGGAGAATTTTCTTTCTGTTTACAATCCAAAATGTACAGTATTGCTTTGTATTTCCTCAATAATTTGGAAATAATAATTATTCAGTTAGTTTGCTAGAGACTTACATCTCTCTACATTTATGCTTTCTAAGAAGATTTTGAGGCACTTCCAATCATAAAATAATAAAAAGAATCCACACAAACTAAAATGTCAATAGAAATATTACATCAAAAATAACCAGGGAACAAAAGAATAGAAAAAAATCCCTCGGTGTAAAATCAATTTTATATTTTGTTCCTGAAGAACAATATTACTATATCAGTTGTAATTTTAGCCCGTGTACTAATAGGAAATGCATTCTCCAAATGTGGATCCAAGGTTTGAAATAGTAAATAGTTTTTTTAAAAAAACTTGCAGTGCTAAACATTTTGATGAGAGGGAAACTTGAGGAGTGGGAAATCTAAGGACAGCACAAGCATGGCCAAAGGCATCAGAATGCAGATAGTTCAATGAAGAAAAAGAATACAAAACTGGGGGTTGTGGTGGAATGGAGTAGGTGACATTCTGAATAACAGTGACCTATGCCGTAAAATTTTGCAGCAGGACCTACTTGTAATGAAATACTGTACTAAATTTATTACAGTAGAAGATCACTAAGTAGAACAGTTTAGAATCATAGAATCATAAGAGTTGGAAGAGACCCCAGGGGCCATCGAGTCCAACGCCTTGCTATGCAGGAACACCCATCAAAGCATTCCCAACAGATGGCCATCCAGTCTCTGCTTAAAAACCTCCAAAGAAGGAGACTCAAGCACACTCCGAGGCAGCCTATTCCACTGCTGGACAGCTCTGACCGTCAGGAAGTTCTTCCTGAGGTTCAAGTGGAATCTCCTTTCCTGCAGCTTGAATCCATGGCTCCTTGTCCTCTAGTCTCTGGAGCGGTAGAGAACAAGCCAGAATTTACTATAGCCTTACTATAGCTATCTTTGGATATCTAATGTGGCAGGCAGTGACATTTCCCCAGTGTGCCAGGGACTGGTACCTGTCATTATTATTGTATGTGTATGGTTTCCTAAAAACACACCACAGATCAGCAGCAGACCAACCTTCTGAGTGGTATGGTACTGTGAAGTATGATGACACAGAAAGATAGATACGTGAATTCTCTGCAGAGTACCTTTCTGAGTGCTAGTGACACAACCAAAAAGACCCTGCAGGCTTTGGCTTTTGGATTATATATATTGTTGTTCTTGCTTGCCCTTAAGTCATTTCCCGCTTCTGCCAGCCCTAAGGTGAACCTATTATGGGATTTTCTCGGCAAGGTTTGTTTGGATGCAGGTTGCCAATTCATTTCTCTGAGGCTGGGACAGTGTGGCTTGCTCAAGATCACTCAGTGCCATCTTTGCACAACTGCAGAATTTTTGCAGAGGTACTTCAAGTAAAACATGAACTCTGTGTGTGTGTTCGTTCATGTGTTCAGTCAGAGATGCACAGTTCTGGCAGTCGGGATGGTTTTTAAGTTGTAGTGATGGATAATGCTTCCTTGGGAGACGAGCACCTTTAAAACCCAGTCACTAAGTTCCTGCTGAGCTCACACGATGTTGTTTGTCATTTAGCACTCAGCTTTGAACCTTGGATGCTTCTGGGCACAAAGCAGGTGTTTGGTGACCTCTCAGCTGTGCTCTCTTCTTTTCCTTTTCCCTCTAGGTTGCCATCGCCTTCAACAGTCACACAGTCTCCCTAGAGTGAAAAGCTGACTGGGAACGTCTTTGTCCTCAGTGCAGAATTCTTTGTAGCTGCTTTAGAAATGAGTTGTGGTGCTGGGCAGCTCAGCCTTTTCCGTCTCTCCTATCCATGCAACACTAAGGCCATTTCCACCCTGCACTGTTATAGGGCTCTTATTCCACTTTCAACATCCTGTGGAATTCTGAGGTTTGTAGTTTTCTCAGGCCAAAGAACTCTCTGGCTGAGAACTCTAAATGCCCCTCCCTAAACTACAAACCCGAGGATTCCATAGGATATTGTAAGTGGAACAATAACACTATAACCATGTAGTGTGGAAATGGCCTATAACAACATTGGGCGGAAATGGCCAAAGAAACACACAGACCTGTGACATCGCATCCCCTCCTCATCTTCACTTCTGCTTCCTCCACCCAGCCTAGCCAGGTATAGCGGAAGGGCTTCATCTTCCCCTCAGAAGGAGATGTGAGCTGTAGATGCTTTGCCTCATAACTACAGTCCTTTTTCATTAAAAAAAAAAAGATAAAGTTTGGAATTAGGCAAGTGGAAATTAGAATGCTTTAAAAGTGAAAAGCAGGAGAGCCGATAAGTATCGTAAGCATGGCTCTTATGCTTAGAATGGGACAGTTATAGGGTGTGCACTTGGCCATAGAATCACACTATGCCCACCTTGTCCTACACATGTCCATGAGAAGTGGAACATTTTTGGTCTGAGTAAGTTGTCACTCATGCTCCTTTTTGACTTACTTGGTTTTGCAGTCCTGCCTCCTAGCCAAACAAGCCTCAAGCCTTTGACAACATTGTCAGGGAGCTAGATGTGTTCACCAAGCATTTCTATTATTATTACTATTATCTTCTTCTTCTTCCTCCTCCTCCTCCTCCTCCTCCTCTCTTTCTTCTTCTTCTTCTTCTTCTTCTTCTTCTTCTTCTTCTTCTTTAGTTAAGATAACGTCTCTTTGCATAACATAATTACAGCAGTAACATAATACAATATATATATCAGAATTATCACAAAGAGAGAAAGAAGAAAAAGAAAAAGAAAAGATGACAGAAAGGGGAAAAAGGAAGAAAAAAAAGAACATTCATAATATGTATAACATGCTACACAACTACATACTTTCTACGTGCTTGGTTTCAAACTTTCCTCAAATAGGCTGTATACTGTAATCTTAACTCAACTTCTGTTAATCAAATCATCTCTTGTATTTCTAGTGCTAAATCCACCCTATATTAATATTCAAAACTAATAACTGGTATGTTATTCTCTTTCAAAAAAACTGATCAACAGCTCCTGGTTCTTCACAAATGACCCCAAAGATTTTTCCTTTAAAAGAATAGTCAATTTATCTAATTCTACTAAGTCTATCAACTTTAATATCCGTTCTTCTGTAGTCGGGGACCTGATGCTTTCCCACATCTTCAAATATATTATTCTGCCCACTGTTGTCATGTACTGCAAAATTCTGCCAAATTTCTTCTCCAGTGTGATGTCCATCAGTCCTAATAGATAAAATTCTGGTTGTTTCTGAAAACTTAATTTTATTATTATTATTTTTTTATTTAATTTTTATTAAAAAAAAAGACAATCAAATTAGTCTACATCATAATTGTACAGTAATCATTTTACAAATTAAAAACACGCTTTCTTAATATGATTATATTGATATTATTCGATCCTTTACTACTTCCCCTCACCCCTTGTTGGAACCTCTATTTAAGTTCCTCTTTCGAGATCTCATAGATACCACATTATCCTTTTAGACAAGCTTACTTAGATTGCATATTATAATTTACATAACTCTTTTCTATCTTTACATTATCTTTGAAATTCTTTCACTATTAATCCACTGCGCATAACTTTGCCCATTTCTCTTCTATTATAAGTTTAATTGATTTCAAGTCATCAACTTTCTTCGCCTGTTTTTCGTCTCTAAGATTATACGTGAGTTCTTCTAACATAACAAATTCTAATATTTTTTGTAACCATTCATACATATCTGGTGTTTCCTCTCTTTTCCAGTACCTTGCATATACAATTCTAGCTGCGGATACCATGTATAATATTATGGATTCGTATCTTTTGTGTTTCTTCTCAACCTGATGTAGCATATTTAATAAGTATAGTTCTGGTGTCAAGGGCAGTTTAATTTGTAAAATATCTTCCATTAATTTATGAATATTCTTCCAATAAATCTTGACTTTGCGACAATTCCACCACATATGATAAAAGGTTCCGTTTTCTTGCGTACATTTCCAACATAGTTTATTTTCCAATTTATATATGTTAGCGAGTTTGACTGGATCCAGATACCATCTATGAAGCATCTTTAAATGATTTTCCTTCAGGTTCTGGGCTAAAGTGAATTTTTGGGTACTGATCCAGCTTTTTTCCCAATGCTCTAGACTTATTGTGTGTCCAATATTTTGAGCCCAAATTATCATGGATTCTTTAATTGTTTCTGTTTGTAGTTCATCATCTAAAAGGTATTTATAGAACAATGCTGTTAAATGTTCTTTTCTTTCGAATACTATTTTTTCCCATTCATTATTTTGGGGCCTTATTTCAATTCCATCCAATTTGAGATCCATTTTGAACCTTTCTTTTAATTGTATATGTAGGAACCATTGACAGTTCCAGCCATCTTCCGCCAATTCCTCTCTTGATTTTATCCTTGAACTGCCATTCGAGTCTGCAACAATTAAATCTCTATATGTAAGCCATCTTCCACCTAAATCCTTTGATCTTCCCATCAGGGCTTCTTGCGGTGAAACCCACAGTGGTATTTTTGTGTATATTTTTCTTTTCCAATACATCCATATTCCATATAATGGCTTTCTTAGGTAATGGTTAAGGAAATCTTTATCCGCTTTTATCTTTTGATACCAAAGGTATCCATGCCACCCAAATCTCAAGTCTGGTCCTTCTAATTTTAGGATTCTCTCATTTCTCAACTCTATCCAGTCTTTAATCCAAGTCATGCCATTTGCCAGGAAATAAAGTCTCAATTCTGGAATACTACAGCCACCTCTTTCCTTTCTGTCTGTTAATATTTTCCACTTTATTCTTGGTTTTCTAGCTGCCCATATAAATTTTGTTAAATCTTGTCTCCATTCTTGAAAACATTTGAAATTAGAAATGATCGGTAAATTTTGAAATAAATAATTTATCTTAGGGAGAACCATCATCTTAATAGTTGCCATTCTGCCCAATAATGAGAGATTTAATTTTGACCAGTTTTGTAAATCTTGCTTGATCTCTCCCCATTTCTTAATGTAATTATTTTCAAACAGTGCATTGTTTTGTTTGGATATTATTATTCCTAAATATTTGATCTTTTTTTCCTCTTTAATACCTGTTTTTCGTTCAATTGATTTTATTTCTTCCCTACGCATATTTTTGGTTATAAATTTTGTTTTCTCTTTATTGATTTTGAAGCCGGCTAATTCCCCAAATTCGTCACAGATCTCCAAAAACTTTAATATATTTGATTCCGGATCTTCTAAAAATATTACCAAATCATCAGCGTAGGCCTTCACTTTGTA
Source organism: Ctenosaura bakeri (assembly GCA_948474755.1). Lineage (NCBI taxonomy): Eukaryota > Metazoa > Chordata > Lepidosauria > Squamata > Iguanidae > Ctenosaura > Ctenosaura bakeri. Next base: position 434,312 of record CAOLHI010001003.1, on the reverse strand, counting down.
TTCTTCTCCTTTTATTCTTGCTCCTTTTATTGTCTCCTCCGATCTTATCCTTCTTAAAAGAACTTCTAATACCAAGATGAATAATAATGGAGAAAGCGGACATCCTTGACGGGTACCTTTAGTAATCGATATCGGATCTGATTTGTCTCCATTTATTATTATTTGAGCTTTACAGTTAAGATATATTTGTCTAATCCAATTTATGAATCTGTCTCCGAAATTAAGTCTGTTTAGTAATTCAAATAAAAATTCATGATCTATATTATCGAAGGCCTTTTCAGCATCTATGAAGATCAGCATGCCTTTTTTTTCATTGTGTTTTTCATAATACTCCAGCATATTAACAACCGTTCGTATATTATCTCTAATATATCTTTTTGGCAAAAATCCACTCTGATCTTCATGAATTATTCCTTGTAATATGGTTTTTAGTCTATTTGCAAGTATTTTTGTGAACATTTTATTATCTATATTTAATAATGATATCGGTCTGTAATTTTTAGGCTCGGTCGGATCTTTCCCCTCTTTTAATATTAGAGTTATATTTGCTTCACACCATGACTCTGGTTTGCCCCTCTTCAAAATCTCATTGAACATCTTCCTCATTGGATCTCTTAACTCTTCTTGAATTTCTTTGTAGTATAATCCAGTGAGTCCGTCCGTACCTGGGGCTTTCCCAGTTTTAAGGTCTTTTATTGCATTTATTACCTCCATGCATGTTATTTCTGCATTTAGACTATCTCTTTGATCTTCTGTGAGACTCATTAGATCTTGTTTATCCAAGTATTCTTCTATCTTTTTCCTCTTACTACTCTTTGTCTGTTTTCGATATAGTTCTTTGTAATATTTCCTAAAAACATTCATTATAGTTGTTTCATCTGATGTTATTTCATTATTTTTCCTCACCTGCAGTATTAAATTTCTTTCTCTTCTTTTCCTTATTTTGTACGCCAACCATCTTCCAGGTTTGTCCGCGTTTTCAAAATTTTTCTGTTTGAGCATTCATAATTTCTTTTCTATCTCAACCAAATTCTCTGCCTGTAATTCTGTTTGTAATTTTTTGTGTTCTTTTCTTATCTTCTTATTTCTTGGATCTTTTCTTAACTCTTCCTCTTTCTCTTTGATTTTCAATTCCAAATTAGATATTTTCTCAAGTCTTTTCTTCCTCCATTCCGAATTCCATTTTATCATCAGGCCTTTCATTACCGCTTTTCCCGCGTCCCAAACCGTCTTTGCCGCCATTCCATCCTTATCGTTTTCTGAGAAATAAAATTTTAATTCTTCTTTTGCCTTCTGCAGGTATTCCGGATTTCTTAATAAAAAGTCATTAATACGCCAGTTTATATATTTGCTCTTCTTTTTAATATTTAATTCTAACCGAATGGGGTTATGGTCCGACCAAATTCTTGGTAATATATCAATGTCTTTAACTGATGGGCATAAGATCTTCGAAATTAAAAACATGTCAATTCTTGACATACTTTTATGACTGTCCGAGTAGAATGTATATCCCCCTTTGTCATGTTTATTTCTCCATATATCCGTTATTGACAAATCTTCCATTAATTTAAAGAAGGATCTCGGTAATCTACCTTTTTTCTTCTTACCTTTCGAAGTCATCATTCTATCTTTCTCGGGGTCCAACACGCCATTCATATCCCCCATAAGAAGGATGTTATCTTGATGTTTCTCAGCAGTGTATGCGTGAATTTCCTCTCCCATTTTCTCATAAAATTTACTTTTATTTTCCAATGGTGAATATATACCAACTAATAGGAGTCTTTTTCCTGGTAACTGAATTTCAACTCCTATATAATGTCCATCTTGATCCGAGAACACTTCTTGTGATGGATATTTCACGTTTACATAGATTACCACTCTTCTTTTTTTCTTTTTGTAAGCTGAAATATAGCATTTTCCTAATTTTGGATTTTTTAAGTATTTTGTATCTTTATCTCTAATTTTAGTCTCTTGTAAACAAATTATATCCGTTTTAGTTTTTTCCAAGTAATGGAAGATCTGTCTTCTCTTATAATTCGAGTTCAAGCCTTTTACATTCCAAGAGATACATTTCAATGTCATTTTCTTAGTCTTCTTCTTCAGTTATTTTATCGTATGTTTCCGAACTCAGCTCTTGCTCTATTTCAATGTCGGGTTCTTCCTCTTGCTCATCACGTTCTTTAATGTTCTGTTGTTCATCTGACACCTCTTGTTTTCTTTCTCTCCTCCCTCCTTCTCTCTTATATTCTTTTATCTCTTGTATTAGTTCATCAGCTTGTTCTAACGTTGTACATTTGTATCTTTTAAAGTTCCAAGTGAAAGATAATCCCTGAGTACGCTCCCATTTGTATCTAATGTTATTTTTTTGTAAATAAATTGTCAGATTTTTGAATTCTTGCCTTTTTTTTAGTGTCTGAAATGATATGTCTTTGAAGATCTTCAGCTAGTCCCTTCCACGATAAATTTATCGTCGTAGTTCTTTTGAAGAATCTTCTCCTTTATTCTCGTTCTAGTAAAACAGATCAAAATATCTCTTGGCAGGTTTCTTTCTTTTGCTATTTTAGAATTTATTTGGAACATCTTGTCTATTTCCTGCTCCATCCGATCCTCCGCCATTTCAACGTATGTCGCTAATTCAGGAATGAGGCGTTCGTAAACATTTTCACCGGGGCGTTCCTCAAGGCCTCTAACTTTTAAACATCTGTCTCTGTATCTCAATTCCTGTACTTCTATTTCTTTTTCTTGTCTCTTGAATTCTTCCTTTGATTCCTTCTTCTCTTCTTCCACTTTGGACAGCTTTTCTTGCGTTTGTTTTATTTCACTCTGCATTGCCTTCATCTCTTTATTCATCTTTTCCATCCTTTTATTCACGCCTTCCAACTCTTTCTTAATGTCCATTTTTATTTCATTTCTTGTATCTTTCAATTCTTGCCTTATTTCCTGTTTAAAATTTGTAAGTTCTTCAAGTATTTTTTCAATCCCACCCATCAGTAAAGGCTGATCTAAAGATGCTCTTCTTTCAGTTGTTAATAAAGTTTGAGTTGTGGTCTTTTTTCTTGAGGCCATCCTTAATAAATCTTACTTTACCAATTATTAACCAAAGTCTTAATATAGTAATTACAATAATGATACAGTGCAGATAATAATAATAATAAGAATATACTTAGATATCTACTATCTTCAGTAAATTATTCCACCAATTCAATATAAAGTACAAGATTTTAAGATTCCTATGTATATATAAGCCCCCAAAAATCTTAAAAGGAAATAATATAAGAATTCAAACTTAAATTATATCATACACTTAAATCTAGATCTATATTATCAACAATAATAAACAATATTATCAACAATAAAGTCTTAAACAATTTTTAAATAGACCTAGTACTTCTTATTTATATTTTAATAATCCTAATTATATAATCTTATACAAAACTATGCCAGGTATGTATGTTAATATAGACTATTATGACCAGTTATCAAAGTAATAAAGAAAGGAAATCTTATGTTGCTTTTGTTAACTAAATACACAAATCTTCAATTATAGCCACAAGAGGGGGCTATAAGCCAACTTTCTGATATTCTACTAGTTCTTAAAATTCAACTATTAAACAACACTTATCCAGCTGTTACACATTAATGAGATAAGAAAAAAAAAAGGAAGAGAGAAGAAAGGAAAGCAAAGCAGGGAGTGATATCTTACTGATCTTCCCCAAGGTCAGAAGACTGCAGATTTTCAGCCTTGAATGTTCCTTTGCAAGGCTCCCTCTTATCCCTTCCTCAGTCACTTAATACTACAGTATTTTATATATAATACTGAATTTCAAGGGAACCTTGGGGGGGGAAACCAAATCAACCCTTCTTTGCTTACTGAAAATATAAGTTTAATTATTCATGTTGTCTCAAATACTGCTAGAATCCTCCAAACAGCGATCTTAAGTCCGATCTTCTCAAGTTTTCCGTTCTTCTCTGTTATTCTCAGTCCTTTCTCAATCCTTTCCTCTTTCTTTTATTAATCTCCTCTTTCCCAGTCTCAGTTCGTCTCTGTCTCCGATCTCCAACCTCCCCACACTTCCAAACTTGCCAGCCTTCTCCTCGTTGCCTTCTCCTCTCTTCTGCCTCGTCGCTTTCTCAGTCCTTTCTCGCTTCTTTCCCAGTCTCAGTTCGTCTCTGTCTCCGATCTCCGACCTCCCCACACTTCCAAACTCGTCAGCCTTCTCCTCGCTACCTTCTCCTCCTCTGCCTCGTCGCTTTCTCAGTCTTTTCTCATTTCTTTCCCAGTCTCAGTCCATCTCTGTCTCCGATCTCCAACCTCCCCACACTTCCAAACTCGCCAGCCTTCTCCTCGCTGCCTTCTCCTCTCCTGTTTGGGGGTTACCGCTTCAATTCTTCGCTTCTCCTTCTCACCCCCTCACGACTCCCCGATATATTTTCAAACGTGCTGCATGCCCCTTATCACCTAGAAAGCATCCAGTACGCTACACGTTTTATTAAAGTCCCGAAAAAATAAAACGAAGCATAACAACTGCAACAAAAGAGTTCTTTCTATTCTGAAATTCTTGAGCTCTTCCCAATTTCTCATAATAGATTCTTATTAGATTTTTTAGAAATCTGTCTATCTTCTCGCTTACCTCTTTTATTCTTAAGCTCAGTCTAGTTTGACGAGATCATACTTGCGTTCTTCCAAGAGGTAAGCTTTTTATTTTCTAAAACTGAACTTACTTGATGATTGATTTTAAAAGGTTTTAGCGTCCCTTCGCCGCACATGCAGCTGCCCAGCGTGGCTGTGGTTCCCTTCGGCTCCCGCTCGTCTTCGTTCTTCAATATGAGGATACTATTTTCCCCTCATATCTTCCTGAGGGCGAGCTATTCAAGCCCCCTTCGGGACCCTCTGAACTCCCTTAACCAGGGGAGTATTCGATCGGCTCTTAAACGTTCTCTCCAAGCCGATTTCACCACGCTGGGCAGTTGTGTATCGGCCAGCTAGCCTTTACACAACCGCTCGGTCCGCCATTAAACCCGGAAGTCCTGAAAACTTAATTTTAAAATATCTTTCATTCATGTGTGAATTTGGTTGCAAAATTTCTTTCTTTGTTGCATATCCACCACATGTGGTAAAAGGTTCCCACGGGTTGCTCACATTTCCAACACTCGTTTGTGGTACTGTTATACATCTTTGCCAATTTTTCTGCTGTCATGTATTACCTGTACTTTGTGACAACCTCACTCTCTGGACGAGTGGCTGGCAGGACAAGGCAGCGGGGAAGGAAACAACTGAAATAACTTTTCCCTTTGTTTAGCTCTCCCATCAGCTTACTGCTGTGGCCACCTCTTCACTACTTCTTTCACACAATCCCAAGATTTATTTAGTAATAAAGCATATCTCCGCAGTGTTGGCACCAGCTGTGAGGTCTGTATCAGGTGCTGCTCTAGGTAGGGGCTTTTCTGGAAGTGAAGATTAAGCATAATTGTTGTTATTGTATGCACCATCATTTCTGACTTATGGCAACCCTAGGTGAACTGATCATAGGTTGTTGTTTTTTTGGCAGGGTTAATTCAGAGGGGCTTTGCCATCTTCCTCTGAGGCTGAGAGAGTGTGACTTACCCAAAGTCACCCAGTGGTTCTCCATGACTGAGCAGGAATTCAAACCTAGTCTCCTAGACTCCAACCGCCACACAATAGTTCCCTCTTTCACCTTAAGGGCATGACAAAAATCATGCAGAAAAAAGAAACTTTTAAAAAATGAAGCATGTTAAAGTTAATCTGGTTTGTATATCATTTCATACACTGATGGAAAATGATTGAAGACAACAGAATCTTTAATTTTTTTTCCATGAAAAGGGTAACTTTTGTCTGCTCAGCAGTATATGTAATGTAATACAAAAACAAAAGAATATAGAATTGAAATATGAGCAGTCATGGATTGACTATGTCCTTTTAGGTCACTTTTAAAATGTAAGGTTCTTTGTTCATCTCTGAGGAGCACAGGCTCAGTTTTCAAGCAACACTTTTTAAGCCTTTGAGTTCTGATAACTTGTATGTTTTAGGGTCTGTTTGCAGTTTTGTGGAATCTTGATTGATAGGTTGGTAAATTCTTAGTTTTTTGTGTAATTCTGAAATCACAGTGTTTTCGTTAACCCATGTTAATATGGTTGATCATGAGACGCCAGATTTTAAAATAAGACTTTTGAAATTAAAGCAAAAAATAAACTGCTGCTTGGAGGAAATTTAAGCTATGAGGTATCCTGTGTTTGTTATCAAATATTCCTCTGCTTGGCAACTGATGGTCTTGTTACTGCAGTTTAGGCCTGTTTGGAGATACCCCTAGATATCATTTTGATATCATAGTTTGTCTCTCTTCTACCACCCCTCTCCATGTGTTTGTGAGGCCCCTGGACAAGCACAGAACTAGGCTCGGCCACTGATTGCTGAACATTCCATTCTCCACCCAGGCAGGCCAGAAATAGCCAGATCCTTGCTTTAGGAGACCTCTCTGCAAACACCCTTGTTAGGTATGCATACTGTTTACAAAGAACTCCCTGCCCAGAACAGCCACCCTGGCAAGCTCAACTGCCAAGCACTGAGCATTTGCATACTGGCTAACTCTTTGTCAATTTGGACTTAACTCAATCATGCTAAATCCTGACCTTTCCAAAGCTTTGTCCCGCTCCTAAAATGCATTGTTTTCCCCAAGTATGGCATAGCCTGCAGTTACATTTCCCTCTATAAAAACCCCTGATTCCAAGACCATCCTCAAGTTCCAGACCGCCTTGCTGCCGCTTTGCTTGGTGAGCTTCCCCTCAGCTCCATGTGCTGAGCCACATCGAACCCCAGCGTTGCTCTCTATTTTTCCAGGCTTCAGGACAGGTTTTGTATCACCCAATTCAACAATCTCTCTCAAAATTCCTCTATACCACTCCAACCTTTACTTTCCCTAGTTGCTTGTGTGATTGCGTGTGTTGCATACACTGTGTGTCTGCATTTAATAAAATCTCAATTATTCTTAAACTCTGGTTTGCTTCTTGACTTGGCCTGACCCTGTAAACACTGGGTTACAAGATCCTGCTGCGTTACCCTGCCTCTCGTAGTGCCAACCAGTGCTCTTGACTCATTTCCCCATCTTTTGTAATTGTAAGGCTATTTAGGTGTCCCTCCTGGGACCCCCAGTAAACAGGTTAACAGTTTCATGGGGGGAATATTTTATAAAATTTAAAAAAGATTTTTAGAACATTTTACAATGAAGTAGTACAATACACAATGGAACTGCAATTATTGTATGGTGTTTTAAAGAGTCCAATAAAATGGATAAAAGTTACGGGGAGGGGAGATGCTTCAGAATCAAACATACTCAGATAGGAAATAATCACAGCTTTGAATAGTTGGCTAGTGTTAGCTCCTCAAAGTAGGAGGACATCCTAACCTGGGCTGAAGCTCCTGATCATTCCTCAAAACTTCTGTTGTTGTTGTTGTTAACTGTTGTCAAGTTAACTTCAACTTATACAACCCTATGAATGAAAGAGTTCCAAGTCACTCTGTCATCAGAAGCCCTGATGAGGTCTTACAGAGGCCCTTTCCATAGCTTACCTTCTTGTGGTGGTGCTTGATGGAAAGCCCAGCAGCGGTTGTGCCAGAAAGGGAACGCAATGGCAGTTGTGTTCACAGGACTGGCTCCCTGCAGAAGGGAGTGCGATGCTTCCTTCTGGTACTTTCTGTACTTTCTGAGGCTGCACTGGGCAGGAAGTGCTGCTATTGTGCTTCTTGCTCTTCTGTAGGTCAGGTAAATATGGGATGGTGGCGCTATCACAGGTCATTGATGGGGAAACCCATCAATGACTTAACCTGTGATTGTGCTGTCTGGGGATAGGAGAAGGACGGGACCATGATAACATCATGCAGAAGCGTCACTGTGGTCCTGCCCTTCTCCTGTCCCCATGGCAGGATGGGAGGGTGCTACAGAAAGGGCCAGACTCAAGAACATGGCTTCCTTGGTTGTTTCAAGTCATCTGGCATGCCTCACAGGAACTTGGCTGGGGGATGAGAGTGGCCTGACAGGGCTCATGCTCTCTCAGCTGGGTACTGTGTTATTGAGCCGGTGAGGGAATGTGGGTGCGCTGGAAACTGAAATTGATCTTTGTATAGGAAATCATAGCATGACAGAAGTGGGAAGGGAGGTCACTGACAGATCTTTTTTTTGTGTGTGTGTTAGTAAAAAGAATTGCTTTTAAAACAGTGTTCCATGGGACAACTGCAGAAAAACAATTACATCATGTGGGAAGCCGGAAGAGAAGGTGCTATTATCCTGATGCAATTGCGATTTACCTGCCTTGTGTGATAAGGCCCTAAGACTTATTTTATCCCAAGCCTTCAGGAATTACCTGATTCTTCATGATTTGTCAGTAGCACAAACACCCGTGGAAGCTGCAATGTGATTGGGGCGGTGGTCAGTCAGTCTAGGTTTTGCTGTCAACTTTAAAGGTAGCTCCCTGAGGTTCAGAACCTGTTTTGAAGAGACAGTGTTGGTTCACCACCTTATGTTGCTCTTCCCTCGGCTGAACATGCAAGCTGTCTATCTCAGGGGACATAAAGACCAAACCTGATATGGAGGGGGTCCTCACTTTGGCCAGTTTTTGACAAGATGGATTCGGAAAGTTATCCTTTATCCACCTTGAAACTGATACACAAGAGGTGGGTTGGAAGCTCTTACCCATTTATTCAGGACATATTTGACTGGAACTGCTGGCAAAGGAGAAGGAAGGCCTCTCCCTTCAAATAATGTACATACTGCTCAAAAGTTTAATGTACAGAGGTAGAAAATATCTGTGTCCAGTGGAGAGGAACAATAACAAGATTTTCAGATTTGCTTGAATGGAGGCAAATGTAAATGGACTGGAAAAAAAATATTCTAAGAGCATTCCATAGAGGCAGTGGTTTGGCTTGCTTGATGCATCCAGCAATGTTGCCTGTTTCAGAAGGAAGAAAACTTGGTTACCTTAAATAACCAGGAGCTAATGCCTCAGAATTGTGTCTCTACAGTTCTCATTGTCCACATTGATTGCTTTCTGCTAAATGTCACTCAAGCGCCTAACAGGAGTTCTGTGACTGCAGGGGGAAATGAGTGATTGGTTTAAAATTAAGCAAGAACATTTTGGACGAAAATAGCCAGTCATCCACCCAAATGTCCTTGCTGAATGCCTACAGGGAAAACTCTTCCAAGGTGGTGTCATCCTGGTCCTTGAGCCCAGAAAAAAAATTCAAGCGCATTTATAAGACTATTGATGGGGTTGGTCAACAGGAAAGGCCCTACCTGCCTATGTGACTCCAAAATCTGTTCTGAATTTTCCAGCTTTCCTGACATGCTAGGGACCATCCATGAGGTATACTCCAGAGTCCAATAATTTAACTTGTTAGTGCATTGCATTTTGGGAGGTATAGTTGCATTGTTTAAAATTATATGTTATCTCAAGGGCCCTCATACTGGCCCTTTCTGCACCTTACCTTCTTCCAGCTCTGGGGTGTGGGGATTGCGTGAGCAGCCTCTGGCGAGAGGCTCTCACATCCGGGGTCCTTCGGATCCGCATGAGCTGCCTGCTTGCACAAGAGCCCTGTCTCTTCCTTCTGCAGTGCAGCCTGGGACTTTCCCAGGCTGCACTGAGGCAGGAAGTGCGACTGGTATGGCTCCGGAGGCTCCGCACACCAGGTAAGTGTGTGAGGGGCCCAGAAGCAATGTGCGATCGTGCACCATTTTCAGCTTCTAGCCAAAAATGAAAAGGCGCGTGATCGGTGCCTGCCGACCCTTGGAGTGTTGCACAATTGTGAGTGCGTCATGCAGATCGCTCCTTACAATTGTGCGACGCTCCAGGCCCTCTTTCACATGGAAAATGCTGTGCAAAAAGGGCTGGAGCGTAAAAGAATGTATAGAGTTGGCCTTCCATGTTTGCAAGTTTGGCTTTTATGGATTTGATTATTTGCAAGTTTCTCCAACCCCAGCCCCCCCACCTCAGGTTCTTCTTTTCCAGGAGATTCTTTCCCATGGGCAGGAAACCTACCTCTGCTTATCCTATTCCTCCACCAGCTGCTGCTTGGCCAGCTAAAGATGGCTCCCAGCTTGAATTCTCAGCACAACAAACCCTATCCCAGTGCCTCCACGCACATGTAAAGAAGGAGATGAGTGAGACAGATGAAGTATAGGACCACCATGCCTCAGCCTCCTTCCCAGGGACACACACATACATTTTGATAGAATCATCTAGTTGGAAGAGACCACAGGGGCCATCCAGTCCAATCCCCTGCTATGCAGGAACGCCCATCAAAGCACTCCCAACAGATGGTCGTCCAGCCTCTGCTTAAAAACCTACAAAAAAAGAGACTCCACCACACTCTGAGGCAGCGTATTCTATTGCAGAATGGCTCTTGCCATCAGGATGTTCTTCCTGAGGTTCTGGTGGAATCTGTTTTCCTGCAGTTTGAATCCACTGCTCATTGTCCTAGTTTCTGAAGCAGTGGAAAAGAAGCCTGTTCCCTCTTTAATATGACATTCTTTCAGACATTTAAACATGGCTATCATGTCTCCTCTTAACCTTCTCTTCTGTAGATTAAACATACCCAGCTCTCTAAGCCGCTCCTCATAGGGCATGGCTTCCAGATAGGGTTTGGGATAGGGCTTGTTGTGCTGTTATTTTCCCACTTTTGTGAGGGTCCTGAGACCCTAACCCTAATGAATGTGGAGGGCCATCTGTATATTTTTTAAACAAAACTATATATATCACATCGTAGGCCCTTTTCGCACGTGACTTCAAAAGTGAAATGGCCACGAGAGTGAGGATGGTTCTGCACGACATTCTCATGATTGCACGGTGCTTCTGTAGTGATCCTGCGGCAATTGCAGATGATACAATTTTCAGCTCTTTGCTGAAAATGACCTGTGATTGTGCATTCCTCCCACGTCCCTCCCACACTTACCTGGAGTGCGGGACCTCAGGAAGTATGATGGCCATGCTTCCTCCCCCAGCGCAGCCTGGGAAAGTACCCGGTTGCACTGTGGAAGGAAGGGGCGGAGCTATTGCGCTTCCTTCCATCCAGCATGGAGCTGGTGTGGAGGAAGGCACAGGTGATGCGATTCCCTCCCACAAGAGGCTTTCCGCACAATCTCCGTGCGATGGCACCGTGAACAAGGTAAGGTGCGAAAAGGGCCATATTTTTGAGTACTGCTATTTCCAAATGGTTAGAACCAATGGCTAGGAGATTTGTGGGTTAACCCGCCTACATTCTACTGGACAATGTCTACATATTCAATCTAGTTACAACCCTCACCGAATGCATAATTAACATCAGTGAAAAATGGGGTATGTTGAATTAGGTAACCTTTGCATCTGGAGCTCATGGCTCCCTTTTGATGGGACTGTATATTACTTTGACGACTTCAAAATGTGTTAAGCCCACCTACCCCTCTGCTATTCTGCTTGGTTGGGTGGAGGGTGTGGGACCTTTGTTCCAGAATCATTTCCTCCTGTGACTGCTGGCTGTGAGTACTGGCAGGGAGCTCACTCCATTGCAATGGGAGCCCTGGATCTTGGCTTGCCTAGACCCTGATTCTGCATCAGATGAGGGATGTCCTCAGCTGACAGTTGTGCCACTGGAGGTGGGAATAGCCCCTACTTTCTACACTGCTCTTACACACATTGTGTACCTATGGCTGCTGAACACCCGCACAGAACTGTAGTTAGTGAAAGCAGATGTAGAAGTGTTGCTTTTTTGGACTGCAAGTTCCTAGAATCTCCTGGGCAAGCTCTGATGCAAAGGAATATTTCAGATATTAGATTCTTCTAGGTCTACATTTGACCATACAAGACAACTCTTGTTCTCTGGACCTTAGGTGAGGATTTTTTCCCCCAAAGGTGTAGTGTCAATCTTCTGTTCAATTATTGCTCAATCACACATGAGAACTTTTATTCATTTCATTTCTCCCTCTCTCTAAAAAAGAAAAGAAAAAAAAGAGTAAGGACAAATCCAATTGTCCTTCAGAATTCAGATCAAAATGTTTATCTTAAGCATGGCTAAAATATTCATTCAAAGCAGCATAGCATTGTGTATTATGCAAAGAAAATTTGCATTACATATCACCAGCATTTTGCCTAAAGTAAAAAAAATCTGCAATTCTTTTGGTGACTAGATGAGTTGTGTGCTTCTTTAAAAAGCAAACAAGCAAGCTTGGGAATAGTAAATGCTGAGAAATGTGCAGTTTGGAAAGCAGTTTGGGGATTCTGGGAGTTGTATTTAAAAATATTTTTCCAGGCATTGGATAATGTCTCATTTATTAAATCCTCTTTTTTTGGTCATTTCCACACTAGATTGTTATAGAGCTATTATTCCACTTACAACAATCCTGTGGAATTTGGGGTTTGTAGTTTGCTGAGGCCAAAGAGCCCTCTGGCTGAGCATTCTAAAGGCCCCTCCCTAAACTGCAAACCCCAGGATTCCATAGGAGGTTGAAAGTGAAATAAGAGCACTATAACAGTGTAGGACAGAAGTTCCCTGAGTGTGCCTGTGATGAGAAGTGGAACCTTAGCTCAATCCAACTTACTTCTAACAAAATATATAGAGAAATAGGTATCACTCAGACAGAAGTGTCTTATGGAGAAGCTCATCCGTAAGAAATATCAGACAAGACACCAGCTGCATGCTACTGTTATGGTGTTGCTTTTGAAGGCACGGGGACAAAAATGTGACCTTAGTAGTATTAAGTGACCTAGCAGTTCAATATGGGAGATTCAAACTTAGCTTTGATATATGAATTTTCTACACAATAGGAGAGCTTTTACAGTTGGCTCTCTAAATTTGTGGGTTTCACTTTCACAAATGATGGCTCATAGCCCAATTTCTCAGCACCACAAACCCTCTCCCATTGGCCCCACACATGCCCAAGGAGGGAGATGGGTGAGACAGGGAGGAAATATTAGGTCACCATGCCAACGCATCCTTTCCCCCTCTTCTTTCTATGACCTGAAAGATTTCTGCGCTAGTCTGTCATAGCACTATTATTCCGCTTGCAACATCCTATGGAATCCTGGGGTTTGCAGTTTCGGGAGGGGCCAGCTGGAAGTGGAATGATAGCGCTATAACAGACTAGTGCGGAAATCTCGCTGGTTTGGATCCTGGGTGCCTACTTTCCTCATTATGCATCAGTCCCCTGTCCTACAGACACAATCACGCGTTTTGACATTTGCAGTTTTTCCACTTTTGTGGGGATTCTGTGCCCTTAATCCTAGCAAATGAGGAGGGCTGACTGTATTTTTTTAATGTATGTCACTTCAACACCACCACATGGTGCTCTGCATTTCTTAAAACCATAGGTCAGTAGAAGAGCACCTGAAATAACATAGGGAGGGTGCCAGTCTGACTTCTTTGGAAAGGGAGTTCCAGCGCCTGGGGACAGCCACTGACAAGGCCGGTGTTTCCACCAGATGTACTTGTGTGGGTGGTGGGACAGAGAGAAGGTTCTCTCCAGCAGATCTCAAAGCCCAGACTGGTTTGTAAGGGAGAATAGAGTCCTTCAAATAACCTGGACCTGAGCCATGTAGGGCTTTAAAGGTCATAACCAGCACTTTAAATTGTGTCTGGAAATGGACTGGCAGTCAGGAGAGCTGTTGCAAGAAGGGAATTGTGTGTTCCCTGCACCCAACCCCAGTTACCAATCTTGCTGCAGCTCTTTGGGCCACCTGTAGTTTCTGAGCCTTTTTCAAAGGCAGCCCCACATGTTGAGCGCATGCCAACAGTCCAAGCATCGTGTAACCAAGGCATGTATCATCTCTTAAAAGGGGTTCATTATGGATGGTAAAGTCACAGGAAGAGAAGAGAACCTTTATAACATTCGCTTTCATCTTGTGGGAAGTAATAAAAAGAGATCACTTGATGCAATAGTCATACCATTTTAATCAAAACACTGGGCTTCTCTTGAAGCAATACTTTTCCAATTCACTGGCTTGAGTCTTCCTAATACAGACTCAATTATCAATAGCATTGTGAAGATGAAACAGTCATAACTTTCTAATTCGCTCTCTTTTTATTATTCTTATAGAGGCCTGAATGGATATCTTTGCTTTTTGTCATCATCTTATATCAAGCTATTCAGTGGATGGCTGCCCTGATTTCTTAACAACTGTAATTCAGTGTCTTACTTAATGGAATGCCTTTTTTTTTAAAGAAAGAAAGAAAAAAAGAAAGAAAGGAGAGAGTTAAGTGTTTCAGATGGCTATAATGGTAACAAACTCTCTTTGGATGAGACACACAACACTTCCTTAACAAAACACACACACACACACACAAAAAGTCAGCCAGGATCACTGCTGCATAGAAAAGGGTCTTCTGATCTTCTGTATTAATAACACTCTGAATTGACAATCTTTTTCTTTGTGAAGAATATTAGCCTGCCATCAGAATATTACCCTGGAGGTTGTTCATCAAACCAGTTTGTACTAGTGGCTAAAACAAGGAGGCTTTTCATAAAGAACATTAAAGGCTATGCTCTGTTATGTATGTAGTGTGCAGAACACCCCCACTTTTCCCCCTTACTTTTATTTTTCCAACTTTGTCTGGGATTCTGCATGAAAGGCTATGCCACACAACTTTACAAGGAAGTAGCTATGTCCATGACGTGATATGCAATCCAGGTAGCAAACTGTGACAAATTGTGTCTCTTGGGGAACCCACAGTAGCCCTTGTGATTCCAATAGCACAGATTCACACTCACATGTGTACACACAAAATCCAAATGGGTTCCTACAGGTTTCCCTATGTCTGCTGTTCCTGAGCTCTGTGTGTCGACTCATGAGTCAGGGATGCAGGGTGTTGCCTGTGTTCTCCACCAATCTTGTTACCCCAAAAGGAGGGGGTCCCCCCAGTAGAGGCAGGGTCTCCTTAAAACGGTGGGGAATTATAGCTCAAAGGAGCTCTGTGGAAGGGGGTAACTATGGGACCTTTTCACCTGTGTATACCAGTATTAACACCAGCATGACACTAGTTGAGAGTAAAAAAAATTATTTATTGGGGGAATTCATATACACACAAGCAATCAAGCAGTCTTACGAATCACATAAGGCTTGTGAAGGCAAAAGAAAGAAAGGCTGGATAGAGAGAGCTTTGGGGTGAAGTGGGTGATAATTATCGTTCCAGAAGCAGAAGTGAGATGGCTCAAACATGAGAGTCTGAGGGAAGCCCAGGGCATGAGAACCAGGGAGCTAACAGACAGAGTGGTATGCCTACATGCGTCCAAAGTGCTACAAATCGTTGGACTTGGAGTCAGGGTTTAAATACTCTTTTTCTGCCCTGAAAGGGAACGTGTTAATTGCTTTCTTGTGGCGTAAATAAAGGAATCTGGAATGGACTAATAGTCTTGACTTTGGGTGAAAAGGAACTGATGGGAGTCATGATAACCTCTCAATGTTTGGGCATGTGAGGGAACAAAGGAGATTTTTGTTGTGAAGAGGGTACAGGTTGATGATCATCGGTTGCTCAAATGAGTCAGTTTTGTTCACTATTGTATTTGAAGGCTGAGTTGCTGAGGAGATTATCCCAAGCCCCTTAGTGCTGGGGTTTTCTGACTAATCTTTTTGAACTTTTGGCATGGCCATACTGAGGTCATCTGTCTTAGCACAAATCTCGCAGCCAGAGTCTTTTTTCCATACAGCATTCAGCCATAGGTGTAAGATTTATACTTATTTTATGCCATTTTTTATCACCAATTATACTGTGCCATGGATTGGGGGTATATGGCAAGGTAAAAATTGTGTAAAGGGACCCATTGTTCAATGGGCACACTGCTTGCTCTGCTTGCACAGTGGTCCCAAAGATGTAGCTACATGTCTGCTCCTTTCCTGAGAATACAGACATTGCTCATCATCCTAAGTCACCTGCACATGCTTGTAAGTCTGTTTACAATAGCATCAATATCTAACCGGATACCAGTCAGTATTTTAAATTGTGATTTCTTTGTTGGTTTTCCTTCAGTGAGTTCATAGGTCTCCCTTTCTCCTCACTTGATCCTCAGAACAACCCTGTGGAGCAGGTTAAGCTGAAAGAGAATGACCAGCTCCAGGCCACCTGGTGAGTTTAGTGGGTATGTGAATCTAGGGCCATTTCCGCACTAGACTGTTATAGCGTTATGATTCCACTTTCAACATCCGATGGAATCCTGGGGTTTGCAGTTACGGGAGGGCCCCTCCTGAAACTGTAAACCCCAGAATTTCCTAGTGTGGAAACGGCTTAGATCTTCCAAGTCCCAGTCCAGCAATCTCACCCTCATACCATACCACATGTGGACCACAGTGACAAATAAGTGAGCTTCAACCACTCTCAGGCTAGATATTTTTCCTAAATTCACCCACAACTGTGTGGGTGCTAAAGAATGAAGGAAAAGAACTTCATTTATGCCAATTGAGTGGACTTTTTTTTGTATTTCCCACCCTCTGAGGAGTAACTTTAGTCCAAGAAACAGTGAGAGGAGGTTAAATTTTCTCTCCCTGCCTCCAGTGGTCCCAGTCCAGATCAGTCCTGTGTACTGACTGGAATGTAATAAAGAAAGTGAGGTTCTTTTTCATGTTACACATTTAATATAGCATGAAATTCAGCATTTATTCTACCTTAAAATTATGGTCAAAAAGACAAATCAACCAAGCAAGAGATGAGGGGCATCTAAGCTGGTTTCTGATGATATTATTTTCCACCTGTAGACCTCCTCATCTGTTTTAACACGGCTTCTTCCATCATTTATCTCTCCACAGAGAACCCATTAAGAAACAAATTGCAGAAGAGCTGCACAATATCTTTTGAACAGTGGTGTACAAGGAACTCTCTCTGTCTGGAAGCATGGCAGTCTTGATAATGAAATCCAAAATGGGAGACGATTGTAACCGTGGCAAGAACCAAAGTGCTGAGTGGCTGCACAGCAGGGGAAACGGTTCTGTAGAACCCCTGCAAAGACTGGAAACCAACAAGAGCTGCAGCAAAATGAACAAATAAAATTAGTTTCACTTCAAATTGCACTCACAGATCCAAGCATACATGCTGCTGCCAACCCAGAGAACTATTTATCAAATACAATGGCAAGAGAAATTTACGATCCTCTACAGGTAGAAGATAGGTGCAGATAAAGTTATGAGAAAAACAAGCTCAAATCATCCCAGAGCATCTTTGCATTAAGACCGTGAATGATTGCTAGCTGAGGGAATAACTTCCCTCACACCCATTAACAAAGGAAATAAATAGATACCAGTTTTCCAGAGATTGAAAAGCTAGTAGAAAAGGCTTGACATGTTTTGTTAACCGTTAGTGAAATTTAAAAAAAATCCTCTCTATTTAGGTTAACATCAGATGGGGATTTTTTTAAAAAACATGTCATTTAAAAAAAAAATCATTAAGTTTAATTTTAGGGGGAAAGTGTGTTTTGGGGAATTTAAGTTCCTGTCCCATCCTAGCACTATTCAGATATGTATAAACCACTCAGAGCCAATGACTTGCTGGGGATGATGAGATTTGTTTTCCATCAGATCTAGAAAGTGTTGGCTTGGGGAAATCTGTCCTAAATCATGGCGTTTAATAATCAGTGCACATGTGTTTTAACAGTGATCTGCTCCATCTCTTTTTGCTTCCAGTCCAGCTACCTCAGGCACTACACATGCCATTCACTCACCCATGAAATGCCACAGATTGTTTAAGGGAGAATGGCCTAAAGCATGAAAGCTTCCTGTCAAAACGCCTCTGAAAATTCCTTTCAAAATGACTTTTAATCACACCCTCCGACTGTCTTGATTTGGCAGGGACAGTCCTGGTTAATCCTCTGCCATCCTACTTCTTCAGCTACCTTTAAAATGTCCCAGTTTCTCTCTCCTCCTCCCACCTTCTCCCTTTTGTCCTCAGTGTACTTCAGTTCTTACAAACTGAATTCTAAGTATAAAAGTAGGCCAGTATCCTGTCCCAGTTTATACTTGACTATATAACGTCTCTTGGCCTGGCTCCTCTCCAAACCTGATTGAACATCATTCAATGTGCTCTGATTGTCGGCAGTTTTTTTTTTAAACCAACCAACCAACCAACCAATCAACCAGCCAACCAACCATTCTTCTTGTCTTTGCCATTGCTTCCTCCTTCCCCTGCTATTGCTACTGCTACTGCTCTTCCTCCTCGTTTTGTGGAACTTGAGGCAAGGCAGTAGAAACCTGGGCCTTGCTACTAGTGCTGCTGCCACCATTGCCATCACCTCAGTCACCCTCCACTCAGCTTTAGTTCCATGGGTGTGTAAGGCTCCACTTTGGGGGTTCCCGTTATCAGTATGGTTTGAAATGGGCACCATATCTCATTGGCATCATATTTAATTGGCAACACACTTTAATTTGCACTGATATCAAAATCCAACCTGAAGGTGACCAGGAGGTCATACCAAAAGAGCACGAAACCTGACTGTAAGCATGAGGTTGGAGGCAGGTCAGCCTGAAACAGCCTCTTGGTATAACCTAGGTCAATTATTAGGTAAATCACCGCAGTTACAGAAAATAATAGAAGCTGGAATTTCCTGGAGATTGAAGCCCACCAGGACACTGATTGACATCCCCTGTATACCTGGATTACTTCCTCTTGCCTCATGGCACTCACGAAACAGAACTATTACAACAGTCATCAAGTCTTTGTCATCCAAACACTGCGAACATTAGTGGGTTGATAGTCCATTGTCGTACTGCAACTCCCATTGTTCCACACTTGGAACGGCACATATCTTGCACTGCCACAGAGCTATATCTTTGGGTACAAATACCCCTGATTTCAGGATGTCCAGTGCAGTCTCTCAAAGGTCTACTCATCACTCTGTCCGTCTGGCTCCTGAATGAGAACTGTCCTTAGGTCCTACCTAAGCCAAGCCACATTTCAGCTCTTCACTACCCTTCTGGACTGGTAATTATAACCCCCCCAAACCCCTCAGCCTCTCTGTACATAATTTTTCCTCCTTTTCTCCTCCAATTAGCTCTTGTGTGAATGTTTGACTTTTGTATTTTCTGTGCATGCATGAGTTAATTTCCCCCAATAACAACACATTTTTAGCTTACTTTTGAATCTTTGGCTGGTTCTTTTTCTGCATGAGCCTGTAAACACTGGTAGCAAGATCTTGCTAAGTTGCTTCACTCTCATTAGCCTCCTGATTTTGAGCTAATTAATTCCCCACCTTTGCAAGGAGGTACTGACATCACAGGTTGGCCTTTGTGGCACCCACGTTTTGGGGTAACAGTAGGTGAGTGGGGGAGTAGCCATGGGACTAACACTTCCTCCACCTGGCCTAACCAAGCCTTTGCCAGCCATACCGAGCAACAGTGCTACACCATTGTCTGTGAAGGAGCTGCCTGAGCTGGCGTTGATGCTGATCCAGCCCAACCTCATGCCACTCCTTGAACTGCATGGACTTGGAGGAGTACAAGGAGATGGAAGATGGTGATAGTAGCCTGTGAGGGATACAACAGTGGCAGTGGCTGCTTCAAGGCCAGCTGCCGTGCCTGAACGAGGAAGGAGGATAGTGGTTTTTATCTGTGAAATGTTGGAGGCTATACCATGGGAGATGGAATTACAGGTGCTTATCCACTATTCTTCTTGCTCTCTGCCATCAGGAAACTGCCTGCTGTTCCTCCCATCCCCTCCAGCCTGATAACACTGTTGCATAATGCCAAGTCAGTTCATAGTAAGAGTAGATTGTGTTTGTTATTGATTTAATAATGGATGAGGAAGCTGGCCATGCATGCATTATTGGATGGGAGGATCAGGAGATTTGGAGGAAAGTGTGATCAGACACCTAACTCCACTTCTTTGTCACATATGGATCCGTTGTGGTTGTGCAGGTTCTGGACCAGTGCCTGGATGCAGCTGTGGGTTTAATGAGGACCAATAAACCAAGATTAAATCCTAGCATGATGGAGGCCTTGGAGGATGGAGAAGGCAAATTGTTCCCACGTCCAGGAGATCTGTAGATTACTAAATGTACAGACTTGGGGTACCATCATTGTTGCTGGAAGCCTAAGTGATTTTCATGGCCTAGAGGGCCTTTTATCAGCTCCAGTTGCAACCGTTCTTGGATATCCAACTTGAGGGGCTAGTAATGCCAAGACTGGATTTTTGCAATGGGCTCATGTGGTGCTGCCCATAAAGCTTGTTCAGAAGCTGTTGTCAGGTATTCTGAATGGAGTCTGAATGTTAGTGCAGTGTGGCTAGAGATGTTTTTCTTGTGAGGGGGAGGAAGAGGTCAAAATGCCCTCTTTATGTCCTTGGTAGTACGAGGTGCAAGATTATTATGGTTATCTACCTGCTGCATTTTTCTGGTCTTGGGAAACTCTGAAACAGGGGAACCATGTCACATGGTGTAGGTCTGGGAGTGGCTAACTCAGGTTAAAAAGCTTACATCACGTGAAAGTTCCCTCTCTTTGTTCTCTTTCTGCTTTGTTGCGTTTTACTCAAGTCACTTGCTTTTTATGCTTCATGACAAATGCTATCTGAAGCAGTATGTATCCTGCAATGCTTTAAATAAACTTTAACTTAGCTTAGAGGCACTTTGTATGGCTGTGTTTTCAGTCTGGGGCAACGGGCTATGATCCAGCACAGTTTCTTGTTTTTGCACTCTGCACATGCTCTAGTGCCAGAACCTAGGCACCCTGACAGCTGGTGCTGGTGCAGAATGCCTGAGCTATGTCTCTGAGTGGGCCAATATAAGTATGTAACACCTCTGCTGAAGGAACTGCACTGGCAACATGTTTGCTACGGAATAGGTTTGAAATTTTGTTGTTGTTAGTTTACAAAGCCCCTCAGGAACTTGGGACTTTCTCCCTTGTAGATCCCTTTGGCCCTTAAAGTCGGTACCCTGGTTCTGATCGGTTTTGGGTTTCACTGTTTGGAGAAGGACGTTTAGCATGGTGCAGCCCTCTATATGAAACCCCTTTCCCTCAGAAATATTCTAGCAGTTCATAGCTTCAGATGTTGAAAAGATAGCTGATTTATGTAAGCTTTCATTATATATAGTCCAACCTATTATCTATTTCATAATCACTGTTATCCTAATTTGTGTATTTGTGTAATAGGTGCATTTGATGTTTTACTCTTGTTGCACACCACTTCAGAATTATGAGAGCTGAACAGTTTATAGATTCTTGTAAACAAATTAAAAAGAAAAAAATAAGAAAAGCAGTTGGCCAAGAAGTCTCAAAACCTGGTCCTGGCAGCCAGATGGCCATTGCTTAAACTAGGAGAGGTGGTGGCAACCAGTCAACAACCAGAGAGTAAATGTGACAACACATCTATTCAGTTCACTGGCCTCAGCAGAGACAATGCCAAAGAAAGATTAGGAACTTGATCTTTGGACCCATTGAAGTAACTGACAAAAGCTGCCATTGATTTTCACAACAGAGGAGCAGGGCCTTGGCAATTCAGGCCATCAAGATGAAAGGCATTGTTGGCATCATCTTTATTCTTACATGCTTAATTTATTCTTCAGTACATTAAGTCTTCCACTGTATCTTCATTTTATTTTTACCCCTTCTGGTTCAGAAGATGCCACACAAAATCTTTTCAAAGCCTTTTTATTTAACATGAGCTATCTTCTTGGCGTAAACAAAGGAGATATTATATGTGTTAGATGGCGACGGGATGAAACCTCTTGATTTCAGAGCCCAGAATGGTTCCATTGGCTGAATTACAGAGACACTGGTTCACAGATGTGGCTTGCAGGGGGTTCTGGCTTGCAAGGGGTTCTGGGTATTTTCTTACTGGGCTCTGTGACCCCCTCCCCAATTATTACTTTGCCAGGATTGGTTCCAGGTATGAGGGAGTTCTAGGTGAAAGGACCCTGCTGTGTTCCCTGCTCTACTGGTCATCCTTAATAGGCTTTTCTAGTGAGCAGCAGGAGTCTGAGCAATGCTGGGCAGCTGTGTCTAACACAGAGCTTTGAAAGGGAGAAGACATGGCTGCAGGGGATTCTGAGAAAGGCAGTCCAAAACTCTGTTTTGAATCCATTATCAATTGATATAGAAGGAAATGTAGATCAGAGCTTGGAAAAGTCACTTTTTTAAAAAAAAATTCTGGGATTCATTTAGTAACCATTTTAATCTTCCACAATGACCTCAAATGAATGATGCTACTCCAGGGTTGTATCTAGGCTGGGGCAAATAGGACACATGCCCTGGGCACCAATGCTGGGGGGAGGGCTCAAAAAAACTGTGCATGTAGGGGTGAGGGGCGAGGGTAGGGGTAAGAAAGTAGGGGTGTAACTTCTAGGCTTGCCTTAGGCACTGTTTACGCTAGATATGTCACTGTGCTAGTCCCACTCAACGCAGGTACCCTCTGGAGCTCACAATGCCAGATTAGGAAAACCATAAGGCAGGGATGGGGCAACCATTAGCAACTGGCCCTTATGGTCAAAGCTGAGGTCCCAGCTATGCTATGTCCATGCACACTAGTTGAATGGGCAGCAAAGGTTCACACTGAGACTCAGATCCTTATCGTACTGCCCCTTATGCCATGTTATTCCATTGGAAATCTGCTCCAGCCGTTCTTGTGAGGGTAGCTGATTGTTGACACTCTCTATTGCACCCTTGGTGAGTTAGCGCTTTAATAGGGTCATCAACGCATTATTTTCATCCTCATTTAGACTCCTGTACCCATCCCTTGCCTCATGATTGGCGCTTGTATCTGTAATAGCACCCTAGCATTACGACGTCATGATGTTAGGATGCCACTACATCATAACACTGTAATCCTTGAAGAAGGGATTATCTGGCCAGACCCACACGACACCCATTAATTGTTCACGAGTGGAAGAAAGTGCTATGAGATATCCACACCCAAACTGGTTACTGAACTGTTGTGTGAAAGGGGGTCATAAATGGATTATTTCCACTGTGAAAAAATAAACATGTTTTCAATGACCCTGCAATGCTATTCAATGCAATAGCACCCGGAGATCAACAGTGTTGTGCAATAATCAGAGGCAAAAGAGAGACTAATGCATTGCTGCAATGGTACAACCCCATGGTCTTCTAAAGCCTGGTCTCTAGAGAAAGCTGTTTGTTTGATCCTCCACAGGGAGTGGGAAGGATAACGAACACAGCTTTGAACTTTATATCTTCTGACATCTTCAGTAATATCCTATGCTTGAGTAGCATGAAACTCCTTCTTGGGTCTGAAAACATTTTCAGGTGTTACATATGATCATGAGAAGAGTCCTGATGAATCAGACCAAAAGTCCATAGAGTTCAGCATTGAGTTTAGTTAGGAAGCTAATGAGCATGCTAGGAAGGTAACAGCATTCTTCCTAGTTTCTCCTTTCTGGTGCTCCAAGGGACTGCTGCCAACACTCCGAGTCCCATTGCCTTGTCCCGTCATCTCTCTCCCTTTCCTGTCTCTTCACTTTATTTTTTCAAAGGAGCAACAAGAGCAAAGAGAAGTGGATGGGGTGGGGTCTCTACTAGCCCTGAAATTTTCCTTCTAGGCAGTGGGACAGTCTGGGCCCAAGTGATGGTGCTGGTTGTCGTGACAAGTTCCTGAACTGTAACGATGTATCAAGAATACTGAAGTTAGGATTGTCCATGGCATCATATTTCCAATTTTTATATGTGATCATGGCAGCTGGATAGTTAAGAAAGGTAACTAGAAGAAAATCAACTCCTTTGAAATGTGAGCTGGAGAAAAGTTCTACAGATCCTATGATCCTGGAGCAAACCAAGTTCTAAAAGCAGTTCTAAAACTAAAAGTTCTATGGATCCTATGGTCCCAGAGCAAACCAAGACTTAACGCTGCCTAGAAGCCAACATGACTAGACTGAGGCCCTTGTACTTTGGTCATACGAGAAGACATGACTCACTAGAAAACATAATAATGCTTGGTAAGGTAGAAGGTGCTAAGAAAAGAGGAAGACCGCCTTATAGATGAATAGACTCTATCAAGGAAGATATGTCTCTGAATCTGCAGGACATGACTATGGTGGTTGAGGACAGGGTGACTTGGAGTAAAAGTCAACCTGATGGCAGTTAACAACAACACTTCAGTTGACAAAGTCTTTGACAAAGAAGCTCCTTTTTAGAAAATCTTTTTACATCTACCCTACCCTCCTTTCCTCTTTGTCTACCTAGCAGATTCTTTAGCAGTATTAGCAATGGGAGGACGGTGAAGAGGGTTGGAAAAATACAGACTTTCGGCCCCTCCCGAAACTGCAAACCCCAGGATTCCATAGGAGGTTGAAAATGGAATCATCGCGCTATAACAGACTCGTGTGGAAATAGCCAAAGAGTGCAAGAAAACTTGAGCTGGGAAAGAATAGGATTCTACTCTAGATGAACATACTGTAATTGTGTGTGCCTGCCTACAGCAGGCAAAGCAAATGACAGTTACCTCCAGAACCTCTTACTGGGCATGCTTGAAAAACAAAACAGAGAGAAAGGGGGAATGCTTCCTCAGCTACCCACAGCATTTTAAAGAATTATAGATCTGTATAGTTGGCCACTAAAAGTGAGATCACGTGGAGGCTGGTGAAAGGAAAAAAAGTCATGCCTGGTACATATTGTAAAAAGCCTTCAAGTTGTCTCTAGAAGATTTAAAATATTTTTGTTTACTTGGGCAAAACTTACCTGACCTGGTTGTTTCATTTTACACATGCATGTTGTTAGCTTTGAATAACACATTTGCTGAAACAAGTTGATCTGCTTTTCTTCTTCGTGGTGTAGGAACCTCTCCTTATTCTTTCTGTGTCTCTTCTGCCTTTGGTATCAAAATTTCTGTTCAAGAAACAATGCTCAGAAATACATGTATTTCCTTAACTAAGGTATGACTTTAATTTAAAAAGCACCAGCCCTACTCATTTTGTGTTTACACAGCACTCAGGCAGTGAACAGAAATTAAATTCAATATAGTACAAAGAAAGTACCAAATTTAATAAAGCCAGGTTGATAATACAAGTAAATCCATTATATTAAATTCAAGAAACAAATGAGGCCTGGTATATTAGAAAGCAGCCAAATGAGTGTCAGTGTCAGGTTGCCCTCCATATTATGGTAATGGGATATGTAATAGGTTTTAAGTTAGCTGCTTGCTTGTAACAAAAGTATGGGAATCAGAGACCATTAGGTAAACAAAAGCTAGGAATGCACTGATAAGCGCTGCCAGGCTCTCATGGCTTCAAGGTCTCTTGTGAGTAGGAGGGAAATGTCTTGGTATTTTATGCTTTTGAAATTGCTAATTGCCTTTAGTCCTCTCACTGAAGTCCTGTACGATGTATCTCACCCCAAATAAATAGTGTCTATGCACTGTACTATTTGTGTGTGTGGATTCAATTCCTGACAGTCAGCCTATAGACTCTTAGGGCAAGGAATTTCACAGTTTGAGTGTGAGCAGTGAGGAAGGTCTTCATATTTTCCTTGTCATCTGCATGTCTACCAGAGATGGCTGGAGCTTTGGAAAGGTACTTTTTTCTGGATTGGCTGGAGAATCCTTGGAGACATGCTCCAAAAAAGAAACATTCCCAGTTAACAGTTGGGAGACAGAAAAAGATCTTTCTGGCTTTTTAGTAGTTTGGTCTGATGTTGAGTCCCATGCAAAGTTGCATCTAAGAAAAAAATGACATTTTCGTGGCTGTCCCTCTATCACCTGTTGTACTTTCTTTGGCCTTCAAGCTCCGGCTGCTCCTCCAATGCTCCCTTGCCTCTATTTACTTACAAATGCAATTAGCTCTGGTATTCTTCTAGTTTCAGGTCAGCCGATGACCATCTCTGCCCCATTTATTCTAGTGCATGTGGCAAGGAAGCCCTGGGTCAAGCAATGAGCCGTAAACATCTCTCTTTAATTCACTGCGGTTGTTAATACAGTGATCTCTGTGTTGCCAGTCATCCACCATATTGATGAGATTAGCTGGTAATTAAAAACTCAGCCAAGCCATGCAGAAGGGGGGATGACTCAATTAGTAGAATGTCACTGAATCTAATTTACTTTGCTTACCACAGATTTATTCTCCGATGAATTAGAAAAGAAGAGTAGGACACCTTCAGAGGGAGATCTACAGGCTTAAAGGCTTAAATACTCTCCAACTTCTTTTTACTTCATGGTTTGGTTGCCAGGAAGCAAACTGATATCAGCTAATCTCACAGAAGGGGTGGTTATTGATACAAGTAAGTACACAGAGATGGAACAGAAAGTTTCAGTTTAGATTAGGCCTTTCTGTGAGGGCTGGCCCTACCACTGGACAGAGTGAAGTAACAGCCAGCAGGGTGGCAAGCAGTAGCAACCTCCTGCATATTTGCTGAGGAGTCTATCCGCATTTCCATGCTAGACCGTTACAGTGCTATTATTCCACTTTTGACATCCTATGGAATCCTGGGGTTTGCAGTTTAGGGAGGGGCCTCAAAGGCCCCTCCCTAAACTGCAAACCCCAAGATTCCACAAGATGTTGAAAATGGAATAATAGCACTATAGCAGTCTAGTGTGGAAATGACCCATGATTATTTGCCTCCATTTCAAGACGGAGTGTTGTATGTCAAACCAACAGTCCCAGGCCACCTGAAATAGCCTGGCCCCACAGTTGCTCATCCCTTCCTTACAATCACCCCCTCTTACCCTTTGAAATCTATGCCAGGTACTGACTGGGCTCTGGACATTTGGCTAGTGAAGATCAGCTCTGAGGCTGATGAACAGTGGAAAGTACTATTGATCTTGTGGGCACAAAGAAGCTCAGGACCTTCAAGTGGCTGCATTCAGAAAAGCAAAGAAATTCAGTACCATGCAGTGTCATCATTGAGGCAGGATGCTGCCAGGTTTGACTACAGCGGTCTGGAGAAACAATGATCTAGTCAGGAAGTGAATGAGGAAAGGGTATCAGGTGTGGACAAGCCCATAAAATGGGAAGTTGCCATAAGCATGCTGTGTCTAAACTCTTTAGAGAGTGATCTGTATTCTAGCTACCTGTCTGGAGAGTCATTGTTGTGTGCCTTCAAGTTATTTCTGACTTATGATGACCCTATGTGGACCTATCACAGGGTTTTCTTGGAAAGTTTTGTCCAGAGAGGGATTGCCTTTGCCTTCCTTTGAAAATGAGAGGATGACTTGTCCAGTGTCATCCAGTGGGGATTCAAACCCTGGTCTCCATAGTCCAATGTCAAAGGACTACACCACTCAGTCTCTCGCTGGTAAGTACAGGCATGCAAAGATTGGTAATTCCAACAGTAGTGATGATGGTGGTGATGATTAAATGAATGAATAACAAGAACAACTACAGCTTCTACTACTATTACAGAACCTGCTCCAAAAAGGGAAAGAATGAGATAATCTCTCGGCTAGTATGGCATGAAAATATCCAGGAAACATCTTTAAAGCACAGATAGGGCCTTTTTTCAGCCCGAGGGTCAAGTGCACTCATGTTTACTCTTGTGCAACCAAATGTACTGTCACGCTACACAAATATTCTCAAACACTATAGAGTTTGACAATTGGGGCAGCATTCAGCGTTGCTGGTTATGACAACACTGTTCTCTTCTAGGGAACGCTCAAATGTTTTTGGTATGTTCTGAACCTTTCAGTTCTGCAACTAACTTTTAAAGCATTAAGAAAATTACCATGGTGATAAAGCTGCTTTATAAAAAGATGTTTTTAGAGATAGAGAAGGACGCAGTGAAATGTTATCACTGCTCAAGAGTTGTGACAATCATGTCAGGCTGAATGCATGCAATTTTCTTGACAAAGCTGGTAGCAAAATAATCAGCGATTGCCGCACCTTTTGGTGGTGAGGGGGTGGAGAGGACTGATGAAGGAATAATGCAAGGGTGGCTAAGACATTGTCAAAGTAAGGGAGAGTTGTATGAGGGAGAGCCATGATCAATCAGTGAGAGAGAAAGGGAAGAATTGGGAGGATGTAAGAACTAAGGCGTGGATTTGGAGCGACAAAGAATTAGAGGGAAGCAAAACTGCCTCTTTGGTCAACATCAAATTTTTGCTCACCAGTGTGTTATCAGGCTATACACACCCACTCCATGATATGGTTTAATTGGCATGAAATATAAATTATATCCTGGTATGGCTGAGAAGCCTGCTGGCAAAGAAGAACTGGCTGTACACGTGCATTGCAAAACTAGGTCAGGTTGGGACTTCAGGGCACGGCTAGGTCATAGTCAGGGAAGCTCTGCTGATAATGGGCTTGCAAATGTCCCTCAATGACTCAACCTTTAGAAACAATAGTGCCTAACACTGCCTCCACAGAATGACTGATTGTCTTTGACCCTTTTCCTTTGTCCACTGAAACTCCCCTTTTGTCCCCTTGCCTATCCTGCAATTAAGAAGCTATTGTGATTGCCACCAGTCTTTTGTCACCTAATGCTAAGGCCATTAGCTTGTTCCTGACTCCATTGTCTACTCTGCCAGGGAGCCATTAATACCTTCACCCTCAGGGTGGAAAAGTAGTATTTAAATCCTGGCTTTGAGTGACCCCTACAAGTAGTTTGAATTCACCGGCTGCTCATATAACTTCCCCCAGGGCTGTGCAAAATTGTGCAGGGCTCTGGGAAGACGACCCATTAGACTGCCATGGTGAAGAGAGGCTGACACCTTGTACCTTCTGCCCCAATGTACAACCAACCCATGTGGTGAGTCAAGGGGTTCCTTCCCTTCAGCTCTGCACAACTGAAGCAAAGCAAACCCCCTTTCTCAGGAATACCCTATGGTTTCCTTGTGTGAAATGGGGAGCAGTGCAGTGCCAGAAATGCAGCCCAGAAATGGTGGAAAATGTGGAGTGTGATATTTAGATGCGTACAACCCTCCTTCTTCACTGAAATAGAAATAAAAGATTCTTTCTTTGGACTTCAACTTCCATGTGTTCAGTGATAAAAAATGTTAAAAACAATGCTGGGAAAACTTTATTTTTCCCTCTTCAAAATAGTACTTGAATAACTTTCTTTGATTGGACTGCCCACATGTTTGTAAAGGCAGGGCTTGCAAAAACAATGCTGAGGAAAAGTTTGTTTTGTCTGTTCAGTGCAGATCTTGGAAAACTTAATTTCCTACCAGAGAAATATTTGGTCAATTGTTGGACTTTGTAGTTTTTATTTAAACCAAGCAGTGTGATGCTGCTTAATGTATCATTTTTAATGATGTAAAATCAGGGCCAGCTCCCTGTGGCATCACTGGGAACATTCCTTGGTCTTCGGTTTTGGCCTTCAACTCTCAGCTCCTGGGAGTGGTCCTTACTTGGCAACCTTACACCGAGGCCCTTTTTGCATGGCATTTGTTATGCGAAAGGGCCTCTGGAGCGTCATGCCATTGTGAGGAGCATTTCAGACGATGTCCTCACAATTGTGTGATGCTGCCAGGGTCGGCAGGCATCGACCACGCACTAAATCATTTTCAGCTTTTAGCCAAAAATGGTGCATGATCATGCATTGCTCCGGGGCCCCACGCGCACTTACCATCCATGTGGAGCTCCGGAGCCACAGCCCTTGTGCTTCCTCCCCCAGCGCAGCCTGGGAAAATACCCAGCTGCACTGTGGAAGGAAGAGGTGGAGCCCTCCTGTTGCCTGCTGGCTGGCAGGCAACTCCTGCAGAACAGAAGCAGCAGGCACACAAGAGCCTCACGGAAGAGGCTGCTTGTGTGATCCCCACGTGAACGTGCTGGATGCAGGTAAGCTGTGGAAAGAGCCTGAGTGAGAGTGAGTGAGAGAGGGATCCAGTTTTTCTGCTCTACTCTAGGCTGCAAAGTATCTTCAGCTAGCCCGGCCTTTCAGAACTTTGTTCAACTTGGGCCACTTCCACACTACACTGTTATAGTGCTATTATTCCACTTCAACATCCTGCAGAATTCTGGGGTTTCTAGTTTAGGGAGGGGCATGTAGAATTCTCAGCCAGAGAGCTCTTTGGCCTCAGGAAACTACAAATCCCAGAATTCCAATGGATGTTGAAGTGAAATAATAGCACTATAATAGTGTAGTGTGGAAATTGCCTTGGTGTTCTTCACAGTTATATAGAAACGAAGTAGTTAAATCTATTATTGTATAACATTCTCTTCCAATTCTTGCTTCATTTTTTATTTTACAATGCTCCAGTGTGCTATTGTCTAACCACTTAGATATTTTTAGTGGCACCTCGTGAACAATAAATCTCCTGGTAACGCTGTGCCTGGATGAGGACTCCAACATTATCAAAGATGAATTCTGGGTTTGCACATCAGTCTATCTCTCATTTTAACTTTATTGTTTAACTGATTTCATGGTTTAAGCTACTAAGTCTTATTTTTATGTCCCTGGTACTTCAAATTAGTTTCAGAGCCACACATACACACACACATGCACCACAAACCAAATTAAATTAATCTAGAGGATTTGGCCTCTTTTGTTTAGCAAGCAATTTTGAAAAGACAATTGATAAAACTGCAGAATTAACTAAGCAACAATAAGCAGATGTTCTTTCAAAGATGTAACAAAGGCAGAGAGCTCTTATTCTAGACATGAAGGGTGTGGCTCACCCTCACTCAGACGGTTAGAATTCATGCATTTGTGTTTTAATGGTGATTTATATATCTTTTTAAAATGACACTTTCAGAGAAATAGTTATGTTTTTCAGAGAAATAGTTATGCATTCAAGCTTGGTGCTAACATTTGGTATCTTTGAGCAAGCTGCCCGGGACCCATTGCCCTAGTGAAGCTCACCACTGATTACCTGTCCTGGTTGTTCTTTTATCAAAAAATGGGCAAGTCTGGGAGGCTCCATCTGAAGGTGAAATTTGGACCCTTTTCACACCACCCCTTTATGTCATATTATTCTGTTTGAAATCTGCTTTAGATATTCTCCTGAGGGTACTGATTGTTGACACTCTCTACCACACCCTTGCTGCATTTGTGCTTTAATACATATTTACGTAGTTTGTACATCCACCTTAAGGTGTTGTTACTGGCTTCTGTATCCCACCTCTCACTTCATCATTGGTTCCTTTAGCTGTAACAGCACCATAATGGTATGATGTAATGACACTATGATGCTACAGAGCTTGAGGGAGGGATCACCTGGCCACATCTACACCACACCCACCAAATGGATCACTGAGGGAAGAAAGCACTATGAGACATCCACACCTGAACTGATTACTGAATTGTTGCAGGAGAGGGGGTCATAAACAAATTATTTCCACTGTGAAAAAATGGACACATTTTTAATGACCCCGCAACACAGTAGAGCCTGGAGAGCAACAATATCATGCAATATGTCTGAGGCAAAAGTGAAATGAATGTATCAGCACGGTGGTATAAAACCATGGAGTGATAAAGCCTGAAAGGCAAGTTGGAACAATGGAGTTTTTTCCTTCCTGTTCCTCTTGCCTGCAGCTTGCTGTGCTTTTTTCCCAACAAGCTTCTCCAGGGGGCTGGAGGTGGTAAGCAGACATTGTCAGCTTATTATTCTGCAATGGGAGAAGGGAAATGGCTGGAATCTGTAACTGGGCATAAAAGGAGCAAGAACTCCCTGTTTGGTGTTACCCCAGAATGTGGGTGACTCTGGGGTCCACCTGCAATGCCGGTACCTCCACATGACAATGGGGAATTAATTAGCTCAAAAATAGGAGGTCTGTGAGATGGGGGTAACTGAACAAGATCTACCACCTATGTTTACAGGGTCCTTGCAGGAATGAACCAGCCAGAGATTCCAAAGGTAAAAGAAATGCATTTTCTTGAAAGAAATTCAATGCAAAGTTTCAAACACTCACACACTCTCTCAAGAGCTAGCTGAACATAAAGGGAAGAAAGTGTGAATAGAAGACTTTCAGGGTTGAGGTTATATTTACCAGTCCAGAGAGAAGCAAGGAAAGCAGTGATGTGGCTTAAGTGGACACCTCAGAACAGTTCTTGTTCAGGAATCAAACATCGTGGCTTTCAGAAGGGCAAGAGACTGCACTCAACTGCTCAAAATTGGGGGTTCTTATACCCAAAAAATATCCTGTAGGTATGAGTGTGAATTGCTCTCCCAGCCAAGCAGACAATGGGAGTTGCAACACAAACAACGAAGTCCAGACAAAGTTAATGGTCTTGATGTCATGCTCTGCCTTGGAGACCCTGGCAGTGACGAGGAGGCTTTTGAATCTGAGGCAGAAGTTTTCCCAGAGACAGGAGTTTCCCCAGAAGCTTGTTCAGGAGAAGATAACAAAAAACAGCAGGGGCCTGAGCAAGGAGACCACATATCAGAGGGTGAGACCACAGAAATGTTTACTGTGCAAGAGAGATGATATCAGAGATGACGCTGTGACGCTCAGTGAGTTTAGGTAACAAACGAACCCTAATGAAGGAACACCTGTAGTGACAGCATCAGTAGATAAAAGACTTTCATGTGGCCCTTTCCTTTTAGGGTCAGCAACTGATTTTTACAGTCGTGGAAGCCTTCTACTATGTTCTCTTGTTTCTGGACTACCTTGAACCTCTGTCTGTTTGACTACGACTTGGATTTGCCCTTTGGATTTGTTTGCTTCAGAACCTAAACTCTGTGTGGACATTTTTCTTGCTCTTGCCTTGTGAGTAAATCCTGCTCTGCTGTTTGGTGATTAATTGTCTTCTCTGCCCTAGACATGATGCTAGTGTTTACATGACAAAAGGATAATGGCTGCTGTAATAGCTCAGTATTGTGGAGAGGCTGGGAAGATAACAGAGCAATGTCAAGGTATGAAAGATAAAGGCTAAGACAATCACAATTTGGACCCTTTCTGCAACTTACCTTTTCTTGGCGCTGGTGCATGACAACCTCTTGCGAGAGGCTCCTGTATCCCTGCTGCTTTGGCAACATGAAGGCTCTGTCTCTTCCGCAGCACAGCCAGACATTTTCCCAGGCTGCGCTGGGGGAGGAAACGTGAGCGCCGTGGCTCTGGAGGCTCCACATGCATGGTAAGTGCGTGCGGGGCCCTGGAGTGATGTGTGATCATGCACCATTTTTGGCTACAAGCTGAAAATGAAATAGTGTGTGATTGGCACCTGCCGGCCCTGGCAATGTCGCATGATTGTAAGAACATTGTCTGAAATGCTCCTCGCAATCACGCGACACTCCAGAGGCCCTTTCGCATGGCCAATGCCATGCGAAAAGGGCCTTGGTAGGGGTTACCTCTTTCAGCTCTGAAATGTCCAGCTTGTTAGCTTAAGCCTCTTGTCTCAAGAGTGGCCAAGCTATTAGTCTAACAATGACTTTGGTTTCTGCCTAGGAGGTGGGTGTGGTTGACTTGCTTTGCTGTGTCATGTTTACAGTCAGTAATCTGCCCCTTCCAGCTTGACCTTCCAGTCACCTCAGGTATCATTTATATCAATGCCAATTAATAGTGCCAACTAAATCATATTTGCTGATTAAACCACACCAACCATGGGGTGTGTGTGCATGGGGTCATAACACTGGTTTGTGGCCTAACCTTAACTCTCTTTTTCTAACAAAGGGAGTCACTATCAAGGAACTCCCAGCAGAGCACTGCAGCTCCCGCAGAACTCTTGTGGAAGAGGGAAAAAGACCCTGGCACCTCTCTAGGCAATTGGTTTTACCGCTGAACTGCTCTCACTGTCAAGAAGTTCCTTCTAATGTTCAGTTGAAATCTACTTTGTGGTGACTTCAAACTATTAGACCTGGTCCTATCCTCTGGGGCAGCAGGAAACAAACCTGCCTCTCCTTTCTGTGACAGCCCTTTAGATATTTAAAGAGTGTAATCATGTCAGGCCTTGGTCTTCTCTTCACCAGGCTGAACATGCCCATCTTTCCTCATATGTTTTGTTCTCCATGCCTTATATCATTCTTGTTCCCCCTTCTCTGAAACTGTTCCAACTTGTCTGTATCAGTCTTAAAATGAGGCACCCAGACCTGAATGCAGTCTCCTGGTGGAGCCTGACTAGCACAGAATATAGTGAGTTTGTTACTTTCCTCTGTTTGGGTACTATTGTTCTACTTCTCAGCCAGAGAGTTCTCATGCATCACTAAACTACAAAATCCCAGCATTTAATACAATGCAGCCATGGCTGTTGAAGTGGAATCGTAGTGCTATAATTGTCAACAGCCATGGCTGCATCGTATTTGATGCTGAGATGTAGACTCAAATCGACTGACTTGGACTGAAGTCGGACTTAAGTCACTTCAGTGACTCAACTTGGACTCGACTCAGCAATAAATGATGCACTGACTCGACTCGACTTGGGACTTGTATATTTTTAGTGATTGACTTGCTGCACTTGGTTCAGTAACATAACACATTCATACAGAAACTTTATGACTTTGAACAATGCTTCCAATGCCTACTGGTCACATGATAATCTGTCTCAAGCCCAAAGTGTGGGCACATTTCTCAGAGGGGAACAGCAAATGGGTTAGGCAGAGGACTTGAGGCAGGCCCCTGCTGCATATCAGAAGAGCCTTCTAAAATGTTTCCAAAGAGCAGAAGAGAAGACTCACCCCCAGAGTGCAGGATGTACAGAAGGGAACAGCAATTCTGTTAGGTAACAGGATTGAGGGAGAAGGATCCTTTCTTCTAAAGCTTTTGAAGCTTCAGTAATGGGGAGTAAGAAGGATCCCATTCCCCACTTCTGAAAAATCCTCCAGCTTTGGAAATGGGAAGTAAGAAGGATCCTGTTCCCCACTTCTGAAACTGTAGGTGGCAAAATCACAAATATGAAGGTCTAAGGTCTATCTCTGCTTAAATTATTAAAACTAACTTTATTAAACTTTTATTCCAGTTCTGAAATATAGGTTACAGTATAAAGTTGGCTCCCAGACTTGAGACTTGACTTGAAAGTATCTTGCAAGGACTTGAGACTTGACTTGAGACTTGGAGTAAAAGACTTAAATACATCACTGATAATTGCATAGTGTGAAAGGACCCCTGGTGTCAGGATGGATGACCAGGTGAGGTAGCCAAGGGAGGAGGAGGGCTGGAGAAACAGGCAAATGCAAGGACAGGCTTTTTTCATCTGACAAAATCAGGTAAGCAGGTAGTGAAAGCCAGACTGCCTTGTGATAGTGAGGAAACATCCCTTCCCCATGATGAAAGTTGTAGTCCAAAATATCTGGAGGGAGTCAAGTTGGAGAAGGCCACTTTAATGGACTTTAAAATAGCTTCAGACTCAGCTTAACTATGGTCCTTTCCGCAGCTTACCTGTTCTTGGCATTGGGGTATGAGGATCGCGTGAGCAGCCTCTTGTGAGAGGCTCTAGAGTCCCCATTGCTTCAGCTCCGCAGCTGCTGCCTGCTCGCAAGTGGGGAGCATAAGAGCTCCTCCTCTTCCTTCTGCAGCGCAGCCTGGGATTTTCCCAGGCTGCGGTGGGGCAGGAAGTGCGAGCACCATGGCTCCGGAGCTCCACACACTAAGTGCGCATGGGGCCCCGGAGCAATTTGGGATTGCGCACCATTTTCGGTTAGAAGCCGAAAATGAAATAATGCATGATTGGCACCTGCCAGCCCCGGCAATGCCGGGCAGTGCCGCCCAATTGCAAGGATGTCATGTGGACAGCTCCTTGTGCGACACTCCAGAGGCCCTTTTGCATGGCGAATGCCATGCAAAAAGGGCCTATGTTTGAAGCCTACACAATGCTTTACTTCCAGCTATTCAAACATAAATTAATATGAAGACAGAGTGACATGGAAGTCATCGGTCAGGGTGGAGGAATGTATGACCCTCCAGATGCTGTTGAACTTCAGCTCCCATCATCTCTCACCACTGGCTATTCTGACTAGAGCTAATGGGTGTTTCAGTCCAAAAACATATGGAGGGTCTCACCGTCCCCACTCTTCATAGGTCATACAATGAAAAAAAAAAAAAACCCAACCCCAAATCTAAGAACAGGGAATGTGTGGTGGTAATTCAGTAATAATTGTACAGTGTTCTTCATTTGCCAAGTGGACATATCAGTTCATCTTTTGGAGTCTTATCACTGCGTTGTCTTGAAAAAGGATATTGTAACTTTACCTTGTTCAACACTGCTTAAAACTTGACTGTTTCTTGTTTGCTAGTTTTGCTTTAGAGCACAACAATGCCCAACAAAGCCATGTTGCCGTTTTGCTTGATTAAAGCAATCTCTCCACTCTGGTTTTCAGCCACTCTGCTACGACAGGAACTAAAACAAAAAACCATCAAGCTTTTCAAAGGGCCATTGTTGTCTCAGACAAATGCTTCTGATAGAATTAATAGACTTGTGCTTTGTTCTTATCCCTTTTTTCCTCTTTGCTGTCCTCAGATGGCTTTATTTATTTATATGTTTGTTCTTGCAATATTTCCCCCTTTTCTTCTTTCCTTTCTTCTTCTTGTTTTCAATTTTTCACAAAAATAAAAAAAAATCCACCATGTATTCAAAGGGTATTTGTTTTCTTTTCTTCCAATGCTTTTAATCTTTTATTTTAAAAGAAAAACATTACACTTCACACAAGGTCTTTATAAAAATAATGGATTTTAAGGTCCCCCCCTCCTAGTTTGAGGCACATTTGTTCCTCAAATGTGACTCCCACTGTCCTTTCCTAGTATTGTGTCCTCCAAATTTGCTGAGTCTACATTTCCCATAATCCTCCAGCCAGCATGCATAGTGGCTAAAATGTCGGGGGAGATTTTAGGAGCTGTAGTAAAAAAAGAAATTCAGCATGGTATTGTGATTTTAGAGTTGGACTGTGACCCTGGAAACCAGAGTTCATTTCCCCACTCAGCCATGGAAACCCACAGGATGACCTTGGGTGTGTCAGACACTCTCAGCCCCAGAAACCTCCGTGGCCATTTCCGGACTAGCCTGTTATAGTGCTATGATTCCACTTTCAACATCCTATGGAATCCTGGGGTTTGCAGTTTCATGAGGGGGCCAGACACCCCTCACGAAACTGCATACCCCAGGATTCCATAGGATGTTGAAAGTGGAATCATAGCACTATAACAGGCTAGTGCGGAAATGGCCTGTAGTGGGTTTGTCTTAGGGTCACCATAAGTTGGAAAAGATTTGAAGCCACACAACAACAATAAGTTAAAAAAAATCCCTTCCCAGCTCAGGCCCTTTTTGCATGGCATTTGTCATGCAAAAGGGCCTGTGGAGCATCACGCAATTGTGAGGAGCTGTCCACATGACATCCTTGCAATTGTGCGATGCTGCCGGGGCCGGTAGGCACTGATCATGCACTATTTCATTTTCGGATTCTAGCCTCAAATGGTGAGTGATTGTGCATCGCTCCAGGGCGACAGTACACTTACTGTGCGTGCGGAGCCTCCGGAGCCGTGGCACTCGCGCTTCCTGCGCCAGTGCAGCCTGGGAAAATCCCAGGCTGCGCTGTGGAAGGAAGAGGAGGAGCCCTCACACTTCCTGCTTGCTAGCAGACAGCAGCTGTGGAGGCGAAGCAACAGGGACACGAGAGCCTCTCACAAGAGGCTGCTCGTGCGATCCCCGCACCTCAGTGCTAAGAAAAGGTAAAGTGCAGAAAGGGCCTCAGACATGCAATAGCCAGGATCCAACATGAGTGACCTGAGAATATTCTCTCTCTCTCTCTTTCTTCCAACCCACATGAGGAAAGTGTGGTCGGTGGTCGAATGTGGCTCCAAGAGAGTTTTGTGGGCAAAAATCTTCCAAAAGCCCCTGAGCTCCCAAATAATTTTTTGGCCTTTTTTTCTTGCTGAAAAACAAAATCTATATTCTCCAACTGTCCCAGTCCATTTCAGCATTACACTATAACAGTGTAAATTATGCTATTATTTCACTTTCAACATCTTGTGGGATTCTGGGGTTTGTAGTTTACTGAGGCCCAAGAGCTCCCTGGCTGAGAATTCTAAAGGCCCCTCCCTAAACGGCAAACCCCAGGATTCCATAGGATGTTGAAAGTGGAATCATAGCACTATAACAGCATAGTGCAGAAATGGCCCAAGTTTGACAGAGACAGTCCCAATAAATCCTTGTCATCCCATTTTTTCAGCTGCCTTGAAAATGTCCTAGCTTATCTCCCCTACTTCCACTTTCCTCAGTTATCTGTGCCTTGCTTCAATTGCTGCAGACTGAATTAAAAAATGGATGAGAGGAAAGAATGGTGAGGTATGTTGCCTTTCCAGTAGGCTTGGGTAAAAGCAAAGTGATACGGACTCTTTTAGCTTGTGTGCTCTTCCACATTGGTAACTTTTGCCACCTTGATCACATGGTGTTGTTGCCTGATCCCATGTGTGCCAGTTTTCATCTGTGAAATCTTGAAGGGTATGAAACCCTCCCCAATGATGAAATAAATGATGTTTTCTTCAATGATTAAGAAAACTGTCAAAAACAAAAACTGAAGACACCTCCTGTATCATTTTGGTTGCAAATAGTATAGGTGAAGCCTACTATGGGAATAAAAATGTGCTCCATACTCAGTGCAGTTGCTGATGCCTGAAATATGAGAACATGCACACACACGTATATGTACAGGCTCAAGTTTTTATGAAAGGAGTATCTAAAGCCCTTCCTTCCTTCCTTCCTTCCTTCCTTCCTTCCTTCCTTCCTTCCTTCCCTCCCTCCTTCCTTCTTTGGAGGCCACGTGTGAGCCCCATGGCACCTCCATGGTGCCTTTACCGCATCTCTCCATTATTGTTTCCTCTGACTACACCCACTCCCTCCATGGGCAAGAGTATATCCTAGCCACCAGGCTCCATCAGTGAGCAAGGTAACAATTAGCATATACTGAAATTCCATCTT
This sequence comes from Ctenosaura bakeri, assembly GCA_948474755.1. NCBI lineage: Eukaryota > Metazoa > Chordata > Lepidosauria > Squamata > Iguanidae > Ctenosaura > Ctenosaura bakeri. Next base: position 395,636 of record CAOLHI010001003.1, on the reverse strand, counting down.
CCACACAACCATAAGCAGTAAAGGAGCCCTTTCCAGTTATCATTCTGGCAACCCTGTTTCTTTGGCTATTCCTGCACTGGACTGTTACAGTCCTATTACTCCACTTTCCACCTCCTATGGAGGTTGAAAGTGGAATAATAGCACTATAACAGTTTAGTGGGGAAATGGCCTTTCTCTCTGTATTGCTTCTGGGACAGTTCCCTTGGCCCCTAAAAAGGCCACAGAGAGCACTAGGGGACCCTACCGACTCCAGTGAGCAGTGCTGTGGAGGAAGAGAAAGCAGACCTTGAGTGGAAAAAGTTCTTCAGACTGTAACTCCCAAAACCTTCCAGCCAGCAAAGACCATGGGAATTTTAGGATTTATAATCCAAAAAGTAACTTTCCAAGCTTACGAAGGACAAATCAGATCTTCTGTAAGGGAAGCCCGTCTACTCACAGAGGGTATATCCTAAACCCAACTCAACAATTGTTGCTAAGGGGAACCTGCAGAGAATCAGGTAACTTGTACTTTGTACAAAGCATTTTTAGGCTTAATCAGCAGGAGTCTAATGACCAGGTGAAGGGAAATAATAGTCCTGCTCTAGTCTGCTTTGGTCAAACCTCATCTGCATCAAGCTGGAGAAGGATATTGAGGAGCAAGAACATGTTCAGAGAAGACTAACCACGATGTTAAAAGGTCTGGAAACCTTGTGGATTGGTCTAAGGGAGACAACATATTCATTAAAAAAAGTTCAGGTGTCATGGGAAGATTAATTTTCAGAAATTTGGACATGGTTTTGTGAACATTTTCACACAATTTCTTAGCTTTTGGACATGTCCACCACATATGAAAAAGTGTCCTTTCTGGTTCATCACATTTCCAGCAGTAGTTATTGCCCATCTTGTACATCTTACATAACTTCATCATCATCAAGTTTATTTGTCTGTGAAACAAAGTCCATTACAATCTTACTTAACTTAGAAGGACTTAGATGCCATCTGTAAAATATTTTCAAGTAATTTTCCTTCAAGTTTTGAGATAAAGTAAATTTCTTCCAAATCTATTTCTCTGTCAATATTTTGGGCCCATTTAATCATTGCCTCTTTAACTGTAAGCCCCCTAACACACCTAAAAACTATGTCCTGAGGAACCTAATTATTTTATATCAAACATAGTGAGCCATAGAGATATACTGGAAAGACACGTAAGCAGGAGAGCTGAGTAGCCTGTTTTTCTGTCACATCCTGGGTAATCTTGTAAATGGCTCTAAGGCCACTTGAATGGATTTTCAGCTGCGATCCGGAGACAATTACTCTCTGGGAACAAATAAACAATGCAAAACAGCCTGCAATTTAACACTTTGAGGTATGCGTGTCCGGAGAGATACTGATCTTGCAGGAAACTACAAGGATGCTTGGCTGTATTTTCTTTGAACTACAAAAGAAAATAATCCATCTTAATAAAAACTGCAGCCATCTGGTTTCACAGGACATCGGTTCATACTATAACTAGGTGCATTTTCTCATTCTTTTTGGGAGTTTGGATTTGTAGTTTAGGAGAGATTCTTTTTGGAGTTTTGAGAACTTAGAGTTGGGAGTTCTCTCAGATTTGCAAAACCATGAAGCTGGTAAGCTCCCTGCAGCCTCTAAAGCGTGGTTGAGATCGTTTTCTCCCAGCTGAAGACTTCTAGATTGGTATTAAATCAAACTCTTATGTCTCTCTCTTTCTCCTAATTTTCATCTCTTTCTAACTTTCTATAGTCTTGTATGCTTGTTGTAGTGAGTGCAGCTGAGTGATTGTAGGGACTTTACATCTATGCCAATAAAATACTTAAATTTGAACAATTTGTGTGATTTTTGACTGGGTCTGACCCCATAAACATTGGGTTAAAAAGATCCTAAGTACCCTGTCCTCTTTGCATAGCTAAAGCAGTGCAGAGCTAATTCTTCCCCACAAGAGACAATTTTGACAGCTTTTGGGAATACTCTTAAAGGAGTCCAAGCAAGCAGGGTAACATAACAACTTCAGATTTCAATTATCAACTTAACAAAATATTGTAAATTTGTGATATTAAATGATTGGGTTTTTAGGAACAAATTCTGGAAGAAAATACTTTATATGACCACTACCGCTTGAATTGTTTATGCATAGTGTTGGAAGAACAATCAAATACCAAACACAGATGATTGGCTAACCAACTTATTTGAAATGAAAGATTACAATATCTTAACCAAAGTGCTAAATGGAAGACCAAGAGATGAGACCTAGAAGGAATGGTTTCCAGTTTTGACATACATTAAGGGAAAATTCGGAAATCATACTGTTATAATAAAATGATAAAGTTTAAAACTACACTGGTACAACATATAATCCTTGCTGAGCACATTCTTTGGACACCGGACAATCATGGTTTCTAAGACATTTAAAGGCAGATAATCATAACTTAGATTTACTTATGTTTGAATTAAGAATCAAGAGGAATCAGAAATATGGTAAGTAAACAGAAGAGCTGAATTTTTTATGAACTGTTTCTCAAATACACCCAACAAAGGTTAGTGGGAAGTTTATTTACTAGAAGTTTGTTCCCATATGGGAGTGTGTTGTACAACAGAGATGTGATTACACATTAATGTAGGGAACCTAAAGGAAGGTATACATCTGTTGATTTCAGGGCAATTTCATAAAGCACGAGAATATTACAATGTCAGTTACAGATACGTTACATAAATTATTACAAGGTGTTTAATTTTAATATTAATTATATTCATGAACAGTAATTAGATAATTTTCAATTTACAGTGTTATAATCTGATCAACATTGCTTGCTTTTCTGAGGTATATTAATAATAATGGTTCTCCAATACATAATATACTTGTATATGAATAATTATTGGTGTTCTGGATTTTAAAAATAGTAAAAAAAAAAAAAAAGGGAAACAAAACCCTATGAGGATTGGTTTAAGTATGCTCAGTTTGTAGAAGAGAAAATTTAACCATATTTAAATATCTGAAGGGATATCATTTAGAGGATTGGAGCTGAAGGAAACAAGCTTGCTCACATTAATGATTCCCAACCCAGGGTATGTGTACCCCCAGGGGTACAAATTAGTACAATTAGGGATATGTGGGGGGGGAAATGGAATGTGTGCAGAAAAAGGCACACATATCAACAGTTTACGACAAGTTACAAGTCAAATTTGGAACTTAATTGAATGTTATGATGAGTGACAGAGCAGGTTTCCTTCATTATTTAACCTTGAGAAAAGCCCTGTTTCCTTGCTTTGTTATTTTGGTGAATGGTAGGGAGTATCTTCCTAAATAAAGTGTTGAGAACATGCCATTATATTGTGCATGCTTGGTCGCACTCCTTTCACAGGCTCAACTTCCACTCTCCTCTGCTTCCCAAACATTTGAGTGCTGTTGTGCTGGAACCAGTGTGCATATAAGCAGCCACCTTAGTAAGTCCTGGAAGCAGTGTTCGGTGAGTGGGTTCTTCCAGGTCTTCTTTATGTCTTTTCTCTTTGTCCTCGTTTTAAGGTTTAAATTAATTTTTCAATTTGTATAACAGTATCAGATATGGATTAGTGGTTGAAAACCAGCACAATAAAAAGGATGAAAGATACTGTAGATAGTAACCAATTAATATAATGTAATGTTTTTAATGTAATCTGTGATGTATTTCCTTGAATTAATTGTACCTTTTGAGTTTTGAAAGTACATATACATGCATTGTCTGCTCACTTTATTATCCCATTGCTTTCTAATACCATTTTGGGCTATTTACTTTTTAATTTTTTTTTAAAAAATACAGCATTTTTAAATATATAAAACAACATAGAAAGGATTACAAAGACAGACAGTAAACAAACTCTAACAACTAAACTCCAACTAACATATCTAAAAGTACCTAAACTAAACACAGAACTAAACTAAGAAGGGGCTAAAGATATACATGAATGTCTGCTAGAAAGTGCCTAAACACAGAGCAGTTGCTTTCACTATTTGCAGCATAGGCCTAGAGTACAGCTTTAGCAGAGTGAATCAAGTGCCTTCAGGTTTCAGAGGGAAAGGTGTAGAAACTTGTTCAGCTAAACCATTTTTCTTTGAAAGTCCCAAATTCAGTCCCAGGATCCCTGGTTGTTGTGTTGCAGCCAGTGGTGTAGATTGGTGAGAGTGTGGGAGGAGCAGAGGTGTGGGGGTGTGACTATGGTGTTTATGGTTATGGCATGCACGGGCACGGCTATGGCACGCAGAGAGAGCTACGGCATTTGGGGTGAGGCTATGGTGCACAGGGAGGCAGGCAAAGAGCAGTGGTGCCCCCCAAAAATGCCACCCAGGGCGCACCGCCCCCCTCGACCCTCTTGTCCCTACTTGACTGGTTGCAACAATAGGAAAAGACTATTGTCTTCATGCTTTGGTTGTTGGCTTTGCAGAAGAATCTAGTGAAGTTGTTGTAGGAAACAGAACGATTGATTAACCAGGTTTCTCTCAGCTTTGTGAAGTTCTAGGTCTTTCTTGTTGATTAACAATTTATAAAACATGCCTTCTAGTTCTTCATCTGGTGCCTAAGGCCCCAGGTTTAAAAACCTTGATCTGTACCACTCTGGCCTGAGAAACTATAGATGAAGGGATAATAGAATGTATAGCATTGATAAGAAGGAAAGACACATACCAGGCTCTGGAAGGAGGGTGTACACATCTCTACTTGAAAGGAAAGAACAGAGAGGTGCTAATTGACTCAAATATTACGGGATGCTGAGTATGTGACAGCCTCAATACGCGTGTCCCCAATACTTGATGCCCACCAGGTTTTATGTAGATGTGATGGAATTCTAGATACTTGTTCATGATCATGTAGAATGGTATAAATAGTAGTGAATTTCAGTAGTGTTTCAGTGTGCCTGCTGTGTGGAAGCTATCCCCGAGTACATTCATTGCTCAAGCAAATAAAAGAAAACTTGGTTCTGCTGCCCTGCCTGTGATCATTGACTGTTCACAAACTTGGAAGAGTCTACTCTGTGGGTCATAAAGGTGGACTTTTGGTCTGATCCAGCGGGGTTGTTTTGATATCCTTTCTCATGTTCAGTGTGTGTGTATATATTTGCCCATACCCAATTGCAGCTGGGATAGAGACAGAGGAGAGCTTTGTATGGCCCTAAAGATTAACCAACCTAACTCATAGTTCCTGGACTAACGATTGGATTGAACCAATTTTATCTTTTAGATTGCACAGTTCCCCAAATTTTTGGTGCATTTTTGGCTCAAAAATGCATAGAAATATGGGCACTGTTGGCCCAGCTACCTGCAAAAGTGGGCATGTTAGGGGAAATTATATATGAAAATTAATTCACATTCAGATGTATTTTATTAAAAAAGGAGAGATGCAGAAATGTCATTCATGTGGAAATTGGATTTATGATGTGATACATACAATTCCTTCCAACCCTATCCAGGGTTGGGTTGATTCATACATCTTTGAGCTGCAGACCTGAACAGACCCATCTGTTTTCAATTGTGCTCAGATCAATCAGAAGTTTAGCCTTTTACAAAGCTTAATAATCAGCTTTATTTTGAGAAGAGGGGTTCAGAAAAAAAAGTAATCAGTCCTTCTTGAGGGTCCAGCAGCAAATTTGCAGAGGCATTTTGTTCCAGACTGCTGACATAGTCTCCAGCATTTCACAATGAAAATTGGAACAAATGTGGCCAAGCAATAACTAAGGTCCTTTCCACAGCTTACCTTTTTCAGAGCTGGAGTGCGGGGATCACGCAAGCAGCCTCTTGTGAGAGGCTCTCGCATCCCTGTTGCTTCAGCTCCGCAGCAGCTGCCTGCTCACAAGCAGGTAGCGTGAGAGCCCCTCCTCTTCCTTCCACAGTGCAGTCTGGGATTTTCCCAGGCTGCGCTGGGGCAGGAAGTGTGAGCACCGTGGCTCCGGAGCTACGCATGCACGGAGCAATGCATGATCGTGCACCATTTTTGGCTCAAAGCCGAAAATGAAATAGTGCATGATTGGTGCCTGTCAACCCCTGGAGCGTTGTGTGATTGTGAGTGTGTTGTGTGGATTGGTCCTCGCAATCGTGCAATGCTCCCAGGGCCCTTTCGCATGGTAAATGCCATGCGAAAAGGGCCTGAGTGCGGCCAAGATGACAAAAATGGTTAATGAGGAAGAACACATCACATGAGGAAGATGTTATTAATGAGGAAGAATGCACATTATTGCAGAACCATCATGAAAACTACTTCATACTCAGAGGAATCCTAGAAGTCTACCCCATTAGTAGACATACACCCGCACATTTGATATAGCTTAATTGATACAAATTAGACACTGCTATGGCTGAAAGCAAGGCTGAATAAGAGGCATGTTGGCCAGGTCGACAGACCCCTCACAGGCTTAGTTAGGTCATACCAGAAGCTTTCAAGTGCTAATGAACTTCCAGCTTGCCATCAAGACAAAGGCCCTTTTCGCACGGTGTTTCTTAAGCGAAAGGGCCCCTTGAGCCTGCATGATGCACTCACATTTGGGTCTGCATGACGCATTCACATTTACGTGACGCTCAAGAGCGTGACGCGAACTGCTAACGGATTCTTTTATTTTTGGCTTCAAGCCGAAAATGCTGCACAATTGTGCAACGCTCAGGGGCATGGAGCACACTTACCTGCCGTTTGCAGCCTCCTATTTCATTTTCAGCTTTGAGCCACAAATGGTGCGCGATCGCGCATTGCTCCGGGGCCCCGCACGCACTTACTGTGTGTGCGTAGCTCTGGAGCCACGATGCTTGCACTTCCAGCCCCAGTGCAGCCTGGGAAAATCCCACTGTGGAAGGAAGAGGAGGGGTTCTCACACTGCCTGCTTGTGAGCAGGCAGCAGCTGCAGAGCTGAAGCAACAGGGACGTGAGAGCCTTTCACAAGAGGCTGCTTGCATGATCTCTGCATCCCAGCTCTGAAAAAGGTAAGCTGTGGAAAGGACCTTAGTTATTGCTTGGCCACATGTGTCCCAATTTTCATTGTGAAATGTTGGAGACTATGTCAGCAGTCTGGAACAAAATGCCTCTGCAAATTTGCTGCCAGTCATGCTTCCTGCCTCAGCGTTAGCCTTCAACTCCCAGGCTCTCCTGCGGTAGGAAGGGGCGGGGTGTGGGTGGGGCGCTCGCACAACCGGGAAGCTGCTGCAGACCCCAAGCAGCAGGAACATGAAAGTCTTCCTCTGAAGATTTCTGCGCAAGCGCCGCCCCCCACCTCTGCGAAAAGATAAGGTGCGAAAAGGGCCAAAGAAATGAGACCAAAGAGTCACCAATGTTTGCACTGAAATGGTCAGTAAGTTCCTATTTCCTCTCCTCTTCAATACCCCTTCCTACCCAAATGGTATAAGGCTATCAAACCAGCTATTAATTCTTTACCACCTACATGCTCAGACCATCAGCTCATTCTGGATCCCATTGTCTGCATTGCAAACTCCTTTGTTTGCTTTACCAGAGAACCATTTATACACATGCCCTCTAGGTAGATTTCTGGGTATAAAAACCCTTCATTTTGACCAGTTGGTTGCAGTATCTTTGCTTGCTGGATGCTATCATGTCACTTTGAATTCCAATTTATACTGCCCTTAGACACAAGTCTAAGCCACTTCACTGTTTTTTCGTTGCTTTTCTGGATTGGTAATTATTGCCCACAAACCTAAGCTTCACTATCCATAACTTTCCACTCTTTCCTTTGTGTAGCTCTTGTATGAGTGCCTAACTGTCTGAATCTTGTGTGTAAGAGTGAATGAATTCCCTTCAAAAAACACATTTTTAGTTTACTTTTGAGCTTTTGGCTGGTTTTCCTGCAAGGACCCCATAAATATTGGGGGAAAGATCCTGCTATTTACCCCACCTCTTGGAGCTTTCTTAAATAGAACTATTTAATTCCCCGATTTTGTACAGAGTTGTGGGTGCTGCTGAAGGACCTAAAGGGGTCCTCTATCTTTTGGGGTAACAGCCCCAGTTTGCTTCCCCCTGCAGGGCCTGTTCCCCAGCACATGATGGTTGACCAGGCTTTCTTCTAATGGAGTTCTGCTTAACATCCCATCCTTCACTCCCACATACCCTCCAATATTTTACAGATGAAAACTGGGAAATGTATGGCCAAGCAACATCAGCAGGTAGCCAAAATGACAACAGTTATTAATGAAGAAGAACACACATGCTAGGAGAGACTGCAGCCGTTTGCTTTTGCGTGACTCCTCTGAGAAGGACAAGATTCCACCTTCCTTTCCTCTGATCCTGTTAACTGAAGACGAACTACTTTTGAAATTCCAGCTCATTTTTCACAAACTGAAGTAAGCTGAGGAGAAAAGGGGGAGAGTGGGAGGAAGAGAGATTACATTTTAAAACAAGATGAAAAAAATGGGATGGCAGAGGATTAATCGGGGATGCCCTTGCCAAACTGGGAGAGATGGAGTGCATGTGCTTAATTTATCCTGTTCACGTTACTGTGAAAACAGTATAAGTAGCTTTGTTGATTTATTTCATCTAGTTTAACATGAGCTTCATCCAATTGATGCCTCTGTTGTGGTAGCCATGGGATCTTGTTTGGCTAAGCCAATATGTAATTTTTGCCTTTCTCTTTCCCCCTATAGAGCTATTTGCTAAAATAAATTGAAGTAGGCCATAGAATATGAGGCGCAATTTGTACTAGATATATCTGCAATTACTAACTCTGAATTAAACACATTCCTTCATGAATAATGTAGGAATGGGCCAGAGGAAAATCGTGATAAGATCTTCAATCCATGTATTTTTAATTGCTTCATTATCTAAAATTTGGTATGAATAGCCATGAATGCAGTGTGATGTTGAAAAAAGAAAGAAAAAAGAGAAAAGAAGGGAAGAGAGAGAGAGAAGAAGAAATGTGGATTTTTAGACCAGTTCACAAAAGGCTCTCAAAAATTAATTTTGTGTGCTATGATCATAGAGAATGTAAGTGATTTTGTGGCAGTGGCATAAAACACGCCATTTCTATGCTAATAAAAAGCAACTCTCTTTTTTCATTTTGATGCCATTTTTATTTCATTTTAATGAACTGTAATGAAGTAGAAGTTGCTTCTTTTTTAATAAGAAGGTGAAAGCTGGAGGAAGGATAACGGAAGATTGACAAGAAACAGTTGCAGAATAAAAATCAGGTGGAACTGAAAGCAAACCTGGTTCTGTTTAACTTATTAACAATTTTGATAGCAGAGGGATCCTAATGTTCCCAGAGCCTTCTATTGATAATGCAACTGAATTATGCTTCCCCGGAAGTCAAATACAGAAGTATAATTGCCTGGATCAAGGGTGTGGTGCTGGTTGCTCATAATTAGCCTGTTTGTCAAAGTCCAAAATTTCACCTCTTTTATGGCAGAAGCAGAACCTGCCTTCCCTTAGGTAGCAGATGCTGGGCAGGGATCAGGTGGGATGGAGTGGAGAGGCAGGGAGCATTAGCAGCCCCAAGCCATTCCTGTCCATTGGAGATAGGGCTGCCTATTCAGGATTGTCTCTAGTCCTGGGGTTTCTAGCGCAAAATGTGAGACCTAGGGATGACCCCCCCCCGGTAATATCATTAAGCGTTAGGCATTAAGTGCTAACTGCAGTTACTCACCGCTTGTCATTTAAACACCCACCTACACTCTGTATTTTCCTGTTTAGAAATTCAGACAGAAATCTCAGCTAAAGGGTCCACTCTCAGATCAAAGTGAAATGAGGGGATTATTCCTTCTCATTTACTTGGGCAGATGGGATAAGGAGCACTTAATCTAGCACACTTGCTGCTAGGCAGATGGTGGATGCAGAGCCACAGAGAATGGGAAAGAAGGAGGCAGCTAAATAAGTGAATAAGCACATAGACCCCCTTGGGGTTATGGGTATCCCCAGGGGTACAAAGCAAGACTTTTAGGGGTACATGAAAAACTGAATAATGGTGGGAAAAGGCACATGCGTCAACAACGCCAGACAAGATACAAGTCAAAAGTTGTGCAATTAATTGATGAGTGGTGGAGAGGCTTTCTTCATTATTTAACCTTGAAAAAAACATTCCCTCAGGTTGTTATTTTGGCAGATGGTGGGGAGTCCCTCCCTAAACGATGTGTTGAGGATTATGGACAGCTTTCTGACAAGGTATGTCAGTTTCTGTTACCATTTACAAATGCAAAGCTGGTAGAGAAGGGTTTTTCTTCTTATGCCTTTATATAAAAAAATATTGAATGCAGTTACTACTGTACATCTTACATCAGTTGAATCTGTTTTGAAAGCATAGAGATCTGGGTATATTTAGCCAAGAGAAGATTAAGAGGTGACAAGATAGTCATATTTAAATATTGGAAAGGATTTCATGTAGAGGATGGAGTGAGCTTGTCTTCTGCTGCTTCAGAGACTAGGACACAGAGCAATGGCTTCAAACTACAGGAAAAGAGATTTCATCTAAACATTAGGAAGACCTTCCTACTGGTAAGAGCAATTCAACAGTGGAATATGCTGCATGGGAGTACAGTAGAGTCTCCTTCTTTGGAGGTTTTTAAACAGAGGCCCTTTTCGCACGGGCCTTTTCTCGCGCGACAGCCCCGTGAGCCTTGCGGGAGTGGGAGCGTCGCTCCGCACGACGCACTCCCACTTCCGCCGGGCTCACGGGGCTGAAGCGGCGTGAGCACGGGTTTTTTGATTTTCGCTTCCAAGTGAAAATCACTCGCGCTTGTGCAACGCTCCCGGCGCCCGCGCGCACTTACCTTTCGTGCGGAGCGTCCAGGAGCCGGCCGGGTCGCGCTTCCTTCCCTCTGCCCCTGCGGAAGGAAGGGACGGGGCGGGGCGCTTGCGCGACACGTCCTGCTTCGCGCGCGCGTGGGGGAGGACAGGACGAGCGCCTTTCTCTCTCTCTTGCGCACGCGCGGGGGGGCGGACGGGACGAGCGCCTTCTCTCTCTCGCGCGCGCGGGGGGCAGACGGGACGAGCGCCTTTCTCTCTCTCTCGCGCGCGGGGGGGACGGGAGGAGCGCCTTTCTCTCTCTCTCGCGCGCGGGGGAGGACGGGACGAGCGCCTTTCTCTCTCTCGCGCGCGGGGGGGCGGATGGGAGGAGCGCCTTTCTCTCTCTGCGCGCGGGGGGGCGGACGGGAGCAGCGCCTTTCTCGCGCTCGCGGGGGGGAATGGACGGACGCGCGAACCGCCTCCGCCTCCGGGAGGCTGCCGCTTCCCTGCTCGTTCCTTCGCCTGTGGAGAAGGCTTCATGCGCGAGCCGCCCTCCCCCGCTCGCGCGAGAAGACTTAATGCGAAAAGGGCCAGAGGCTGGGCAGCCATTCCTGGGGAGGTGAGGCTTTGATGTATGTCCTTGCATGGCAGGGGGTTGGAGCAGATGGCTCTTGTGGTCTCTTTCAACCCTATGATTCTATGATTCTTTGAAATGTTACTTTTTTGTATTGCACCTCTCAGAATCCCACAGCCAGTATGATCAGTGGCTATAGAATTCTGGCAGTTATAATCCAAAATAACAACAATAACAATAACAACAACTCTTCCAAGCTCTGTTCTGGGAGCAATAAAATACAGCTGTCAAGACAAACTAATTTCAAAACCTACTGGTTTTGAATCAAAAACATTGAATGGAGCTTTTCATTTGAATTTGATTGGGCAAGTGCTATTGCTGCAGCAGAATGGTTCAAGGTGTCGTGATGCCTCCAGTCTATTAAAAGGCATAAAGAAAGGAGGTTTGATCCTTTGACTTTGTCCTCTTTCATAATAGTGGACTACGAGGACATCCAATGAAACCGAATGATGGGAGATCCAGGACAGGCAAAAGGGCACTTCACAAAGTTGTACTATAGAATTTGTATCCAAGATGGCCACCAGCTTTGATGCCTTTGGAAGAAGAATAGACAAATTCAAAGAAGCTAAGGCTATCAATAGCATACTCATGGTAGCCATGTATTTCCTCTCTGAATACCAGTTCTGGGAGAACATGGGCAGGAGGGTGTTGTTGCTCTCATGGCTTAGGGGTTTGGTATGGACAACTGGATGGCAACTATGGGAACAGAATGCTACACTAGGTGAGTCTCCATAAGGGCTGTTCATGACACCATTTTATAACAAATTTAGGCCTGGATATAGCATCCAAATAGAAGATAACTGACAGGAAAAGATAAACCTGGAAAACGAATGGAAGCATCTTGAATAATTTGATTAACATATTTTTACTCTGATAACATATGGAGTCCCCTGCTTGGTCTTTTCTCCTCTGTTCCAAAATATCCCTTTTTCTTGCCCTCCTTTTAACTTAATCTTACCTTTAGAAATTGAAACCTTGTGCTTTTAAATCAAAAACTTTATAGTGAAAAATAAAAGGCTTCTTTGATAGTTTAATGAAATAAATTCAACATCTAAAAATAGAACTTTTTGTATTTTTTTTTTTGTTTCATCTGGACTGTGGAGATCTGGGAATTCTTCAAGCCTGTTTGGAAAAGACTATTATATTATTCCAACTGGCCTTGGATTAACCACCAAGTGGATGGCCTGTGATGTCCAGTCCAACAGAAAGGCCAGAGGAATTTGGGGTAATCTTCAAAAAAAAATAAATAAAAAAGCATCCAGATGTCTGGAAAGCATACTCTCCAGTGCTTTTGTCACACTCCAACACTTACCACAGGGACTGCATTGTTCTGGCAATAGTCATGATGAAGTCCAGAAGACATTTGCAAATTCAAATGCTCCCCCTTGCAACAGAGTCTGTTCCTGTGACAATTGAATGGAGAAGAACGAAAATACTTAGAACATGACTGTGAAAGAGTGCAAGCATACTCAACTTTATCATTAGGTCAGGGGAGGAAACTGCAGGTTTTATGGCAGGAGTTGCAGCCCCCAAGCTCTTCCTCTTAAGCCCCGGGCCATCCTTCCCTCTTGGAAGATGGAACTGTAGAATCCACAGGCATGGACCTTCCCGCCTGCCTTAGAATGGTCTGCTGACCTCAGATGTATGGAGGAAGCTAAGATTCATCTGTCTGTACATCTGGCTTCTCTGAAATTGGAATGGAAGAAGGTACTTGTCTTGGCCTTTGGCTAAGACTGAAAAATGTCTTGGGCTAGCACTGGAGGAAATTTTGGCTTCTGGCTCATCATTTCATTGTTGCAATGATGCAGTTAGGGAATGTAAGATGTGTAATCCCAAAACATGGGTCCCTCAAGAGTCCATCCATGATGTAAATACCTCCATTCAAAGGTGAGGAATTATTAGCTCAAGTTAGGAGTGCTGTGAATGTGGGTAAACTATATGAAATCTTTGCAGGGAAGAACCAGCCAGAGTTTCAAAAGTAAGCTAAAATGTGTTTTATTTAGGGAAATTCAGTCACTCACACACAAGATCTAAACAGTCACACATTCATACAAGGCTAACCAAAGGAAAAGGGAGGAAAGTTTGATAGAAAGATTTCAGGGTAAAATGGACATTATTTACCAATCCAGAAGAGTTGTGAAGAAGCAGCGATGTGGCTTAGACTTGCATCTAAGGACAGTACAATCAGAAGTCAGAATGAAAGAGTAACGTTCAACAACAAATGTACTATGAGCTAGCTGATCAAAACTGGGGGTTTAAATACTCTATTTCTCTCCCTGAAGAGGTGTGAATTAATTGCTTTCTGGCAGAGTAAACAAAAGGAGTCTAGAATGGACTGATTGTCTTTCTTGGGGTGACAAAATATTGATGGGAGTTCTGACAACCTCTCAATGTCTTGGTTGGGGAATATGATTGAGGAAGGTTTTGGTAGGAAATGTGCACAGCAGGGATCCTTGCGTGATGCATCTGGGCTTGACTATTGTTTTCTGAGGTTGGACAGTTGAGAGGATTAACTTAGAGCCATTACGTTAGGCTTTCCCAGCTAATCTACAGTGAACTTATGACCTTTAAAAAAATTATTTATTTGTATCCCGCCTCTCCATATGGATCGAGGCGGCGAACAACTTCAATTCTGACCTCCTACCAGCCAGCATCCCTTCTCCACATGGCTTTTCAGCCGTAAGTGTATATCACTTAATTTTATGCCAATTAATATTTGCCAATTAAACCATATCAAAGCATGGAGGTGTATGGCTGCTGACAGATGTGCCTGGGTATATGTGCTTTCAGGTTGCCTATGCACTAATAGAAACTCCATGAGTTTCACAGATTGATTGTATTTTAAGGTGTTAAATATGTTTTTATTTTTGTATTGTTTCAATTGGATTTTATTTGTTCATTGCCTTGGACTTCCAGGTGGATGATAAAGTTTAAACAGGAGAGTTCAACTGCCAGGAGCTGGGGCATACTGAGGAAACCCACTGGGTGACCTGGGATGTATCACAGACACTCAGCCCCAGAAAATCCCATGATGGATTGGCCTTAGGGTTGCCATAAATCAGAAATGACTTCAAGGCACACAGCAACAACAACAAGGGGTGACAAGAGTTAGATGTTACCAAAGTGAGAGACGAGAGGCACATACTGCCCTGATAAGGAACTCGGTTCCCAATTGCTGAACTCCTGGAAGGAAAAAGAGAACACTTTTGCACACTTCAGAGGCCTTTCCTTTCTTAGAAATCAGTTGATCTTGGAGAAGAAATATTTGAATGAACAGTGGTGTGTGGTATGGGGTGGGACTAGTAATTTTGTAAAATTGTCAGGTAACCAGTGGTATAAGAGTACTTCCAGTCTTTTGGGTCTGCAATGCATGTTCAATAGTAATTGTAAGTGAAGGATGCAATACTCTCAATTAACTTACTTAGCTGCTTTCAATTATGCATATTTTCTGTAGCTCTGTCTCTGTGATGGCTGAAATGCTACACATGTGCCACTTTCATTAACTGTGAAAAATTACCCCTAATATTTCCTACCTATGAGCACCTTCCAGCAATATCTAAATAAAGGAAGCATCCCTTATTGTGCATTTTGGAGTGTTGTGCAATTACTGTTGCAATAAGTATGCTTGACATCTGTGCTAATGTCACCCGCTCCTTTGCTACCTGCATCTTTTTGCTCGACTTTGCACTTGAATGCTTCCATGACTCCAGAAGCTTCAGAAGCAGCTGGCTTCAAGATGCGTTCAAGTAACTAAGCTTACCTATTTTTATAGTCTGCTATAACAATAAAAAGGGGGAAAAAACTGTATTACAAGCACCTTTTGATAAAAATGGCTTGCTCAAAGGAAATGGCTCTTCTGCTTTAATCTTTCAGAATATCTGTGAACATTCTCAGGCTTTCACATCATTGGCTCAGCCAATAGGAATCAGAGGCTTCATCTCCCTATTCAGTACCATTTAGAAGGGGCCCAGCAGTCCCGACAGGAGGACTCCGGAGGTTTAAGTATGCAGCCTGAGGCACTATAATACAAGTGTGCCATAGAAAAGCACGTTCCCCCTTTCAAATATGCATATTCATGCAACTGACAATGACTGTGCTTTATGTAGTCAAGTCTTGCTATTAATTCCAACTGGCAAAATCAAATGCATCTAACATCGCAAATAGATCACAAGAGCTTTGAAGTCAAACACATTCCTAGGAGCTGATTTTCTTCTGCTTCAATGAAAGAGGAAAAAGACAGAGGCCCTGAGTGAACCCCCTTGTTGTTACATGACCCATGATAAAGAGTGGGGTGAGGGGGAGCAAGTGGGGAGGTTGGGGAGAGAGGCAGGCAGACTTTGAAAGGTTTCTTGATCCTAATGTGTCATACAGTTAGTATGATCAGATGAAATGACAACCCTATTTAAGCCAGAATGAAATCCTGGACCTGTGCCCATTTTGCTTCTCTGTTGCATCCATTGCCACCATCTTCTGGCCTCTTTTCCTGAGGAATTCTCTTGCTGGCCCTCATAAATGAGAGGAGACAGACAAATCCTGTGGGTTTTTGAATTTTATTTCCTTTCTGACTTCACACAATGGTGGCAGAACTTGGAAGGTTACTTTTAAAAAGAAACAACTTTAGGTGTAGATCCGTGGCTGGAAAAAAATAGTTAGCACCTCTTACGGTTACAATTTTTGAAAGCAGATTTTGGTTTCCCATTTCTCAAAAATGACTATAATAGTTACTTCTATTTTTTTTTAAAAAAAAAACATCTTGATGCTTTGCAAGCCACCAGCCTATGGTACATATCACACATTCCTCCCATTTTCCTTGTCACCTTTCCATCCACAGCAGAACCTGAGGCCATTTCTGCACTAGACTGTTATAGTGCTATTATTCCACTTTCAACATCGTATGGAATCCTGGGGTTTGCAGTTTTGGGAGGGGCCTTCTGGCTGCTCCCAAAACTGCAAACCCCAAGATTCCAGAGGATGTTGAAAGTGGAATCGTAGTGCTATAACAGTCTAGTGTAGAAATGGCAAAACAGCAGCCTAACACAGCACTTCAACCATATGATGGTGTTTATGATGGCCGTTTATTTACTTTAACTTTAACTGGCTAGGATAGAAAGATAGGCAGCAGATATGCTTTTCATATGTAATATGCATTTTATTCATTTTTTTAAAAAAATTATGTTCTAGTTTTAATACTTTTAAATTTTTTCTGTAGCATCCTGTTTTAGTCATTTTGCTGTAAGTTACATTGCCAGCCACGTTGGGTCCCATATTGGAAGAAAGGCAGGATATAAACCAGATATATAAAAATAAATAATAAAACATGATTTTCTTTGTGCTCTATTCACTAGGCCACATCTCAGTACAAAATTAACTTTCACTTTTTCAGTTACAGTTGGCCCTCCACATTTGCTAGGGTTAGGGGCACAGGACCCCCACAAAAGTGGAAAAATCTCAAATAACAAAATGTGTGTGTGTCTGTGGAAAGGGGGCCAAGATATGGTGAGGAAAGTGGGCACTCAGGGTCCAACCCAGGTCAGAGAAAGGAGAGGGAAAGGGGATGGCTTGGCATGGTGGCCTTGTACTTCTTCCCTCTCACCCATCTCCTTGCTTGGGTGTGTGTTGGGGGGCCTTGGGAGAGGGTTTGTAGTGGTGAGAAATCAGGCTGTGAGCTGTCCTTAGCTGGACGGGCAATGGCTGGTGGTGGATAAGGAGGAGAACCAGAGGTGAGTTTTTAAAGGGCTATGTGGCCTGGTTAGGAGCCATCAAGAGAGAAGGTTCCCCTGGAAAAGAAGCACTTGAGCTGTGGGGGGACCGGGGCTAGAGAAACTCACAAATGATCGAATCTGTGAAAGTGAAACCTGCAAATTTGGAGGGCCACATGTACATTGCAAAATGCATTAATGAATTAAGTTATTCTTCATAGCTTTACAATGATACTATAGCTATTAGGAAAAGGAATTACTTACAAGCAACTGGTTATTTTTAACTACTTATAACTTGTTACTTCTAAGCATGAATGTGTAGTTTGTCTTTAGAATTTGCTGCAGCAGGCTTTGGGTTGGCTACATGAACATGTTTTAAATGAAGCAGAGAAGGCCTTGAGAGCTGAGAGCAGCATTTAAATGGGAAAAAGGGTACAATACTCATGCATCCTTATTAAAGCTCTGTTTCCAGTCCCAGGGTAAGTTGCTTTCAACTTATGACAAACCGAAGGCAAATCTATCACAGGATTTTCTTGGCAGGATCTGTTCAGAGGAGGTTTGCCCTTGCTTTCCTCTGAGGCTGAGAGCGTGTGACTGCCCAAGGTTACTAAGTGGGTTTCCATGGTGGTATGGAGATTCCTAGAATCCTAATCCAAAACTCAAACCACTACACCATATTGGCTCTCACATGATGTCCCTGGGGGAGATCAACAGGAATTTTGGCACTCAATGGCCATTTCTGCACTAGACTGTTATAGTGCAGTTATTCCACTTTCAACATCCTATGGAATCCTGGTGTTTGCAGTTTAGGGAGGGGCCGCAAAGGATTCCATAGGATGTTGAAAGTGGAATAATAGCACTATAACAGTCTAATGCGGAAATGGCCTATGTGGCTGATGAGGCTAGCAATGCCTTTGATGGGCCAGCTGTGTCACTTTCTAGTGAAAACAGATTTGGCCACAGGTTGATGACTTTAGTTACAGCCCTTTCTGCACTTTACCTTCTTCCGGCGCTGGGGTGCGGGGATCGTGCGAGCAGCCTCTGGAGAGAGGCTCTCGCGTCCAGGGTCCTTTGGCTCCACATGAGCTGCCTGCTTGTGTGAGAGCCCCACCTCTTCCTTCCGCAGGGCAGCCTGGGGCTTTCCCAGGCTGCGCTGGGGCAGGAAATACAACCGGTACGGCTCTGGAGGCTCTGCACACCAGGTAAGTGCGTGTGGGGCCCGGGAGCTGTGTGCGATTACGCACCTTTTTCGGCTTCTAGCCGAAAATGAAAAGGTGTGTGAGAGGCGCCTGCCCTACTCTGGAGCATCGCACAATTGTGAGTGCGTCCTGCAGATCGCTCTTCACAATAGCGCAATGCTCCAGGTGCCCTTTTGCATGGAAAATGCCGTGCGAAAAGGGCCTACCTCTCAGGCTACTGCAGTGGACTTTGTTTGGGGCTGCCCTTGAGAAATGCACAGGTGAAGCCCTCCCGGCTTCCTTGGTTCCTTTCAACAGCTACAGCATGTTAAACATTGTGATGTGGAGTGCAGCAAGGCTTCCTTCATGAGCTATCACCAAGTTTAGTGGCTTTTCTAAATAACCTTGTGGCTTGTGAGCATAGAAGTGTTCCTAGTTCCCATTGGAACACTCTGTCCCATCCTTCGGAGATTCTCACTCTTTTACACTAAGGAACAGTCACAGATCAGTAGTAGAGCACATGCTTTGTGTACAGAAGATCAGTGTTTCAATCCCTACTGTCTCCCAAGAGATTCAAGTCTCCAGTGGTGTGATGGTAAATCATGACATGTAAGCATTCATGTTGTTGTTATGTGCCTTCAAGTCGCTTCTGACTTATGGTGACCCTAAGAAAAACCTTTAATGGTGTTTTCTGAGACTGAGGCCATTTCTGCTGTTATGATG
This sequence comes from Ctenosaura bakeri, assembly GCA_948474755.1. Classification (NCBI taxonomy): domain Eukaryota; kingdom Metazoa; phylum Chordata; class Lepidosauria; order Squamata; family Iguanidae; genus Ctenosaura; species Ctenosaura bakeri. The sequence continues at coordinate 376,729 of CAOLHI010001003.1, read as the reverse complement.
CTGTTATTCCACTTTCAACATCCCATGGAATCCTCAAAGGCCTTTCTGTAAACTGCAAACCCCAAGATTCCATAGGATGTTGAAAGTGGAACAATAGCACTATAACAGTCTAGTGCAGAAATGGCTTGAGAATCTGTGACATGCCCAAATCACCCAGAGGGCTTCTCTGGCCAAGTGGGGAATCATACCTGGGTCTCCAGAGTCATCATTCAATGCTCAAACCACTACAGCATGCTGGCTTTCAAAGAATAAATTTATTGTTTTGTGCCTTCAAGTCATTTCCAACTTATGGTAACTATAAGGCAAAACTTTCATGGGGATTCTGGCGCTGCCAGTGTGTGACATGCCCAAAGTCACCCAGTGGGTTTCCATGGCCAAGTGGGAAATGATACCCTCATCTCCAGAGTCATAATCCAATGCTCAAACAACTACACCATGCTGGATCATCATGACAGCCCTTTAAATCACCGTCCGAAGCAGAATCCAAATACTAGTAGATGTGCTGATCCATACTAACAAACCAGTCTTAGCAGCTCCCATCTCTTCATGGAGCAGGTTTTTTGAAAAGTTCACAGCTCTTAGGCCATTTCTGTAGTAGACTGTAATAGCACTATTATATCACTTTTAACATCTTATGGAATCCTGGGAATCCAGCTGGACCCTTTCTAAACGGCAAACCCCAGGATTCCACAGGATTTTGAAAGTGGTATAATAGCGCTATAATAGTCTACTGCGGAAATGTCCTTTATTGTCTATTCATGACCAAGCCATCCCAATATACTTTGCATAATAAGATGAACAGTTCACAACTATGTATTGTTGCTGGAACAATTAGCACCCTCCTTCAGAGGCCGAGAGCATTGCAGCTAAGGCCAGAGGGAACAAGGAAGCCAAGATGGCAAGATGATGTCATTATCTCTCCTAGTAAAAGAATCCTCATGCATCTTCCCCCTACCACAGAACTGGGAATCTGATTGAGTATAAAGCAGATTCTTTCATCCAAAGTACTCTCATGCCTCTGTGACTTGGCTTGCTCCCTGCTTAAGTGCCAGCATCCATTTAGCAATATGCCTCTCTCATCCTACATTTCAACAGACAGATGTAACAAAGACTCATTTCCAGATTTTTCTAATAAGCAGGGTCTCTTGAACCAGATTTCTGCTTTCTATCTGTTGTTTGAAGCATTTAACAATCTGATAATCCCGCGAGCTATTCAGTAGAAAGGAAATGTTTCTTCATGCAATGCCTAATTAACTTACAGAATTCCTTGGTGAGGGCCAATGCTTAGATGGGTTTAAAAAGGATTAGGCATATTCACAGGGGATAAGCCCTATCTATGACTATTAGATGTTAGACAGCTAAAAATGGAAATCTGATGAGTAGTGGCAGTATAGGTCTGTTTACATTGAATTTTAAGGGCAAAGAAGAAGTAGATATAACATGGTGACAGCTAGAAATTAGTATTGGAGAATGGGTGTGGCAGTACTTCTACACAATTCTCCAGAGTTTTAAAATGTTATTTTTGGGACTTGGACTCTCAGAATGGCCAAAGTTTAGATGATTGGGGCATAGAAGAATGACCTTTCCAGCCCCCTCCCACTAGTGAGTGAGGCTTTGAAAATCAGAACCAGGATCCCTGTCAAAACTTCCTGTTGCAGCCTCACTTGCTGGTTGGATAGGGCCTTTGCTCTGATTGTCAGCTGAGCAGCCTTTTATTGCTCAATGCAGCAATAAAAAAATAGCTTGTGGCCGAGTGGGGGAGGGTGGGTGCCAGATCAGCAGATGTTATTTACTTATGCATTTGTAACTAACCACTAGGTGATGTGGGATATTGATAACTACATCTGAAATATAAAATACACCTCCTCCCAACCCTATTCACATAGTTTACATTCAAGAAAATGCAGAGCTAGTAAGATTTTTTAGGTCTTCCTAAATGTCTGTGCCAAAGGGGCCACTGCTGAGAAGGTCACATCTCAGCAACTTGACTAATTTTTCTGTGGACACACAAAGAGGCCCTCCAAAGTAGATTTTAAATCCATGGTAGTCAATCTTTGGCTCTCCAGAGGCTTTCAACTTCAGCTCCCAAGAACCTCAGCCAGAACAGCCAGTGACCATGGATTCTGGTAGCTGTCATGCCCTGCTTCCAGAACCTGGAAATGGACTCTGACTCAGAGATTGAAACAGCCAAGATGTGCTGAACATGAGGAGGTTACAGAGCCACAAATCCCAGAAACAGAAAAGAGTGCAGTGCCAGCTCCAGCAGAGAGTCCTGCCTGTTCAGATACAGAAGATAAAGTTACCCAACCTACTTTTGCTGAGTATGGATAGCAAATGGAGAACTTGTAGTGGTCTCAAAGGATTTATATGAGACAGCAATTAGTTAGGCAGCAGCTGTGTTAAGCTGCTGACCTATATAGGCACTGCCTCTCCTCTCCAGGAGTTGTCGGAGCTTATCTGACCTTCCTGCCTGCCAGTTGTATTTCTTGGATTGTGCTGACTCTGGAGTCATTTTGCTCTGCTTGTGGATTCTGTTGGATCTTGTTTGTGTCTTTGATGTTTTGCTTACTGAGTAAAAGTAAGTGACTGATTTTGAGCTGTTCTGTTTGTTTGTTTGTTTGTTTGTTACTTTGCCTGCATTATCTCCCAGCTATTGGCTCTGTAGCTGTAAGATCTGGCTTGCTGCTCATGTTGGGATAGGACAGTAGCTAAAGCCCAAAACATCTGGTGGACCGAAGATTGAGAAACATTGTTTTAGATTAGTAACGCAGCCATAGAAGTGAAAGAGAGCTTTGCTGTCTTTACAGCTTCTGTGGCAGATGATCATCCAATCTCTGCTTAAACACCTGCAGGAAAGCGTTGGCCACCCCAGTCCAAAGCAGATGGTCCACTCTGTAGTAGCTCTCACTAGCTTTTTTCTGAATACACTATTGAAAACAGCTTCCTTTCAGCTCCCACCCATAGATCTACTTCTGTCCTCTGAAGCAACAGGATACAAGTCTGTTAGAGAGACCTTTGCCATAAATGGACATCAGAGAAGAAGACCTCCCTTTTTGGAGCAGAGTAGTGCAAAGCTGGGGCATCTTTGGGGCACTGAGGCTCTCGACTGACATCTATTGAGAAAAGCTGTATTGTTGCAGAGGCAGTGGAATGAAAGAAGATCCATAAACGAACCCACCACTACTGAATGGAGATGTCACTGATACTACTGTCAAAGTAAAACCCAGCACCTAAAAGAAATATAGAATTTTGCCCCCCACTTAGCCAAAATGTGCCTATGAATTTGATGCTTGTGAACCAGGTGATGAAATGAGAAGGAGTCAGCCCCCTATCCTCCATTTGTTGTATGTTTTGCACTCTTAGTTGAACATTTATTTCCGATTCTCCTTGCTAAACTTATTTCTCTGCCCCCATCCCTATCTTAAGTGTTCAGCCTGGGTCCTTTACACAAGCACTTAATACTGAATTAATTAGCATCTTAATGGATGCCTCTTTTCCATAAGTTAAGTTATCATTTGACATTAATTCTCTTTTGAGTGGGTGGGAACCTATTTAGCACTAACTCATGTAACGGCTTCTCAAAGTCCTAATGTAATTAGGGAAGTACATTAGAGACTCTTCAAGTTAAGGGAACGGCACAGAACAGCTTCACCTCAGCTGTTGAACATGTTATGCCAAAGATTTCACAGCTAGCAAAGAATCATATTTCACTTATGAGGAATCTATCTGAACAAAAGTGTGGCTCTGATTCATGTTAGAAGGGCACCTGATCTCTCCTCATTGACTGTGGTCAAGTTCAATTTCAACACAGGTATTTTTCCACCAGAGACCCAGTGTGGTAGTGATTTGAGCACTGGACAATCTTGGAGACCAGGGTTCGATTGGCCATGGAAAGCCACTGAGATGACCTTGGGTGCTTGACGCAGGCCCTTTCTGCACCTTACCTTCTTCCGGTGCTGGGCTGTATCGCTTGTGCAGCCTCCGATGAGAGGCTCTCACATCCAGAGTCCTTTGGCTCTGCACGAGCTGCCTGCTCGCACAAGAGCCCTGCCTCTTCCTTCTGCAGCACAGCCTGGGAGTTTCCAAGCTGTGCTGGGGCTGGAAACACGACCGGTGCAGCTCCAGAGGCTCCGCCCACCAGGTGTGCACAGTGTGCGATAGTGCACCATTTTTGGCTTCTAGCCAAAAATGAAAAGGTGCACGATCGGTGCCTGTTGGCCCCTGGAGCGTCATGCGATTGTGAATGAGCTGTGCAGATCGCTTCTCACAATTGCGTGATGCTCCAGGTGCCCTTTCGCATGGCAAATACCATGCAAAAAGGGCCACAGTGCCCCAGACAACCCCATAACAGGCTTGCCTTGTGGTTGCTATAATTTGGAAATGAATTGAAGGCACACTGTGGCAACAATTTTCCCACTGTCAAGTTCATTCTATCCTGTTTTGGCATCTGATTCCAGATCATCAGCCATATATGTGTATGTCAACTATGATTATGTGTGCATGTGTGTTCTTTTACAAAAGTTATGCAAAGAATTGTCCAGTAGCTCCTTGTGCAAAACCATTCAACAACTCTGCTTGCTGTGCAGGGTAGACGTGCACTTTCTCTTGCCCTTTAGTTGTTGGGTGAGCTTGGGGGTAGCCGGTTACTGGCCAAGAGAGTACAACATATCCAGACAGCAGCTGGCTGCAGCCAGGAGAGAAGAACAGCTATCTTCTTCCTGGATCTCTGGTATACTTGCTAGAGATCTAGGGGGAAAACATCTACTATTTGCTCTGGGCTGCAAAAGCGCCTCTGGGTGCTGCCTGGGTATCTTTCACTCTCCACTAAATGACTGGGGAAGGGCATATCTGCCTTTTCAAATAGCCTGAGTGCAAATTTGTGAGTGGACCATTACATCCCAACTGCTGGGATGTAGGATCTTGGGAATTAATTTTTGTAGTCTGCACAAAAATGGTGTACATATTCCTGTGTGCATTTTTTTAAAAGACAAATTTTTGTACCTGCTTGTAAAGATGTGCATATGTTTGCATTGCGTATGCTTTTGAACACCTACATTTTCAAGGCAATTCCACTAATGAGTAAAGCAATTTGGGAAAGAAAACAGCAGCACTTAAAGGGGAATGTTCAAAGGTAAAGAGGTGATGCTAGAAAGCGAAAGTCCCAGAACATGGACATTTGGTGGGGTATATTCCCATGTTTTTAGAAGAAAATTGAATGCCTCTTATAAATGCTTGAGAGCAGTACTTGAGAAGCATTTTTCTCAGCTCCCTGTGCTTTTCTGTCTTGCACGATGCTGCAACAGAAGCATAGCCTGTCCACCACTAATTTATACAGTTGCTGTTGGGACAGTGGCCCCTCAAAGCCCCTTCCTAAACTGCAAACCCCAGGATTCCATAGGATGTTGAAAGTGGAATAATAGCACTATAACAATCTAGTGAGGAAATGGCCAATGTGTTCAAAAGAGGTGTGCAGTAGTTAACAAAGGCAGGTCTCTAATGCATTAGAAGAAGTTGGTGATGTACTGGTAAATTCTGAAATTCAGACTTTCATTGGAGCAGCACAATCATCCCCCAAACATGTCTTCAAGGAGTTTCCAAAAATGTAGGAAACTGTGTTGATTCGTCTTAACAAATAAGTTTTCTAGTAATTTTCCTGTACACTGGGAACTGGTCATTTGTCAAATTTAATTGTCCAATTGTCCTGAAAGAACTATGGCTTGCAAGATGGATAGATCAGAACTATAACCTTGCTAGGAAAACCCAGTTTATCCCCCAGCTACCATGAGGATTGCAACTAAAATCAGGGCAAACAGAGTGGCAGATGATTTCCTTACCCCTGCTAATCTATAAATGTTGGTGGTTCCACTCTGAGTCCTGGCTCCACAAGAAGACTGGAAGCAGTCCTCAATGTTCAGTGATGGCAAGTTAACTGATGGCCCTGAGATTAACTTGATGCCCTGAGAATTGGACATGATACCAAGGGCCATCTGGCCCAGCCCTCTGCCATTGCAAGAATCAACAGCGTCCTAAAGCATCCCTTCAGAATGAGCTGCTGAACCTGAGGTCCAGCAATCATATAGCTCTGCAGCTACCTCACAAGAGGAGACAAACAGCCCTGGTGGATTAGACCGAAACCTGATTTTGTGCATTATATCATTCACACCACAGCAAACCACTTGGGAAGCCTATGGGAAGTGCACAAGTGAGCACAACAACACACACTGAAAACAACAACACACCCCAGATGTTGCTGGGCTGAAGCTCCTAATATCCCTCATCATTTGTTATGCTGGTTAGGGGTGATGGAAGTTACAGTGAGACAGCATCTGTAGAGCTGCATGTTCTCCCACCATATCATTGAGTTGCTATGTACAGGGAAAGCTCCAAATGTGCTATATTTTTTTCTATCAAAACAAACAGTCAAACAGCCAAACAAACAACTAATTAAATTAGAACCCTGAAAGGACTGCGATCTTGTGCAGCCAGTGTGGGAGGAGGCATGGAGAATATTACCATGGCAACAAGGTAATCACTCTGATTTTAATATTTCAAGTGCAAATAACAATTGTGAGGCTGGTGCCCAAGGGATCCCCTCATCCAATAGCCCCACATATTTCAGGGCTCCCTAGGTATGCTAAATCTATACCAGACTTGGCATCAGATATGAGGGGGAAAAAGACACAGCTGGGTTAGGAAGCCTAAGAATGATATGCACAAAAAATGTACCATAAAAGTAATTTTTGCTGAGGAGAAACAACATACTGAGCCACAAGTCAGATTGACTGGGGAATTTACAGATGGGTCAAATATAGGTCACTCAGAGTGTGATTGTCATCCAAAATGTATGTGACTCAAGAGTCCACCTGAGATGCCAGTGCCTCCATGAAACAGTGAGGAATATTAGCTCAAAGAGGGGGCCTGCGAGAGGAGGGTAACCTTACGAGATCTTTTACATCTATGTCTACAGGTGCTAATGCAGAGAATAATCAGCTGGAGAGTCAAGAGTAAGCTTATTTGTTTTATTGGGGAAATTAAGAATCACACACAGAAGATCCAAGCAGTCTCATAATTACACAAGGTTAACTGAAGGAAAAAGGAGGAAGATTTTCAAGAATTCAGGGCAAAGTGGGTGATATTTACCAATTCAGCAGAGAAGCAAAGAGATATGTGGCTAATACTGGGAGTCTAAGGACAGTACACAATTGGAAATCAGTACAGCAAAGTGACGACCAGCAACCAGTATACTGAGAGCTGGCTAATCTCCAAACTGCAGTTTAACTACTCTTTTTTTGCCTGGAGAGCAAAGATGTTAACTGGCTCTCTGCAGAGTAAATGATGGCATTTGCAGAGTGGACAGTGGGGTCTGGAATGAGCTAATGGTTTTAGCATTAGGAGACAAAGGGCCTTGATAACCTTGTCAGACAGATGTGGGGACAAAAGGGAAGTTTGCTGGGCAGAAAGAAAGAGGCTAAGACAATCAGCTGTTCTGTGGGAACATCTTGGACTCTATTGTTTCTTAAAGGTTAAATAATTGAAGGCTAACTGTAAGTCAATTTTTGCCAGAGTTTCCTGGTGATCTCCTGACTATGACCTAGCTGTGCCTCAGGGTCTTTCCTCAACTGATTTTGGGTGATGGATGAATCCTGAGTGTGTTTCCCTTTGGTTAAGTTGTTTTGATGTCCATTTTGTGAGAAAGGTGGGATGTGACTCAAATTAGCAACAGCAACAATAATAACAATAAAGCCTGAGGCCAGGGTTCATCCAAGCCATTTTATTGACTGAGGCAAGGGACAATATGGTATCCCATGCCATTGTACAGAATCTCACAGGACTGGCAGTTGAATCTGACCTCTTCCACTGCCCTTGATGTCAACAGGCTAGATTTGGGGGTGGAGGAAAGGCACAGTTCAGTCCTCCAGGAGAGTTGAATGGCCAGTGGGCTTGGGAGCAACAACTGGAGGGCCACAAGCACCGACCCCTTCATTTCTTTCCTCAGATGGTTGCCTCATATTGCCTAATAATGGGTCACACCTGCACAAGGCAACTGGCAGTTGGAGGCAGATGATTTTTCCTGGTAAAGAAGGGAAAATGACCACCCTGCTACTGCTCTTTGCCTGTCCACTGGATGCACCACAATGTTGCTTTTGGTCTCCTGCCTGATAGTCGGCACCTCCAAGGAGAGTCTTGAAATGTAGCTATCTGTGTTGGCTAATATCAACAAAGCAGATCATGGAGCTTTCTTCTTCACCAGGAACAGGTCTTTTGTGAAGCAAATGGTTCTTGATGGCTCATTTGAGAACAAGCCACCCCACAATATGTTGCCGTATTGTCCTATCTCAGTCCTGGTGACACAGCTGATAATTCAAACAAAACAAACTGAATAGTTCCCAGCTCATTATTTACTTCCAGGCAGTAAGCACAGAGTCATAAATAAAGTCCAACAAGGTTCCAAAGCAAGAGAGAGACCAAGGTAAGTCAGAATATTCCAGAGTTCAGCAAGGTATCCAGCAGGGTAGAAGGCTAGATAAGCTCTGACAACTCCTGGAGGGGAGGGGCAGCAGGTATATGTGTCTGAAGCCTAGTGCAGCTGTGGCTTTATTAGTTATTGCCAGTTATAAATTCTGAGAGAGGGACACCAGCTTTCTCTTTGCTATGTGTACTCTGCAAAGGTGGGTACAGGTAAGTGCTCTTCTGTATCTGAAGGGGCAGGACCCTCTGCTGGAGCTGGCACTGCCTCCTGTTCTGTTTGTGGCACTGTAACCTCTTCCTGTACAGCAAGTCCTGGCATGTCCCCTGTTTCAGACTCTGAGTCAGAGTCCATGTTCTGGAAGGAGGGCATGACAAGCATAAAAAACACATAATCCATGGGAAAATCCATTTCTCCCCAGCCCAACTACCATAAAAATTCCAGTAAGCTCAAAGAGAACATGGAATTCCAAGGAATGGCATGGCAGAAATTCTGGGAGCTGTAGCTTGACTACACCACTGATGACAAAGAAGCAAGGTGGAAGAAAATAAGTCTTCGCCTTTTTGCCTTGCAGTGGCTGCAAAATGTAACCGTGCTGCTTTCTTCCAACCATCTGAGGCACTCCAGGTCCTGGGAACCATGCTTTCTTGTTCTAACTGCTGCTTCCCATCACAAGTGATTGTGAATGGCTTAGTATCATGTGGGTCTGTGTCCCTTAAATGCCTTTCTGAACATTTGGCAGCTTTGTTTGCTTCCTTCCGAAATAGCTTGCCAAGTCTGCTCAGTGGCATCCGTGACTAAATGATATGGACGTCCGTGCTGCCTTGTCTTTTTTACCTTTATGAGGGCAAACGCTAGCAGATGAGGCCATTTCTCTGGAGGGTACCTGACAAGCACTAAATAAATTTATTCATCAGCCAAGCTGAGAAGCAGCTAGTTGGGCCAACTTTCTCTCCCCCTTCCTGAGTTGAACAGGGAATGCTTGTCATCCAGCCATTGATGCCTGGTTGCACTGACTTTGTGAGCCTCTTAGAGAGAGAGGGACTCAGCTGCCATTAATAAGAGGCAATTACTATCCAAACAGAAGGAATCCCACTGAGAAAAGTTCTGTATACATCAACATATTGTAACTGTAAAAACATATTCCTCTACCTCCAGCTGTACCAGCCCAGTGCCAACATGGCTTGTCTGACAATTTGGGTTTGCCAGGAGACAAGACTAAGCTGTACTGAGGGGAGGAAGATGCTATGACGTATAAAGGTATACAGCTAACCATTTAACCATCCATCAGCGGAGTTGTGTTCAGGGCGGAGTGGCCAATTTTTTGTGTGAAAATAACACAGTTCGGAAAAGTTAATTTTGACTACAGCTCCCAGAATTCCCAGCTGTGAGGGGATGCTGAGAGTTATAACAAAAAAAGTTATTTTTCAAAGCTTTGGGAAACAGCAGGAGTGACTTGCACAGGGAAGGACCAGAGTTCCCGGCCATTTCCGTACTAGACTGTTATAGCACTATTATTCTACTTTCAACATCCTATGGAATCCTGGGGTTTGCAGTTTAGGGAGAAATGAATCAGGAGGCTTAACAAAAGATCTGTTCCAAATTACAGAGACAGAATCCACTCATGTTCTAACAAAAATCATGCCAACAAATATGGAAACACTGGTCCAGAGATTGGAAATGCTCCATACATATTCCAATCCCCAAGAAAGGGGACATCAAGGATTGAAGTAACCACTGGACTATTGCATTAATCTCCCATGCAAGCAAAGTGATGCTCAAAATTTTACAACAAAGTCTTTTGTTGTAAAATCTTGTGAAAATTGAGAAGTGTAAGATGTCCAAGCTGGATTCAGGAAAAGAAGAGACAGTGGGGATCATATTGCAAACATACCTTGGGTAATGGAGCAGACCAAAGAATTTCAGAAGAAAGCCAGCCTGTACTTTATAGATTATAACAAAGCCTCTGATTGTGTAGATAATGAAAAATTATGGATTGTTTTTACAGAAATGGGTGTGTCACAACATCTGAGCGTTCTGATGTGACAACGTTAGGGAGAAACAGGATGGCTTCCAATTGGCAAAGGCAGGACTTCATTTTATCACCCTATCTGTGTAACTTGTACATAGAACTCAGAAGAAGGAGCTGTGAAAACTGGAAGAAGGAACATCAACCATTTAAAATATGTAGATGATAGAATATGTAGTGCCATACGAGTAGCAGAAAATAGCAAAGATGTGTAACAACTATTGAAGAAAGTCAAGGCAGAAAGTGAAAAGGCAGGTTTAAAGCTGAACATCAAGAAAACAAAAATAATAACCACAGATGATTTATATAACTTTAGAGTAGATGATAAAGACACTGAAATAATTAGAGATTTCTGTACCCTGGCTCAGTCATTAATTAGAATGGAGATGGCAGTCAAGAAATCAGAAGAAAACCAGGCCTTGGAAGGACAACTGACAAAGAACTGAACAAGATCTTCAAGTATAAAGACATCACTGAACACCCAAGTCAGGATTGTCCATGCCATTGTACTTCTGACTTCTATGTAAGGTTGTGAAAGCTGGACAGTGAAGAAAGCTGATAAGCATAGAATCAATTCATTTGAGATGTTGTGCTGGAGGAGAGTTCTGTAGATACCATGAACTGCTGAAAAGACAGATAAATGGGTATTAGAGTAAATCAAGCCTAACTCTCTCTAGATGCCAAGATGACTAAACTGAGGCTATCTTACTTTGGACATATCATGAGAAGACATGACCCATTAGAAAAGACAATGACACTTAGTAAGGTAGAAGACAGTAGGAAAAGCAGAAGATCACATTACAGATGGATAGATTTGATCAAGGAAGCCACCACTGCCCTGAGTTTTCAGGGCATCAATCTACCACATGCCACTCAGAGGTCTGACAGCAAGGCCCAGTTTCTCCTCTTTTTGCCTTTGCTTTGGCCTTTGGGACTCTGAACTCCAATGACAGTTGTGTATATGGAAAGAACGTCATGTTTTGCTCAGATTAATTAACATGGAATGCAAGATGAGATCTTGTGTCTGCACTTGGCACTTGTGAACTGTACAGAGAAACTTTAACTGGTTGCATCTTATGACTTCTTTTTTAACTGAATGACTGAGACAACTGCACTTTTGTTGACTTAAAGACAATTTAATTTTTTTAAAACGCATTTTCAATGCAGCATTTGAAAACACCAATTTGACAAAAAGCATTTCAGTACAACAATAGCGTTTTTGGTACAATTACAACATTTGATTATATTTCTGCAAAAATTTGCTTCGTTGGATATTCCTCCCCACTGCCTCCCCAGTTCATAAGATCTCATAAACAAAAATTACAGTTAAGGCACTTTTTTTTCTCTTTTAGCTAAATGAAGGAGGGAAAGAAACAACAAAATTAGGGCAATCAATCAGACAAACAACATAGTATACTGAAAATGGTGCAGCCCTCCCCAGTGACTGCCTTCCAGAGGTTAGACTGAAGCCCCATTAAGCCCATCTAGCAGGCTCCCTTGCGATGATGAGCAGTGGCATATCTAGGCCCAGCAGCACCTAGGGTGAGCGAAGAAGTTGCATCCCCAAGTGCTGCTGCACTGTTGCAGGAGGTGGCAGTGATGGAGTGGGGGGTGGGGGGGCACATATGCGGGGGGCACAGATGCAGTGGTGGTGGCAGGCAGAAGGGCACCCCCTGGCATTGGCACCCAGGGCACAAGCCCCAGTTGCCACACCCTAGATACGCCTCTGATGATGAGTGTTATAATCCAACACGCCTGGAGGGCATGCAGTTGAGGGACCCTAGGCCAAAGTACTGGACATGGAGTTGGAAGTGATATGGGGTCAGAAAGTGACAAAACCCTGGAGCTTGTTTATTGTCTTTTGGCTCTGTTCTGTTGTCCCTTGGCCTCTCTCACAGCATTGTGGAGGAAGTGAGGGTGGACCTTGAATGCTACCCTGATTTCTAGAAGAAAAAGAGCATTTAAAAAAAAACAAAAACGAAAGGTGATAGATGATTGCTTAAGTTTAAAAATTTACAACTCACTACATGAAAAGCATAATTTTTTTAAAAAAAGCATTTCTGCTTTAAGATATTTTTAAACATTCCATAAAATACCCATTCAAATCAAGTTCGAAATATCAACATCTTTCAGTGTGTTTCCTGCCTTGGGAACACCTTTACTGTATACATAATTTTTCTGCTTTTACTAGCTTGCAAGATATTTCTGTACAGCTTTATGCCTGTACTGATCTGTAATTAAATAGGTGGAGGTATAGTGTAGTGTAGTGGTTTGACCATCGAACTACAACCCTGGAGACCAGGGCAATTTCTGCACTAGACTGTTACAGTGCTATTATTCCACTTTCAACATCCTATGGAATCCTGGGGTTTGCAGTTTAGGGAAGGGCCTCAAGGCCCTCCCTAAACTGCAAACCCTAGTATTCCATAGGATGTTGAAAGTGGAATAATAGCATTGTAACAGTCTAGTGCAGAAATAGTCTAGGGTTCAATTCCCCACTTGGCCATGGACACCCACTAGGTGAGTCTGGGCACATCACACATTCTCAGCCACCAGAAAACCTGTGATAAGTTCACCTTAGGGTTGCCATAAGTCAGAAATGACTTCAAGGCACACACCACCAACAGTGACAAAATAGGTACTTTAAAACTTCTTTTTTACAGCTTTTTTCCTTCATTTTCTTACAAATGTCTAAAACAAACTAGGAATGACAATAATTTATTAGGGAAAAAATCCAAATTATCAATGCCTAAAACCAGTGAAAGTGCTTCAAGAATTCAGCCTACATTTTGTTTCAGGAACTTTCTGGGTCTTTCTATAACTCCTCAATTTTTTCCCCTTTGGATGCACGAACGTCAAGAAAATGAATTAATCTTTTGGCCATGGTTGCCAGAACTTAGTGTCACAAACCTGTGCGCTGATACCATTGCATTGTGCAAATTGTTTATTAAGACATAGATGACAAAGCTGCAAATTAGGCATACTGAATTAAATTGCCTCATTTATGCGACTGCTATTTGTACAAAAAGTGTTTTTATTTTTGCATCCGTGAAATACAAGAGACAGTGAGCTATCCAACCAGTTTGCACTGGGGAGAAGGGAACTGCCAGATTCACCAAAGCGATTGTGTCCATAGGTGCATAAATGTACACAGTTCATAAATGCACACAGTGGGTCCCATCATGACTCTTTCTGTGCCTCCCAAACAATCCTGATTCATTTTTAACTATCCCATGTCCAGTTACTGAGGAAGTCTCTTCATCTGGCATCCACAGCCGGCATTCTGCTTGGGACTTACGGTTTGGTAAACGGCCTTAGAGGCCAGTGTAGTGTAGCAGTTTGAGCATTGAACAACAACTCAGGAAACCAGGGTTTGATTTTTTTGCTCAGCTATGGAAACTCCCTGGGTGACCTTGGGCAAATGGCACTCTATCTCAGCCTCACAGGAAGGCAAAGGCAACCCCCCTTTGAACAAATCTTGCCAAGGAAAGGTTTGCCTTAAGGTCGCTGTAAGGCAGAAACAACTTGAAGGCAGATAACAATAAAATGGTCTTAACGTGTGCAGAAAATTGAATTGAGTTTTGAAATGTCCATATTCACCTCAGGACTGCTGTGAAGTTACAATGTATGGACGTCCATTGCACAGTCGTGGAGTGACTTAAATGCCATGGCTGGATGTGCCAAGAGCACTGATGCACACTGGGGTGTTTCCCAATGCTCATCCAGACACTGGCTAGGGAGTACCGGAGCCTTAAACTGCTTGATGAGCATTTGGAGTAGGGATGGGCCAACTGAATCCTTGAATCCTCAGCAAGGATTTGAGACTTGCGAATCTGAATTCTTGTGCAAAAATAGGCGAACTGAATCTTTCAACTCAAAAAGGTTTTTTTAAAAAGAACTTCTGCTTTAAAAAAAGATTTTTAAGTTTAATTTTTTTTAAAAAAGTTGCTTTTAAAACCCTTTTTAAAAAACGGATTCAAAAGATTCGAGATTCGTGGATTCCCAGAACCTTCTAGGGATTCGGATTCTAACAACTCTGGATTTGTCCTGTCCCTAATTTGGAGTATTCTTGCCAGCATCTGGATGTACATTTTCATAATCTACCATAACGGTTCTACATTGCTGCAATGTTTCTGCAATATAACTGTGGATTTGTAAAGTTAGAAAATGTAGACGTAGGGTTTTGGTGCATTTTTAAAATGTCAACAGCATCCACATATGTTTGTGTGGAGGTGTGCATGCATGCTAGCTGATAATTATTAGCATCTCAACAGGTGTAAATGGGGAGATCTTGACCCTTTTTTACTTTCCGTAGATCCAAGGAAAAGGTCACTCTAGGAGAGTCCACTAGTCCAACTGCTAGTTTGAGATACTTGATTTTCTTTAGGGCTGCAGAAGAGAATTAAAAGCGTTACATTTCCCCCCTGTGCCTGCTGCCATTCTGATAGTCTCCAACCTGCCTGCCCTCATCTAATACCACATGCATTTTAAAAATCAGCACAGTAAATGCAAAAATGCATTTAGCATCATGTTTGCTATTTTGACACTTGTTTAATAGGAAAATCTATTTGATATGCACATTATACAACAGGACATACAGATTTGTGGAGGATGTGCTGTGGAGACTCTAATAATAAAGAAACCAGTAGTGGAATAAAAAAGAAGTCAGAATCTGGCATACCATATCTAACATTTCAGATTAAAGTCTAGAATGTGTGTGGCCATGCAACATCACAGTGTGGTCAAAATGGCAAAAATTATTGAGGAAGAACACATGCTGGGAGAGGCTGCAGTAGTTGGCCTTTGTCTGAGACTACTGGGAAGGGCAAAATTCTGCCCTCTCCCTTCTTCTCTTCTTTGCTAAGTTAATTGAGTGCAAACTACTTCTCCTCTTTCAACTCAGTTTGCATCAGCTGAAGCAAGCTGAGGACAAAGGAAGAAAGTGAGAGGAGGACAGAGGTACTGGGGCATTTTAATAGCAGCCCAAAAATGGGATGATAGAGGATTAAATGAGACTGTCCCTGGCATATTGGGATTGTTGCAGAGGATGACATACAACACCTTACTCCAATGTGTTGCAATTTGCAAGTGAGATACAATTGTAAGACTGCATTACAGCTTTTGCCCTCCAAGTTGTTTCCAAATTGAATAGCTGCCTTTTTATCTGCCTATCTGTGTAGCTAGCCAACCAGCCAGCCAGCAACGGAGATTGACCCTGAGCAAGGGTGGAGAACCTTTACGTCTTCATCTGATTTGGACAACAACTTCCCAAATCCCTGATCTTTGGATGTGTTGGCTGGGGCTACTGGGAGTTGAAGTCTAAAGTATCTGGAGGCCCAAAGGTTTGCCAACCTTGAACTGGAGGAAAGAACATCAGAAGTGCATCCCCTTGCCCAGTCAGCAGGCATTCCACCTACCTTTTCCTCCCATCGACCTTATCTCATACACCCTGTTTACACCCCCAAAAGAGTCTGAGGTGGTAGCACTTATTTGCAGCATGTTCCTTCTTCACTATTCCATGAGGTCATACCCCAACACTACAAAAGTAACTTTAACAGTTAAAGTACAAGAGAAGTCATCACTTATTCAGCTACAATTGTAGCATGAACTGGTTGCATCTTGTTATTGGGGAAATGAATTACTGTATCTATATATATAAGTCCAAAAATTTGGGTAATAAAAAAAATTGACCTCCCAAACTAGGGTTGACTGGGTCAGTATAAATACTCTTATATAAAAGAAGAACTGTCCCCTTCTCTGAGTAGAGTGGTGAAAGGTAAGAGCTTATTCTGTCCCGGGGGAACCTGAAAGCAGCACTAGCCCCCCTCTACTCTCTCAGCGCTCCTTTGAGGGGAAGCACCGTTTTCCCACCCATGTATTAAAAAAGGCCAGAAATTGTGCTGCAGGAGAGAGAGCGGAAGGTGTGTGTGTGTCGATGCTTCTTTTAGATTCTCCGAGCATAGATTAAGCTCTCGTCTTTTGCCCTTCTACACAGAGAAGAGGCTGGTTCCTTTTGTTGGTAGGAGTTAATACTTCAGCTTAAGTCTTATCAAAAAAGGAACCATCTCCTTCTCTGAGTAGGGTTGCAAAAGGTCTTTTTGAATATGCGGGTTGAAAAATGGAAGTGGTGGTGGCTGGAGTGGGTGGCCCCGAGATGGTGCTGGTGCTTCCCCCCACCCCCATGGAATGATCTTTGACTTATCCATGGGTCATATCAAAATCCATAATTCTGGCCTCAAAACCTGCCGTCGACTTATATATGAGGTTAACCTATACATGAATATACGTGCTAATTGCCAGTCATTTCCAATCTTGCATCTTGACTCAATATTTCTTTGTTCCATTGTCTGAAAAGAGTTTTAGTAGCAAATATGTAGAATTGGAGGAAGATTCCTTCCTAGATGATCAGCAGCCTGTACATCTGGAAGAAAAAAATGGTGTTTATTTTCCCAGGAGGCGGTAGCCTTGTCTCCAGTGGGCAGGCAGGGAGGAATGTCTGGATATACTTCCACGTGGAGTTGTTTCCTCCATACTGGAAATTGGCATGTCAGGGAGAGATGGCTTGTAGTTTAATTCTAGTTTAGGCTGATTGCACAAGGCCTATTTCTTCCTAGACAATGTGCTGGATTTTCTATTTATTATTCCTATTTGAAAGAAGGGAAAATCCATGGAAGACAAAAAGACACTCCATGGGAAGCCAGTAGTGACTCAAATCAAACTTTATTTTACGATCCATATACCCAACACCAGTAATGATTCTACTAGAGTGTCTACTTCTCCAGAGTGTCAGAATTCAGTCAAATCCTGCAGATGTCCCATAGCCACTGCTAGGCTGGTTCACTTCTGGCTTCTTAAAATCTCTGCAGAATACATTCAGTATAAAGCAGTGGTGTGCAAATACCAACTGGGATCTACTACTAGATTTCTCTGATTTCCTGCAGATCAACTGTTCAACAAGAGGGACAGATAACTCCTTCTCTGTCTGTCTGCTGAAACAAGGGATATTTGTATTTGAAAAGACTAAAATCTCCATTCTGGTAATGAAATAAAATTTCTGAATGTATCCTCAGAGGTACTGTTTGCTCTCTTTTAGTTTTAAATGTATTATCTGTCCTACTGAGTCACAATGCAAACGTTTGGATCCAGTTCTGGTAAATATAGCAGAAAAGCAAAGCAAGTATCTGTCCATTCCTGTTACACAAGTCTCCATAGCAAAACCTTTGGGTTGGCTCCAGATCTAGTTTGTCACGACTAACTTTAAGTCCCACTAATTTTCATGGGTATATTTTAAGCCAGGCTGCACTTGAATCCACCTTTTTTTTTCATGAAGGTGGTCCGCCATTCCACAAATACACCTTTTCCCAACCTACCGGTATGTCATCACGGAAACAGCTGCTGTTTAAACGAGCTGAAATGGGAAGAGGCAGTGTGGTGTAGTCCTTAGGCCATTTCCACACTGGGCTGTTATAGTGGTTTTATTCCACTTTCAACATCCTATGGAATCCTGGAGTGTGCAGTTTAGGGAGGGGCCTTAGTGCAGTGTGGAAATGACCTTAGTCTTGCGGATGGGGTGTTGTGTTCCAAATTAGGGAGGCATGTGTTCCAATCAGATCTGTGTACAAATGGGCTTCTCAAATTTTTCCATCCTATTTCTAGACCAAGAAACTTGCTGGAAGTGGGAGGAGGAACAAACTAAATCTCCGTCTATCAAAAACTAGAACATGTATGAATGCACAGATGCATTTTTAAATGGAAGAGCATTCAGCCATCAGAGGCAGCGGTACAGTTCAGACATAGGTTTACCAGCTCAGCACAAATTAGGTGATTATGTGCAACAATCCAAGTCAAACTAAATTTTTCTGGCCATTTCCTTTCAGGCCCCTCCCTAGACTGCAAACTCCAGGATTCCATAGGATGTTGAAAGTGGAATAACAGCACTATAACAGTCTAGTGTGGAAATGGCTTCTGAAAAGGAGAGCAGTGATTTCAGGTCCTGTTCAGGAAACCTTAAATGCATCACCCCAGAAACCATTTCCCCAAGAACATTTAGCAAAGTGGTTCTCCAACATGCTCACTTACAAACAGGATGGAAAATTTTGGGTAGCCATTTGGCTTTTGTATCCAAAAGTGTCAAGAGAGTGCCCTTGAGGCAAGTCCAGAAAAATCCCAGATTAAAATAAACACCATGAAACCAGTTTCTTCCATGGGGGGAAAAATCCCCCAACTGTCTCTTTCTAAATTTTCCCAATTCCAACCAATGCATGCAAAATTGCAGCTGAAAGTGACAAGGTGAAGAGGAAAAACACAGATGGAATAGGACAGCTCTTCCTTGTCCAGCTGTGCTGATTTTTTTTGGCCAAAGTAGAGAAATATTCAGATGGATTGGGACACTGGGTGATAATCGCCCTGCCTTGTTCACAGAATTGTATGGGATTGGCCTAGGTCATCTGTTTGTAGCCCTCTCACTGCTTCTTTTGTCCTTTTTCTTGCCAGAAGAAAAACACATCAAGGGAGCTCATAGAGAAGAGCTGCACAATGCATCTGACTGGCAGTACCTGGCCAATACTAATGAATTTGTGGCTTTCTAGATTTTGTTGGACCGCAATTCTCATCAGCCCTCGACAGTACAGGCAATGATGAGGGATGATAGTAGTTGCAATCCAGCAACATCTGGACAGCTGTACATTCCTGAACCAGGAGGCCTCTGTCTATAAGCCCCCATCGTGTCCCTCTCTGAGTAATTCCAGAGCAGAATGGAGATTTTCTGGGTGGAAAAATGCAACAGTAAACTTTTGGTAGTATGGATGCCATTCACAAAAAGATCAGCGTTATCTTCAAGATAGAAAATGATTCACTATTTTTTGGTAACTGTCATATAATTGCCAGCATGTTGTCAAACAAGAAGTCTTATTATATGCTAAGCCTGCGCTTTCTCCTTTCAACTCTTCTCTATTTTTTTTTTTTTTGCATACAGTTACTCTCTCTGATTTCTCTTGGACTTGTGTTTTAAAACATAATTTGAATGTATTTGTGAAGAGCAAAAAAAAATGACAGCCACGCAGTAGCAGAACAAGAACAAAAAGAATAAGAAGGGAATTTAAAAAAAGCCACAGAAGTCTTGCAGGTGCTTTTGTTTTTTAATACATTTGACCATAGTCGAGAGAGAAAGAACATACAACAGCTAAAACTTCCAAACACAGTTTTAAGGCCACATTTAAAAAAAGATGAAGGAACTTAAGGCTTTCTCTAAAAAAGGGCAACTCATAGGATGCCATGGCATGAACACTGAGTTGGAAATTGTCCAGGTAAACTGATTTACCCATAGGGAAATCTCGCAACCAACTGCCCTGGTCTTAAGGTTTTTAAAAAGGAGCTGGGACTTTTGGTGCTCTTGGTGTTGTCAGCGGTCTTCCTATATAAAACATATAGCCCACTGGACTTCCTCCTCTGGCGTATTCCCAGCAAAACTGAAGGTGCTGTTCTTACAAGCAATGTGATCACCTTTTTTCCAATCAAGGGTGATTCTAACCACAAACAGAATCAAAGACAAAGTCATTTATAATATACAAATGCAGCACATATGAACTGTGCCGGGTATTTAACGGCTCTGCTATCAGAGGCACCTGTACAGTATCTTGCTGTTTATCTGGCAAGGTTACAAGTCTAATACTTATAAGTTTTCTTTCTTCGTCTTTTTCCTTTTAATTACTGAGAGAAAGAGAGAGATAGAGAGAGACAGAGAGAGAATTTGCATAGATTGTACATTCATTTTCAGAAGAGATTTTTCTTCCTTCCTCCCCATTCTTGTTTTCCTTTCAATCAGGTAAACGCTTTTGCAAATATTAGTGAGGTAGCACCTTTGGTCGCACCCATGAGCAAAAGAAGGTGACAAAGCAGAAAGCAGTAAGACAGGAAGAAACAGTATTTGTCAATAAGGGAAAACAGGAATCCTGATGGATTTACAGCTTCTATCTTTGTCGAGAAAATAAATGACGTATTACTCCCATGATACTCAGCAGGTTTTTCCCCCTTCCCTAGTATTGTTTCAGAAGCAAGTACAATGGGGTTAACATGATGACACTTTCCTTTGAAACAACAAGAATTAGTAGGGAATAAAATGAGAGAGGAGACTAAAGAATCTTTTGGACTATGAAATTGCTCCTACAATAACCTAACAGACACATAGCCAAACATCTTCATTCTTCCTGGAATCATTTGGACCACAAACATTCAGATGTTTTGGATGAGTTCAGAGACAAGTTCTTTGCATCATGCTAGATATTCAGATTGATAGCATCTTCAACAGCCTTTGTTTGAAGACTTCCAGAAAGGGATATCCTACCCCCTCTCCAGAAACTTGGTTCCCTTGTTGAACTGCCTTAGTTAATCAAGAAGTTCCAAATTTTGAGTTAAAATATACTCTGTGGTAACTTGAGCCCATTAGATAGAATTCTGCCCTATGGGGAAGCAGAGAACAAGTCTCAGCTCTTTTGATAAGCCTTCAGTTATTTGAAAACTTCTAGCTTGCTTCCCCCAGCACTACTAGTTTTTTCTTCCCAAGGTTAAACATATCTGGTTCCTTCAGCCTTTCCTCTTATGGTTTGTTTGGAACATGACTGATCAAAATAATAAAGGTGGAATGAAGATTAAAGAATTCTGAGGTGGCAGAATAGATTGTTAACCACTTCAGATCACAGATAATGAATTACGTTTTTAAAATATTTGATAATTTCCCCATAGAAGCAGAAAACTAGCAAGAAGGGCTTGGGAAATTTCTCCCTGTACTGCTAACTTTTTGGAACTTTCAGTGTCTGTGTACTTTCAACTGCAAGGCATTCAAAAATAATGTTCCTAAGCCTGCAACTTAACATGGTACAGATCACTCTTCTACTTGCCACACCAGGTATTTGCCACACCAGTGAGTTCACTAGAAATCACCAGTTATTTGCCATGTTACTGCAGGTTATTTCACTTAGGCCTCAGTAGTTCAGTGACAGAGGACCTGGGATGTTCTGCAGCTCTTCTCCACTGCACTTAGATATGCAAGGCTGTGCCTAGTTTTGGAGTGGCAGCAGGAACTGCCTTTTTCCTAGAAGGTCACTTGCACTACAGTACGCATTGGGGAGTGCCATAAGCACATGTCCCTACGATCACTTGCAGGATGCTCCGAGAAGAGCAACAGCTTGGGCAGATTTGCACATGCATTGTTCATGGCAGGATGGGCATGACATGAACTAGAGAGCTACATATGTGCAATGGCTGTCATGAATCAAATGCCAAAGATCATGGTGGAGACTGGGGGATGTCCAGTTGTTGGACAACTTCCCTTAGCTTTAGCTAACACAGCCAATGGTGAAGAATTATGCAAGTTACATACCAGCAGCAGCTGGAAGGCCATATGTTTCCCATTCCTTCCTTAAACAGAACACTTTTACATTGGCTCATATCAACTGACACTGCTTTGCATGGAAGTGCCCCAAAGTCTGACCTGCATGGTAGAATGCTGGATTAAAAGCTATTTGTTTCTATTTGGAGTGTGAGAACACCAGACTCATTCTTAGTGGAGTGAAGATCTTCCACTGGCAGTAGACCTGGTCCTCTGGTGAGACTTGGCCATTTCTCCACTTGGTCTCCCCATGGAAGAGTTTAGGTAGACTGATTTTCAAAGACAGGGCATGGAACAGACAGATATGGGCCCCACTCAGGCACTCAGAAGGCAGCGAACATCAGTATGTGCAGCAGAGAACAGGCCAGCCTTGCCCCCACCATGACAGATCTCCTCATGTGCAATGCAACAGTTTAAGAAGGTGAGCCTCTTCTGTACATGGGTGCTTTCCACATATTCTGGATGGTGTGGTGGGGATCCCACAAATTTAGGCCCAGTTCTCCTCTTCAGATTGTTGCTCATTATCTGAGGAGAGTAAGAATGAAGGTGGGCAGGGCAACTGTACTCCCTTCCTCATGTGTTGATTTTTACTGCATTGTGAATGCCAGAATAGGGGTATGGACGGATGGATACAATGATATGAAATACAAGAGCTGCCACACCTAGTTGGATGGAAAGCTCCCCTACTCTCAATTTTCCAGCAGTGGGAAGCTCACAATGACTGGTTCCTAACTTTGGGACCCCATATATTGTCAGACTACAACTCCCTTCATCCCTAAATTCTAGCCATTTAGCTGGGAATGACAGCAGTCTGGCAACCCCTAGGGATCCAAGGTTGGGAAGCACTACTTTAGTAATTTTTTTTTTTTTTTGCAAGAATGGGAAATAAAAGAGCAGAAAGAAACTGTAAAGGGAAGAAAGGAAGGGTTGTTTTTTTTTTGTCTTTTGTTTTAAGGGAAAAAGGCCTTTTCTTAATAAAGGCTGCTTTAGTTAGTAAGATAAGATAATCTCCAAGCTGCACAAGCAGCACCTACTATTTAGTCATTGACTAAAACACAAATAAATACCTAACCATTTTCTTCCTATGCAGCCTCCTTTGTGTCAGCTAAACGTTTACTGCTCTGCTTCCATGCCAGCACAGCTGACACTGCAATTTCCAAAGTCCAAAGCAAACTGGAATAGCACTAAACCAAACAAGAGGGTGAAAAAATAGATCAGCAAGCCATTAGGGTTGCAAAGTTTAGCGTCCCCACCACTGTAGCTGTTGTTTTTAAAAGGGAATTCAACCGTTTCTTGTTACCTGGTTATGCTGTCAGCCTTTCTGACAGGCAGGAGCTAGCTGTGCCTTAACAGCCATGAAAGTGTTGACATGAGCACAACTGCAGGAAGGGGAGAAAGTGGGAAGAACAATGCCACTTTATTCAATCCACTGGCCATTTCATAATGGCTGGTAAATTTAATAACAGAACCAGGAGACATTCTTTGATATTTGGAGCTCCAACCCCCCCCCCAAGAAATTTGAACTTAACACTCAAAGAAGCACATGCATGTGTGTGTTTGTGTATGTGTGTGTGTATAATCTGTACAAGTTGTGAAAAGAGTTTAAGTAGAAATGAATCTGCATAGAAGTGGGGCAAAAACTATGAAAACACCATTTAAATGTTAGTAGAAACTAAGCCTTTTCACTAAGTTTCAGCCTCAGATCCAAACAATGTGTCACAGTTCCAAATTATGAATCAAGAGTTAAAGCTTGCTCCAAAGTCAAACGTAAGATAAATAAATGTACTTGGGTTAGGGACAAGACAGTCTACTTTCAAGCTCATTCTTGATCAGAATTTCACAAAATTTGTACAATATGAATGAGAGAGAAAGTGAAATAGGCAAATCTGACTGTACTTTCAGGGTGGGTGAGGATTTCATTTCACTTCATTGTTAATCAGAATTGCCAAAACTAAGAACATTCAACTGCAGGAAAAATAAAAAATCACTTGCCTACCTCCAACCTAAGGAACCCCCTGAAACAATGGGGGAATGTTGCTGTTTATAGATTACAAAGAGCCAAATGCTGCTGTTTGTACTGCAGTACAAAAGCTGTATTAACCTTTACAGAATAATTTATCTGGACAATTTATTTGAGCATGAATCTTTACAGGTGATCATAGGTATCAAGGGCAAAGGATGGTATCTAAGGAGGAACTTGCATCTTCTGTCCATTAACTTTTCTCTGCATGCTTCTCTTGCCAATGCCTTTGTGGTCAATGCCATTCCTCTGGACTACACTGGCTCTTATCTATGCAGATCCATGTTAAAATGAATGTATCAGTCTTCAAGGGTCAAGGATTTCTTTCAGTGCAATCCTAATGCATGTTTATGGAGAATTAAGCCCCATTATATCCATTGTGGATAACTCCCTAGTAAGAGTACTTAGGAGTGCAACCCCCATCTCCTAGACAGGAGCAATCCTCTAAAATTGTTTCACAACCTGGGCAGGGAAATGTTGAACCTCTACAAATATTAGTGGCCTGAGGTAAGGCTTTTAAAAAGTTAAAAAATGTAGTAATAATAATAATAATATGAAGGAGAAAATGGGAGGACCTGTATACAGTTACTGAAAGCCTGGTTTGGCAGATGTTTGCTAAATTTCTATGAGGATGCTTTGGAAAGTGATGTCAAATTTCAGTGTTTATCATCAGCCATTTTGTCATTCCTTTCAGGATCTCACTCCTTCTGGGGAAAAAGGCTATGATATAACTGTGTGTGAAATAAAACGGCAAAGAGTTGAGATGCATTTTTAAGATCCTGGGTGCTACATCTGTGCTACGAAAAGGTACATTTTAAAATCAGTTTCCTCCTTCCTGCCCATTCAAAAAACTTGAAACAATTCTCCGGGGAAATAATGGGACATTCTCAACACTACCCACCCTGAACCTTTAGGCAAAACAATTTGCAGTTTTTTCTTAAGAAAGGATTAAAAAATAAACCCATTTAAAAAGTCAATTTACATTTTGAAGTGCAGATAGTCACTCCCACACAAGTCACAAGAGCATAAAGTTCAATTCCCTTTTAAAGCCAACACAGGGCATACCAGGTGCTACCTCAAACGGCCATCGGGTTTAACAGGGCCCAACTCAGACTTTGGGTCTGGGCTGAGAGAACTCCAAGATGTTTGGGTACAGGCCTGCATGACTGGACAGGAGGTTGGGCCTGTGCTACAGATATCAACCGCTGACCACACACTTCCCACCAAGCTGTCCACCCAGTTCTCCAGCTTGGTGCCAGTGAGTTCCGCATTCTTTTTTGCCTGGTCCACTTGCGCAGGATTGATGGGGAGGTTCAAAACTGGGTTCAGGCCTTGGAAACTCTGCTCCATGTAGGCATTTTTTGTTGGTCCACCATGCAGCCTCATGACTTCATCTGAAATAAAAAAAAAAATTCCAAAATTCAATCTAACAAAATAATGTTTAATAGTTCTATTCTTCCCCACCCCCAAAGTGCTGTTTTTGGTGTTGGCTGTGAGGATATTGGTGGAAACAGCAGTAGTTCTAAATCAGTGTCTGGGTCAGTAACAGACTGGATGAATGTGGATGAACTGAAACCTACTTAGTCAGGCCAGAACTATTTCTGACATCAGTTTAGCCTGTGTTAGCTGGGGTTACATTCCTCTTAAAGACACAGGCTCACAGTTTCTAGGTGTCCAGCACAGTGTACAGTTAAAACTGGTGTGCCAGCTTTGCCCATTCTTGGAAATGTCTAATTTGGTCATGTTAACCATGGCATACTTACATCCCACTTGATTTGGCTGAGAGAGTTTGTCTTTCCCAAATTCACCCAATGAGTTTCTGTGACTGAGCAGGGACTTGAACCCAGTTGTCCTAGTCTTAATGCTAAGACCACTACATAGAATCATAGAATCATAGAAATGTAGAGTTGGAAGAGACCACAGGGGCCATCCAGTCCAACCCCCTGCCATGCAGGAACACCCTCAAAACACTCCCGACAGGTGGCCATCAAGCCTCTGCTTAAAAACCTCCAAGGAAGGAGACTCCACTACACTCCGAGGCAGCAGATTCCACTGCTGGACAGCCCTGACTGTCAGGAAGTTCTTCCTGAGGTTCAGGTGGAATCTCCTTTCCTGCAGCTTGAATCCATTGCTCCTTGTCCTGGTCTCTGGAGCAGCAGGAAACAAGCCCTCTCCCTCCTCTACGTGGCATCCCTTCAAATATTTAAACATGGCTATCATGTCCCCTCTTAACCTTCTCTTCTGTAGACTAAACATACCCAGCTCTCTAAGTCTATCCTCATAGGGCATGGCTTCCAGGGCTCTCACCATTTTGGTCGCCCTCCTCTGGACTTGCTCCAGCTTGTCAATATCCTTCTTGAATTGGGGTGCCCAGAACTGGACACAGTATTCAAGATGGGGTCTAACCAAAGCAGAGTAGAGTGGTACCAGTACCTCTCTCGATCTAGACACCATACTCCTATTGATGCAGCCAAGAATTGAATTAGCTTTCCTGGCCGCCGCATCACACTGCTGACTCATGTTCAGCTTGTGGCCTATGAAGACTCCTAGATCCCTTTCACACGTACTGCTATCCAGCCACGTGTCCCCCATCCTATATTTCTGTATTCCATTTTTTCTACCTAAGTGTAGGACCTTACACTTCTCTCTGTTGAATTTCATTTTGTTCGCCTTGGCCCAGCTCTCCAATCTATCCAGGTCATTTTGAATTTTGATCCTGTCCTCTGGCGAATTAGCAACCCCTCCCAATTTGGTATCATCTGCAAATTTGATGAGCATGCCCTCTATTCCTTCATCCAAGTCGTTGATAAAAATATTGAACAGCACTGGGCCCAGGACAGAACCCTGTGGCACCCCACTAGTCACTTCTCTCCAGGATGAAAAGCAGCCATTCGTGATCACCCTTTGGGTTCGGTCGGTCAACCAGTTACAAATCCAACTAACAGTAGCCCTGTCCAGCCCACATTTTACTAGCTTCGTTGCAAGAATGTCATGGGGAACTTTGTCGAAGGCCTTACTGAAATCGAGATATGCTACATCCACAGCATTCCCTTCATCTATCAAGCTAGTAACTCTATCATAAAAAGAGATAAGATTAGTCTGGCATGACTTATTTTTGAGAAATCCATGTTGACTTCTCGTGATTACTGCATTGCTTTCTAAATGATTAGAAACTGACTGCTTAATGATCTGCTCCAGGATCTTTCCGGGTACTGATGTCAGGCTGACTGGGCGATAATTATTTGGGTCTTCTTAACATGATACTGGCTTACTTGAAGAGTTGGATCTATCATTCTGAAGACATTTCCAGGGTAGGGATCAATGTTGGGCCATGACATCTTAGCAAGTGCCCAAGAATCCTAGGTCTTGCCACTAGTCTTGGCTCCAGAGACCCCTCGTGAAAGTTGCAAGTACAGTGCCAAGATGTCAGTCCTAGAGGAGACACTATCTGGCTGGTCCTCTTATGTTGCCAGGGCAAGAACAGCTGTAACGATAACACGTATCCAAGGTAGGAAAACGCACAACGGCAGCTTAAATGTGCTTGTCAGAGGCTTGTACGTGTGGAAAATTTCATACTGGGATTTTTGCCTGAAATTCACACAGGTGTGAAAATTGGGGGAGCCAATGTATTCCTCCATAGCCAGATTTTTTTTTTTCCTTTTGGTTCCACTCTCACAACCTTGGGACCTCCTTGATGCTGAGAGAAGCTTTGCTCTCCCTCTGCCAAGATAAACAGGCTGCCTCCAGAACAAATGTGCTCATTTAAAGATGACCCCTCCCTCCCTCCCACCCTTGGTTTGGAACACCACATCTTGTTCCAGGGTGGTTTGCAAGCCAGGAATGACATACTGGTGTCTACAATTCCTGCCACGTCACCTGTATCAATGTGTGGGGATACCCAAACTTTTCCATTTGAGGAGACCACCTTTTAGCTTCTGCTGTAGAGCATTCAGGTTTTGCTTTCCCAAACCATACCCAGCCTGGCCTAATTTGCTATAAAATGTGGTTTTTAAAGTTTGAAAGACCTGTCTGTGTAAATTAGTCTCAGATGCAAAAACGAAAACCTGATGCTTCTAAAAATTACTTAGATTAACTAGGCCATTTCTCACATGCTTCTAAGGGCCTTCATTATTTCATCTCCCTGCCAAGGCAATGCAGATTCTAACTCATTTGTTCTGATGGCTTCAGCACAGTGTAATATTCTCACTAACAATTTCCAGAAGGGTAGCTATACTAGGAGCGCCAGCGTGGTGTAGTGGTCTGAGCATTGCTCTATGAGCTTGGAGAACAGAGTTCAATTGGCCATGGGAGCCCACTGAGTGACCTTGGGCTTCTCGTGCACTCAGTCTCAGAAAACCCTGTGACAGGGTCATTTCAGAATCACCATAAGCTGGAAGGCACACAATAGCACAATAAGCCATGCTAGTCTGTTGCTCCAAAATCAACAGTGTTTTGCAGCAACTTCAACAGCAGGAAAGCTGTCACAGCACAAGCTTTTGTGGACTAGAGGCTGGGAGGGAGGGGAAAGCGTTCAGCCTATTTCCCCAGTTGATATCCACAAAAATCCAAATGTTTTAAAACAAGCCACCAGTAGCAGTAACTCTCCTCTAAAGTAAGATGCAGGACTTGCTTTAATGTAAGAGAACATTTCTCATTTCCCCTTCCCAAGCTATTTAAAAGCACGTTATCTTTTTCTTATAGTTGTTCAAAGCCAGTGTTTACTTTCTCAGTTCCCCTTTACCTCCCCACATTTTGAAATAATTCTGGCCAATTAGAGATCTCACCAGGCTTAGGTAGATGTTCACTCACAACAAAATCAGGGCTGATGAGATGTGTGTGAACACACAATCTCGCAAACAAGAACTTCTGTTCTCCCAATGACATCCAAGATCTAATTGGCCAGATGCAAATTGTTGGCATTATGCCAAATAATGCATTCGTCTTGGTGGTGAAGTTTCACTTTATATTACAGACATACAATTTTTTTGTTTTAAACTTTTTATATTTTGACTGCTATTAAGAGATCTTGTAGTTTTTTTTCTCTTTTTGTTTTGCTAGTAAGAGTATTCAAGTTTTTTAGAGTGCCACTATAATAACAATCCCTGGAGGACCAGGGTTCAAATCTCCTTTTGGTCATGGAAACCCACTGGGTGACCTTGGCAAGTCACACTCTCTCAGCCTTGGAGAAGGGGAAAGGCATACCTCTTCTGAACAAATCTGGTCAAGAAAACCTCGTGATAGGTTGCCTTAGAGTTGCCATAAATCAGCAATCACTTGAAGGCATACAGCAGCAATTATATATCAACACTCTCAAAAAATAACTTATTGTTATTGCTATTGTTATTATTAAGGAGGCAGGGTTTGTACGTACAGCCAGTTAGAGGAATTTATAAGCCCTTTTCCAGATCTTTGTACTGAATGTGCAATAGTTATGATGTAGCCAGGTGTGTGATGATGCTGCAGGTAGGTGCATACATATCCCACCCTGCTTAGCACACACAAGTTGCAGGGTTGACGCTCAACATTCTGCAAGTAAAACGTGTCAGTCTTTCTTTCTCTCCTTTCCCCTATAGCTTTCCACATTGCAGAAAAACTGGCTCCAGAGTTTCCAGCTCTTCCAAGCCACCGTATATACCTGTTGACCTCATGTATAAGTTGAGGGCAAGTTTTGGGAACAAAATCATGGATTTTGATACGACCAGTGGATAAATCAAGAGTCATTCCATGGACAGGAAAAAGCACCAATGCTGCCTCAGGGGGCCAGCCGCCCATGGCTGCCACTGCAGCCATTTTCCCACTCAGGCAGTCAAAAGGGCATTTTGCCAATCTACTCAGAGAAGGGGAAGGTTCTTTTGTTTTGATAAAATTTAAGGTACAGTATTATTAACTCTTTTCAAAAAAAGGAACTGTCCTCTTTGCTGAGCAGAGAGGTGAAAAGTGAGACCTTAGTCTGTTACTGGAAGAACCCCAACTAACCCCCTCTACTTTCCTGGTGCTCCTTTGAGGCGAAAAGCCATTTCCCCACCCAGGCATTCAAAAAGGGCAGAAGTGGTGCCGCAATGGAGAGTGTGGAGGGAGCCGGTGCTTCTTTTAGGTTCTCCCAGGATAGACAGAGGCCATTTCTGCACTACACTGTCATAGTGCTATTACTCCACATTCAACATCCTGTGGAATTCTGAGGTTTGTAGTTTCCTGAAGCCAAAGAGCTCTCTGGCTGAGAATTCTAAATGCCCCCCCTAAACTGCAAATCCCAGAATTCCACAGGGTGTTGAAAGTGGAACAATAGCGCTATAACAGTGTAGTGTAGAAATGGCTTAAGATATCACCTTTTGTCACTCTACTGAGGGAAGAGGATGGTTCCTTTTTAAAAAATAAGAATTAAAAATAAGAATAAGAATACAATACCTATACTGACCATGGATAAGTTGATCTAGGCTTTTTGGGGTGAATTTTTGACTAAATTTCTAGACTTATACTTAAGTTTTTAGAATTGATTTGTGGGTGTGTAGGTGGGGGGCTGCCCTAGGGAGGGGATATGATCTTCTGATGCCTCTGCTAGAACCAGCCATCCCCACAGACCAGTAACCATGTTGACTGGGGAATTCTTAGACCTATAGTCCCAAAAAGCAGCAGTGAGGGTTTGACAATCTCACTGAGGGAAAATGAGGCTGAAGAGGACAGTGGGACGTGCTCCCTGTCCGAGCCTGCTCCTACTCAGAAGTAGTGCTTGCCTGCTTTTCAATTCATTCTCTGAAAGAAAAACTGGAAGGGAGGAACTTTCTCAATGTCACAGAAAAAGATTAGAAAAAGCAACCCACTCACCACCTCCTTTAGCTCTGTTCTATTATTTTGCTTTTATAAAGACAGACCTCATTATATTGTTCCTTAAATCTAGAATGGGGCTCTTTTAAAAAACACACACACAAAATCTCTGCATTGTTCACAAAAATGTAACAAAAAGGGTTTCTTTCAAAGTCTTAATTTTTCCATCAGAGTTCCATAGCACCTATCTGGCACTGAAAATACGTTTAAATAATAAAAAGTGGTGACAAATGCTAAAGTGACAAATGATAGAAGAAACGAAAGCTAAAGAGACTTCATAATGACAGGTTTCCTGCATGGAGCATAATATTGTGTCTGAACCAAAAAGTCTCAGCGTATGGGTAGGGAACACCAAAAAGCTTGGACTGAATGCAAACTTCTCACCTCCTGTTAATCCACAGGTGGCTCTAACTCTGTCATGCCTCTTGAGCATTGCTTGGAAAAGGCATTTATTTGGACCACAACTTCCCAAATGTCCCCACTGGCACAGATGTTGACTGCAACTTTTGGGGGAGCTTTCCAAGCACTGCTCTTGAGATCATTGCCCCAACGGTACAGGCTGAAAACACAGACGGCTGGTAGGAACGTCCAAGCCTCTGACAGCCATGTGCCCCAGCTTGGCATCAGACCCAGGAAGATACAGAGGGTGGCACAGGGGCTCATTGGTTTTTCTGGGTCACACCTGGAGCCAAAGGTCGCAACAAGGCTAGGTCATTTCCGCACTAGACTGTTATAGTGCTATTATTCCACTTTCAACATCCTATGGAATCCTGGGGTTTGCAGTTTCGGGAGGGGCTGACTGGCCCTTCCTGAAACTACAAGCCCCAGGATTCCATAGGATGTTGAAAGTGGAATAATAGCACTATAACAGTCTAGTGCGGAAATGGCCCAAGTCATGAACTGCTAGGGCCTCAAATAGTATAAGGCTACAACAGTTCTTTCAATTTTTAACCTCCAGAAGTTTTGGACTACAACTCCCTGAAGCCACAGCCAGCACAACGAACAGCAAGGGACTATGGGAGCTGAAGTCCAAAACACCTGCAGATTGAAGGTTGAGAACCAATGGGCTACAATATCAGCTGTTTCAGCAAAGAAAGGCAACCATGTTGTTGTTGTGTGTGGCCTTCGAGTCCTTTCTGACTGATGGCAACCCTAAGGCAAATCTATCATGGGGGTTTCTGGGGCTGAGAGTATGTGATGTGCCCACGGTCACCCAGTGGGTTTCCATGGTCAAGTGAGGAATCAAACCCCGGTTTCAAGGATCGTAATCCAATGCTTAAACCACTACCCCATGTTGGCTCTCAAAGGCCATCCTTCTGAAGCTTTAAAAAGGCTAATAGCCCCTGGTCTTCCAATGACTCCACACTTCCTGGATGCTGATGGCAACTCTTAATGGCTGTTTTTAATGTCTCATGCTCTTGCAGGGCTGAGGGGCAAGAAGGTTGCGGCGAATCAACCTGTGACTCAGATACTGAGGAAGTATACATGCTCAGGTAAGAAGCTACAGAAAGGGGTACTCAGAGCTTTCCATGGATTCATATGGAATTTGTCTGACTCCTGAATTCTCCTTGGGGTGATGTTGAACTTGACAATCATTATTTTGAAAGAAGAGTTTTAAAATGGTATTTTAGGGAAAATAAATGATGAAAAATAAAAATGTGCATTTAAATGGGATTGTTTGTGGATTTGTAACAGATAAAATCAAAATGACAATTAATGGGGAAATGGGATGGAACAGATAGAAAAGTGACACAAGTTGGATCCAACTTTTGACTCAGCTCTGAATGATTACTGATGAAGATCTAAAGTATTCAGGTTAGGATGCAATACGAAATCTCTTTAAAAATTAAAGACTAGCTACTGGTCTGCTCTAAAGCATTCTACTAGTGAGACCCCTATGTACCCTCTAAGGAGAATCCCCAAAATCGACAGTTAGGAAAAATGGACCAGACAAAGAAAGGCAAGGGCTCACACACATTACCTGTCCCTTGCAGCAGCCATTCTCAGTAAGGGCCATATGACCTTCAAGGTGGCCCTGGTGCATTTGAAGGGACCATCATGATGTAGTGGTTTGAGTGTAGGACTATGACCCTGGAGATGAGGGTTCAATTCCCCACTCAGCCATGGAAACCCATTGGGTGACCTTGGGCATGTTACATACTCTCAGCCCCAGAAAACCCTATGATAGGTTCACTTCAGCATTGCCATAAGTCAGAAATGACTTGAATGCACACAACAACAGCAGCAGCAGTAACAACAACACAGACGAAAAACTATGAGAAGGAGAATTGCCCTGGTAACTGAACCAATGAAATACCCAAGCAGCAACCTTAGCTGGAGTTGTTTCTTTCTGATTTACAATATCTTTCCAGGATAACATTTGCAGGTTTCCTCAACTGTTATTGTCTAATTTGGAACCTGACATGAAACTTGCAAAAAAAAGTACCATGCTCAAGGATAGCATTAGACCTGATGTTTAATTTCATATATTCTTTTTAAAGTTTCGTTCAGTATGTCACAATGCCCAAGTTTTCTTGGTGTTCAATAATAAACAATTTTCTCTCTATCTGGTTGTGTTGTATCGGGCTGGAACCTGAAAAGATCTCCGAAAGGAGTCGCGGCCAAAAAACACTTGAGCATGGCTACCTTAGAGCAACAGAGATGATCTATGTATAAAATCTACGTCCTTATGTAACGAAATTTAACTTTGTCTGGGATTGCACTTTGATTATTATATTCAAAAATGTTTGTTTTGATTAGTTTGGAGGCACGTTTCTGCAGAGGCACTTACCTTGCCTGATTGTTTGCCTGCTGGAAAATGTCAGAGGAGAGACTAGGAATTTGGTTTCAGCCACGGGTACCCAGTGATGCAGGATTTTGACTGTCCATATTCCAGGTCGGAGAGGCAAATTCAAAGGTGGCTTGTAGTGAGTAAACTCTGCACTGGATTCTATCAGGATATCATAGGTAGCAGCAATGACATTTATGGGGTCCACCC
The DNA here is from genome assembly GCA_948474755.1 of Ctenosaura bakeri. Taxonomy (NCBI): domain Eukaryota; kingdom Metazoa; phylum Chordata; class Lepidosauria; order Squamata; family Iguanidae; genus Ctenosaura; species Ctenosaura bakeri. The sequence continues at coordinate 343,007 of CAOLHI010001003.1, read as the reverse complement.
AAATGACTGTAACAGTGACATTAGGGCCTTTTCCCCATTTCTGCATGCCAATTGGCTCATCCATTGGTCCAATGACGCCACCAAAATTCCTGAAAATTCGCTCTTTGGCATCCCAGTCTGTTCCAATCTGAAACGGAGGTGGGGGGAGATGGGAATATCATGTTACATATTAGGTAATGAGGACTAAAACTGTTAAAATCAATGGATTCTGTGCATACATTTGACAGCTTCTGCAGAGGGTACATGCCACACACCCTGGGTTGTGATTTTCCTTGCCCTCTCCTAACTCCTGGGGAAAGTTAGCCGGTTAGGGAAATATAAGTGGCAGGTGCAGTGCAAGACATCGGGCTGCCTGAGCCTAAAGCAATTCCCTCATTTGGCCTCATAACAGAATGGCTCTGATAAGTGGTGATGAGGGAGTGATGGGAGGCAGTCAGAATTTTCTCTTCCTCCACATATGTGAATTTGAACTCCGATGCATTTCTTTGCTGATAGGCTAGTGACTCTTTTGAATCCTCAGAAGGCAGAGCCAGGGTGCTTACACAGAGCATAGTCTGTATGGCTCATCTTTTATTTCTGTAACAATGATTATACAGAAGGAGCAAATTTCACAATCAGTTCATCGAACATTACACTTAATAATTCACAAGGTAATCATTACATACTAAATCACTGTTTTTAATGGATATAAAACCAAATCATATTCATGTGGAAATGTCTGTGACACATTCAAAACAACTGAATAATGGTTCTCAAATTTGGATAAGTCATTCTGTCTTCTTTGGCTATTTTTCCAGCTCTTAAGAAAATAGCACTTCTTGCTCTGGCTAAGAGCTACAATGACCGTTCTTTCAAAACTATTGGTTGCTCACCCTTGCACAATATTAGAGACTGAATATGGGATTTAATGGGATGATTAATTGAAACGTTTCACTAACAACCCAAATGATCATCCTCTTTGCATATTTCCCATGCCAATCTATGCCACCATGATGTCATTTAAGAATCAGTCCCAACTGATATTTCAGTTATCGAAACATCAATTTGTAAAATGTACACATTTCAACTCACAATATTTAATGAAGGTGAAATTATTTGTTTGTTGGATTTTCTCTTTAAAAAAAATATCATAAGAATAGTTTGGAACCATTACAAACTTCTGATTAAGAAATACCTGGTTATTAGACTGTATAGTTAAATATAATCTGGATTAAAAGACCTCCCCCAGTTGCTTTTCATATCTCTAATTATTACATCAGAGCTGCCACTGTGGAGAGAGAGTATAGCAATTCTGAACAGTAGTTCAAATTAGCAGTTACTGAAGGAGAATTCTATGAACTGTCCTTGTTTTATTGTATCAGCTGTTACTGTACATTTTTGTCTTGGGGGCAAAGCTATAGGGAAACTGGAAAATCTGTTTTTAATTTTTCTAAAATTAATTCAAGTATTGCAGACACAAACAGGGGGTGTGTGTGAAAGAGAAGAGAGTGAGAGAAAAAAAGAGGAAAATCTGCACAGGATATAGCCATGGGGGTAGACATGTACAGTGATAAAAGTTGATCATTCCTCCCCCCACCACAATAAGATATATGATCAGGCACAAATAAAGCAGTAACATCTTCTGACTAGTGAATGATGGATGGTATTTGTCTTTCCAGCCTTGCAGTTTTAAACCTTTTATTGCTGCAGTGAGGGTACGCGGGATCTAACTACACTGACCATCACTTAAACAACCAGAATTTTTGCTACAATGAAGGATAGCATAATGCAACTACACTGATATATATTAAATTTTTGTTTTCAAGCTACCACTGATATGAACAAGAGCTCTTTTACAGACTTCCTACCAGGAAAAAACTTTGCTGTTCTGTGCTGCAACGTGTATAACCCCTCCCACTGATGCCTGACGTTCAGGGCAAAAGCAGCTGTCATAAGTAAACCAATTTTCAAAGAAATAGCATGTTAGTCTTTTGCAGCATAAAAAGGAGGAAGGGAGGGGGAGAAAAAAAAAGGAATGTGGCAGCACATTTAAGACTATCTGGTTCTTATTTTAGCACGAGCTTTCATGGATAAAAATCTAGGAGTCAAAAATGAGGAACGCCGGAGCTTCAGAATATTGGTGTTGGTGCTAATGCATTGTAATTAAATTATTAATTTTATTTTTAATGAATTAACATTAAAATGTTAACAGCATTTGTTACAAATATTCTTTTTTTAAAAATGTTCAATTTAAAAATAGCATGCAAAATATAATAGTGACCAGTAATTAATGAAAACATCAACAAACATTGTTTGCTAGTCAAAAATAATGTCAATTAAAATAATACATTTAAAAATCATTGACTGAAAAAAATTAACAAATTAGGGGCAACATATTAATTTATAATGAATTGTTTTCAGAGTTTGAGGAATGAAGAGAATTTTACTGGAATTAGGGTTATTTCCTCATAGCATGGCAATCCCGCGATAGGGATAAGGTGGCAACAGTCCGTGGGTCATGATTCCGCATCATGTTGTCGTGGTCCTGCAGCCAGCACATCCTCGCATGTTGCGATAGTGGGATAGCATTTTCAGAAGAGCCACAAGATCCAGAAAAAACCACAACAGTGAAGATAAGCTGCCAACCAAAGGGAATGTGTTTTTACCATACATCAAAGGGGTCACTGACCGTATAGGGAAATTGATGAAGAAACATGACCTTCAAACAATCTACAGAGAGACCAAGAAAATTCAACAAATGCTACGTTCAGCAAAGGACAAGAGGAATCCTCTGACTTCTACTGGAGTTTACTGCACACCTTGCAGCTGTGGGCAGGTCTATATAGAGAGTACAAAATGCAGCGTCCAAACACGCATCAAAGAACACGAAAAACACTGCAGACTGATCCACCCAGAAAAATCAGCAGTAGCAGAACATGTTATAAACCAACCTGGACACAGAATGCTTTTCGAAAGCATAGAAATTCTGGATCGTTCTGACAACTACTATGTCAGACTGCACAGAGAGGCCATCGAAATCTATAAACACATGGACAATTTCAACAGGAAAGAAGAAACTCAGAAAGTAAACAAAATTTGGCTGCCAGTACTGAAGAACATGAAAATCCAGACTCAAAAACATGCCATTGAACATCACCCAGACCCTGGAGGTCCCTCTATAGGGAACAACACAATGGGCTGCTAATGTACTCAATGCACAACTATTACGCATATCCCCTGACTAACAATACAACCCTGGGGGAGATCCCATTTAACAATCGGCCAACTGTAACACATGCAAATTGCTCCCTCCCACCCAGGGGACTACACAAGTATATATACTCTATTTCACTTCCATGTCACCATATCCTCTGAAGATGCCAGCCACTGATGCAGGCGAAACATCAGGAGAAAATACTAATAGAACATGGCCTCAAAACCTGGAAAACCCACAATAACTCTTTATATATACTTTCCTGGTGGGTTGGTGGGGCCCTGTTCAATCCAAAGAATAGGCTACCACCCTAGAGGGCAGGACCAGATCTAAGGTTTAACACTATAGGAGGGTAGATTTTGATTGAACATTACAAGAAACTTCTTGGTTGTAAGAATGGTTTGGCAATGGAACCAATTACCTATAGAGATGGTGGGATCTCTCTTTCTCTGGATGTCTCCAAAAAGAAACTGGACAACTATCTGTCGGGGATGCTCTAGCAGAAGGTCCTGCATTAAGCAGATGGATGGATGGGTGGAATTGGATTCAGTGACCTACAGGGTTCCTTCGAACTCTATGGTTCTATGCCACTGAAGGCCTTTCCACACTACACTGTTATAGTGCTATTATTCTACTTTCAACATCTTGTGGAATTCTGGGATTTGTAGTAGACTGAGGCCCAAGAGCTCTCTCATTGAGCATTCTAAAGGCCCTTCCCTAAACTGCAAACCCCAGGATTCCAGAGGACGTTGAAATGGAATAATAGCACTGTAACAGTCTAGTGTGGAAACAGCCTATGAATCCTTCACCAACTGGAAGATGACTTAAGCTGCAGTTTTAAGGACTCACCACAAGAGGCCACTATAGACAGATCAGTATAACTCTTTTAACCCTGGAGCGCTCCTGACGCTGTCAATGTAATACTGGAAAATCTTCATGCACTTTTTGGTGCTGGATTAAAACCTTGGCCTTGGAGGGAGAGAAGAAGAGGCACGCACATATTCACCATGCCTGGGGCCAGGAGCAGATGAAAGGCCCTCTCTCCATCCCAGCTGCCACTGCCCTGCCTCAGAGGGAGAGAAGAAGAGACAGTATCTGCTGGACTCAATCTCCTCGCCCACTTCCCTTGTGTGTTGTGTCTTTAGATTATAAACCTGAGGACGCGGAATTGTTTCTTATGGTTCTTTTGCTTGTAGAGAACCACGTGCAGTGATGGCGCTATATAAATAAATTATAACAACACCTTTCACGCTTGTATTTTCAGCTGGTTGAAGAGCTTTGTCTCCCATTTATTGTATTTTTGTTGGATATTTTATGTTGTTTTAAAAATTATATTATAAATTTTAAATTCTCATTTCAAATACTACCCTGAAAACAATTATTTGCACAAAGGCACAGATTTGCAGGTTGTTAAAAACAAATCTAATACAAAGTTTGTCTGTTTGTCTGTGTCAGGCAAGAAGACCTCTTATGATTGGCTGCCTAAGAAGATTCTATGAAATCCTGGGGTTTGCAGTTTAGGGAAGGGTCTTTGGAATTCTCAGCCAGAGAGTTCTGTGTCTGTCTTGAATAGGCTGCTTGCTATGGAGATGAGGCCTAGCAGCAAGGAGGAGGGCAGTGTATTTCTCTCAGGAACCCCCTGTATGTTAATAACTCTGAATACAGATTGGGTTGTGGAATATGGGAAAAAGTTACAGGCACTGGACAAGATAGTTTGGGGAATTAGAGACAAAGGATCTCAAATCTTTCTAACAAGTATTACCTATAAGAAAATAAAATCCCAGGCAACGCTGGATATATACGCTAGTAACCAAATAAAAATAATACTATCAGAAACAAAAATAACAATGATGACAACTGTCAATTTGTGATGTTTGTTCAAGTGCAATCAGAAATGCATTTGACGGTCTTGGTTTGCTCTGCTTCTGTTTTTACATTATCTCTGCAAGAAGATAAGGCACAGAGGCACTGTGCCTTGGTCCCAAGTAGCTGGTCGTAGGCTCTCCCTTCGTACCAACTGCCACTGCTGTGGCCTCTGAGGGAGAGAACAGCAGCCCATCATGCCGTGGCCCATGCAGCTGGTGAGAGCCCTCCATCCAGTACAACTGCCACTGTTGTAGCCTCAGAGAGAGAGAGGAATGGGCAGCTACAGCTCCATAGTGCCTAGGCAAGGCAGCTGATGAACAGACCTCCTTCCATTCCAAAAACCACAAAGCCTGAAGGCAGGGAGGACACTAAGATAACTAAGGAGGACAGAGCATGGGTGAGAATCATGTGGCCCTCCAGGTGTTGTTGTATTGCAACATCCATAGTTTTTCATGATCTACACAAGCAAACACTTTGCTATGATCTATAAAGCACAAGCTGGTTTTCTTCCAAAATTCTTTGGTGGCAAAACAGCTTGTACTTTATAGATTACAGTTGTCTCTACACATTTGCAGGGGCTGGGATGCAAGACCCCCCAAAAAGTGAAATAATCATAAATACCTATAGGCCTCCCAAACCATATTTAAACACACATGAAAACTACAATCCATGGATTCAGCCCACCACAGATTCCAATGTACAGTACACAGTACATTTGAATCTACAGTGGGGAGTGCATGAGCTGCCCAGTTCTGCCTTTGAGGCAGCAGGACTTCTTTGCAAGGGAGAAGTGGGCAGCTGGCAGGGCTTGCTGAGGCCTCCGCTGCTTCCCTCTGCCATTTTTAATAGGGACTTACAAGCCTTGTCTCTCACAAGTCTTGTGAGGCTTGCAGAGAGATTGTGAACACAAGGTAAGACATACGAGTCCCTATTAAAAATGATGTATGGCAGCAATGGAAGCAGTGGCAAATAATCTGTGAATAATCAAATCTGCAAAAGTTAAATGTGCAAATGTGGAGAGATGACATTATAGCAGACATTACAGCAAAGCCTTTGATTGTGTAGACCATGAAAAACAATGGCTTGCTCTTCAAGAAATGAGTGTGCCACAACATTTGATTGTCCTGATATTTAGCCTGTACTTGGGATAAGAAGGTACCATTAGAACAGAATTTGGAGAAACAGAATGCTTCCCAACTGGCAGGGCGTTCAAGCAAGGCTGCATTTTATCACCCTATCTGTTTAATTTGTATGCTGAACATATCATACATAAAGCAAGATTAGAATCAGAGGAAGGAGGCATGAAAACCTCAGAAAACAACACCAACATTTTAAGAGATGCAGACGATCGCATACTGGTAGCAGAAAACAGCAAAGACTTGAATGATTACTGAAGGAGGTCAAGGCAGAAAGTGCAAAGGAAGCTTCACATTGAAGATTAAGAAAACAAAAATTGTGACCACTGATGACTCACATAAAAGAGATGATGAAGGCATTGTAAAAGTTAAAGTTTTTCCATACCTTGCCTCAGTCATTAACCAGAATGGAGACTGCAGTTAAGAAATTAGAAGAAGGCTAGGACTTGGAAGGGCACCTATGAAAGAACTAGACAAGATCCTTAAGTGTACGGATACGTTATTGAACACTAAAGTTAGGATGGTCCATGGTATCATATCTCCAGTTTCTATGTATGGTTTTGAAAGCTGGACAGTGAAGAAAGCTGTTAGGAAGAAGATCAACTTCTTTGAAATGTGGTGCTGTAGAAGAGTTCTATGGATATCCTGGACTGCTAAAGAGACAAATGAATGGGTCCTGGAACAAACCAAGCCTGAACTCTCCCTAGGAGCCACTATCACTATCATTTGATCACTTAATAACTATCATTGTTTAATGTATGTTTTAACTTTTGCATACAATAGTTTTAACTATGTTCTCTTTTAAGCTTTGTAAGCTGCTTTGAGTTCTCTCAAGAAGAAAGGTAGAAATAGAGGGCAGGGTAGAAATAGAGATGATGATGATGATGATGATGATGATTAAACTGAGGTTGTTGTATTTTGGATATATCATGAGAAGACATGACTCCCTAGAAAAGACAATAGTACTTGGTTAACTAGAAGGCAGTAGGCAACGAGGAAGACCACATTACAGATGGATGGACTCAATAAAGGAAGCCACAGCCCATAGTTTGCAGGAATGGGGCAGGGCTGCTGAAGATATAGGAGGTCTCCCATTCATAGGATCGCCATAAGTCAAAGTAGACTTGATGGCAGTTAACAACAATAACCTGCCCTTGTTAAACAAAATGGGCAGGGGTGATAGGGAGAGAGACCTGTTACAGCCAACTTCCTTTAGCTGTTTAAGTCATCATTTCTAAATTTAAGGGAACGCAAATCCAACCTAAAACTTGACTTTCTTCCCCTTCATGACGACTGTGATGCAGCCCAAGCTGCTCCCCAGATCTCTGGAAATTTACTCCTTGCCCCACATAAACGCTTGGGTCTTGCTTGTACCCACAAACTGCAGCCAAAGCCTGCCCTTCCCTTTTTGCTTCTGACTCAGCTCTTGCAACTTAAACATCTCTTCTTGCAGCTCCTGCCTGGCCTCGCACTTAAAAAAATTTGCCCAAGATAAATTATGCCTTGATTACTAGTTTGTGTCTCATTGCTCACCACAAACAGGAACCATTAGGTTCACGCAGCAGACGCTAATTGCCTGCCGCCTAGTTAATTTTGTTCTTGGTGATGAATTGCAACTGCTAACGAGGCCAAAAACAAACTTTTGGAGTTGTACAGATACAGTCTAGTGCAGAAGTCTCTTATTCTCCTTAAATTAAATCAAATCTATCTTGTTTTCCTCTCCTCCCCAACTTCTGGGTGAGGCACACTAAAGCCATCATTCTTAAGAAAACTGGCAGGCCTTACCTCACTAAAGCCACTGAGCCCAGTCCATACCACCTTCCCAGAAGGGGGATGCAAAACAAGAAGAGACTACTGTTCGTTCTTTTCGGGTTTGCCTCTCCTCACTCCATGGGAAAGAGCAAAAGAGGAAGCAAAGACAAGGAGAACGCATAGCAGATCAGGGATGATCAGAATTAGTGGTAGCCTCCTGAAAGGTGATGGGCCTCAGGACATGTCGCAAAGTGACCACCCCTGATGCTGGCCTTGAATGCCAGCTCAGCAGGATAGATCGCCATGTCCTTTAATGGTTTAGATCGCACTGAGCAAATCTGGTGGGTTTGGGCGTGGGCACTTTTCCACCCACGGGATTCACCACAGAGACAAAAGTACCCAAACTGTGACAAAAACAGTCACGTTGGTGTTTTAGAGGTCTACTAACTTGGCAGGGGGTAGGGACTTGGGGATATACATTGACACTGCTACTTCCAGAGATTTCCAGGAGTGGATTTTTTTTCGAAATCAAGCTTTCAAACATGGAGGGGGGCGGAATGGGCCCATTTACCCATCCTTTAGTCAGACTTTGAAATTGTGCCTGGGCAAACTACTTCAGCTGTTATCTTGCAGGTGCTGTTTTTCAGCAAACTCACAAGATGCTTGCATGGCAGCAAAAATAACAAAAGAATTGCAGATCCCAAGAAACATAGTTCAAGCAATCATTCATCAAGATGTGAAATGGCAAATCAATCAGCAGACATCTCGATAAACTGAACAAACTCAACATCCATCTCTTTAATAGGACATTAAGGTCTCAAATTTGCCACGCGCACTGCACACACGTAAAGGCTACGGAAGGATCTCTTGATAGCCGCAAAGAAGAGGCAAAATTTATAGATCTAGGCATAATGGCTGCAAACAAAACTGTTCAATTAGCAGTGTGCATGCTTTAATTGAAATCTGTGCTTTAGTGAGGGGGAAAAGGGTAGAAGGAGCCTGTTTGGAGGAACTTCCAGTTTTAAAGACAATGGAGCTTACAAGAAGACAAGAAGCACGAAAAACAAAGCTGAGATACGAGCAAAATTGGTCAGATGCAATCTTTGTTTCAGTTGGGAAAGGAAAACTAAAAGGCTGATGAAGAAAGTGTCTGAAGGAGGAATGTGAAGAAGGGAGTGGGAAGTGGTAAAACAACACACTGATACTCAGTAATGGATTTCCCTCCTATAAGGGACTTTGAGGGAGAATGTGCAGGGCTATTTAGGAGAAAATGATTTTGGGGTAGCTGAAGTAAGCTAATAAAGGATGTAAGAACCAACTAAAAGTGCTGGTTATGACCTAGAAAACCCTATATGGCTTAGGGCCAGGCTATCTGAAAGACTGCATCCCCCTATAGGAGCCTACCTGAAGTTTAAGATCTTCAGTGGAGGACTTTTTCTTGGTCTCACCACCTCCATAGGTATGGCTGGTGAGGATCTGGGAGAGAGCCTTCTTCATGTCTGCTCCCAGGCTATGGAACTCTCTGCCAAGAGAGGCTGGGGTGACCCCCTTCCTGCTCTCCTTTCATTGGCAGGCCAAGACCTTTCTATATAAACAGGCTGTCAGATTTTAAATGGCTGGGGAAGTGCAATAGATCAGTTTTAATGTGCTTTTGATTGTTTCAGAGTGATGTTTTTAAATGGTACATACAGACTTTTTTACTTTTTGTGTTTCAGTATGTTTTTAGCTACGGTATATCATTTTAATGTAGGCCATGAGCCACTTTGTGGCCCTTATGGAAGAAAAGTGGGGTATAAATTAATCAAATAAATACATAATAAATAAATATGTATTATGGGGTCCAAGGGTTAAGTGCTTCAAAGACAGTCTATGGCAAGACCTTGTTCTTGATCACTTGGAAGTAGAGAAACTATATGAAAAAGAGGACTTATTAAAACTCTGAAATTAGCATATGTAAATACTGAGGGAGTTATGTTTTTATTAGGCAGCTGTGTCATTTGCAAAGAACAACTCTTTCAGGATGAGAGCCAGTGTGGTATAGTGGTTACAAAGGTCAGGAGAGGATCAAAGAGACAAATTGCCATCCAACCACTGGTCATCTGTGGAGCCATTTCGGCACTAGACTGTTACAGTGCTATGATTCCACTTTCAACATCCTATGGAATTCTGGGGTTTGCAGTTTCAGAAGAACTGCAAACCCCAGGAATCCATAGGATGTTGAAAGTGGAATCATAGCACTATAACAGTCTAGTGTGGAAATGGCCTGGTTAGGCACTGCCTCAGCCTACTGCTTCCCCTATCAGATATCTCTTCCAAATGGTTTCTAAGTTAGAAACTTTAACTGCCAGGGTGACAGCCATCATCATCATCAGCATCATCATCAGCATCATTACACCAAATCTGAGTATATAGAAACAATTCATAATGGGAAATAAGAAACACCCAACAAACAAAGGAAACAAACAAATAAAGAAAAAAAAAACCTAATCTAAAAAAGACTAAAGACAAAACAAAACAAACCTAAAAGAAAGCTGAATCAACATGTGACTTCTAGCCCCACAGCTGGTGGTTATATGGTAAGATACTAAATATACTTCTTCAATATTATGAATTTTTCACATTTCTAATTTCTTCCTTCTTCCAAAGAGCTCAGGGTTGCATACATTGTTCTTTCCTCTCACAGCAACTCTGTGGATGAGCTAATCATCACCATACAGCAGAACTTACCTCTGTGAACTGCAACCTTCCAAAATCACTTGGAGGACTTGCAATTTTAAATACTTTCTTGGGCATCACCCACGTCTCTAAGGTCTCAAGCTTACTGGCAGCCAGGTTGGTAGCATGGTGCTTAATGAGGAAACCCTGGAAATGATCAGCAAGGAAGTAGAGGTGGACTGAGACAGGATGCCCCATTGGGTAGTACCTGGAAAAAATATAAAACATGGATTAGGAAGAGGCTGATAAACTGCTGAAAGAATGACTGGGGAGAAGTGACTTTTATTCCTAAAGTGACATTAGTTCCACTGGAACAGGGATGGCCCACGTTCTTCACAGAATGTACACCCAGTGGATGGCTCAAGGGCCCTTGGCAAAAATGCCTTCTGGTGTGTTTCCTCCTACCTCAGTAGACCTGGATGGTGGACAGCAACTGAGTTAGCACATAGTGGAATGGAACCACTCCTTAAATTTCTCACAGTGCTACAGAGCCACTAGAAACATTGAGGAAAATATAAACAGCTTGCAGACCAACTTCTTCTTAAATATAGGTTCAAGGTAGGTGTAAATGGCAAGCCTGGGTGCATTCTTGCTAGCTATTGTTGTGTGCCTTCAAGTTGTTTCCAACTTATGGCAACCCTCCCATATGTTTTTTTCAGCAAGATTTATTCAAATGCAGTTTGCCATGGCTTTACTCTGGTGATGAGAGAGTGTGACTTGCTCAAGGTTACCCAGTAGGTTTCCATGGCCAAAACGGTATTTGAAGCCTGTTCTCCAGAGTTATAGTCCAGCACTCACATCATTATACTACACTGGCTTTCTTCTTGCTCACTAGCAAGGTAGAAAGGAAACACTGCTTGGTGTTTTGCAAGCTAATCAGTGTATGCCAACTTGATTTCACATGCTAGTTAGTAAACTGAAACTAAACTGTAGTTTGGAGGTCATGGAAAATCATGACTTAAACCAACCATTCTTAATCTTTGGTCTTCTGGCTGTTTGGGACTTCAGCTCTCAGAATCCATCATCACTGGCCAGACCAGTGGAGGCTTCTGAGAACTGAAGTTCCAAGAAGCCGGAAGACTAAAGGTTGAGAATGGTTGACTTAGACCAATGTTGATTTCCAAAGTCAAACTAAGGCCAAAATGCACGCAGACAGTCAAGTGTGTAGACATAGTTCAAATCCTTAGCTCAGTAACTCCTGCTTATTAAGCAGTTATTGGAAATGCTCAGAGAGTTAGTGACATAATCCAAATAAAAGCCTATGGTCCGACCATTAATAAACTAATACTAAGATCAAAAATTAAAGTTGCTGACAACTTGGCTAATAGGAAAAAAAGATGCCTAGTATCCATGAAATAAATGTGTACCTTCAACTTTGATGCCCCAAGACCTTGTCTTCTAGCCACATATTAGTTTAATTATTTACAGAATCCATGGAAAGAAATATAAGCAAACAAACTCTCAGTAGCAGTTCATTAAAATAGGTAAAAAAAAAAAAGTCTGCAAAGAAAAACGAATATTTTCCCAAATGAAGCTGAAATGGAAGCTTCTGTTGAAATAATGACAAGGAAGAATAGCCTACAGATGGCACCCCGTGCTTTAAGGTAATAAATGAACACTCTCTCTGCAGCCCCGATAGCCTCCCAGACAGTCTCAGAAGTGCTGGTTGGAACATCTGGCACAGTCTCCTAGGCCATTTCCGCACTAGACTGTTATAATGCTATTATTCCACTTTCAACATCCTGTGGAATTCTGGAGTTTGTAGCTGACTGAGGCCAAAGAGCGCTCTGGCTGAGAATTCTAAACGCCTCTCCCTAAACTGCAGAGCCCAGGATTCCACAGGATGGCGAAAGTGGAATAATAGCACTATAATAGTCTAGTATGGAAATGCCCCTAATGTGATCTTCAGTTACACAGCTTTTATTTGTCTCTTTCCTGCCTTATCTTCAGTCACACTGCCAGCAGCACTGAGAAATGAAGTTGGGATGGTCATGGCATCATCAGGGCTGCAAGGCCCTACAACAAAACAAGCAAGCAACCAACTGGAAGTTGTTACCAACACAGCTACTTGGGGATGTGCAAAATTGCAGAGAGAGACATTGCAAGAGAATGGAGCAAGAAAAAAAGGCTGTCAGGAAAAGTGGGAGGAAACAGGGACAGAAGTATACTGGCATCATGTCTGCATGATCTGTTGCTCTGGCAAGGTGCACACAGGCACGTGTGAAAAACAAAGCCCAAGATCCACCACGCCATCCATCCATCCTTGCTGCATTCGTGACAGAGAACATTTCCGACGACACTCTTATAGCGCGATGATTCCACTTTCAACCTCCTATGGAATCCTGGGGTTTGCAGATCCGGGAGGGGAACTGCAAATCCCAGGATTCCATAGGAGGTTGAAAGTGGAATCATCGCGCTATAAGAGTGTCGTGTGGAAATGGCCAAACTGTCTGGTATCAGTGTGCTTCTAGGCTGTGAATCAGCTTCTACTTCCACAGAGCCATGACTTAATCTCATATCAATGTTTTATAGGAAAATTAAAACAGCAACTTCAGTGGGGGAATCTGAAGCCATATGTGATCAATAGCATTGTGGGGAATTAAAAATTGCTGCTTGGGCTGATTACACCTGCAGTGCTGTATAAGTGTGGGGCTACTGATGTCTGGATGATCTGATGCTAATGGAAGTTGGCATATCCTAGGTCAGACTATTTCTCTACCATGCTCTCTCAGCTTCACTGGCACTGACTCTCCAACATGTTAGTAATCACCCCAATGATCAATTAGAGTATGAGAAGGAAACTTTTTTAAAAAAACAGACTATTGTGCTATCCATTCAGCAACATTGTCCCCAAAAATTTCAGCATGGTATCAAGTTAAAAAGGGCCTAAATACACTAAGGACACTAGAAATTAAGCAGGGTCAACTCTGGTTAGTGTTTGGATGGGAGACTACCAACAAATATGAGGTACTGCAGGCTATATTTTAGAGGAAGGAACTGGCAAAACCACATCTGAGTATTGCTTGCCTAAGAAAACCCTGTGAAATTCACAGGGTTAGCCTAAGTCGACATACATGAAGGCATAAACATACACATCAAATTTAAAACAACTGCAAAAAGAAACTTTGCCTGGAGTTGAAAGAAGAGCAAAGTAGACTCTGAAAAAGCATCTCTAAGGCATGTATTTTATGGCCTGGGAGGCAGACTACCACTGAAAGGAGCCTGATCCTTGTAGCCACTCACACCATCCCTTCTGAAGCAAGAGCAAAAGAGAAAAACTTCTGAATGTTTGCTCATCAGTGAGTACCGTGGAAAGCACAATCATTTGAGAGCCAGTGTGAGGTAATGGACATTGGTCCACTCATTCTCTTTCAGCCTGACCTACTTCATAGGACTGTTGTGAGGAAGCAGAGAAGAGAAAAACCATGCACACTGCTTTGAGATCACTGGAGGATATGCAGAATATAAAGAGGAAAATAACAAAAACAACATGAAGAATTGTGGCTTCTGTTTGGTTTCTGAAATGCATTCACTAAAAAATAAAATCTGATCTATCTCATAGGGCTGTTGTTGATGTTAAACCAGGAAGGGAGAGAGACAAACATGCCTCCTTGAATATACTGGTAAAAAAAAGAAGGGACAGATTAACTAACAATAATGATTAAATAACTAATAAACGTACCGGCAGTTGTTGTCACCATTGGTGTGGAATGAAGTTTCTGCTCTCCGGAGGCCCAAGCGAGAAAATGAGTGGTACATGGTCAGTGCAACGTCGCTAATGCTGTGGATGCCATCTGGTTCATCATAGACATTCTCCCAGTACGATCTAAGACCTGGAGTGCCAGATGGATAGTTGCCATACAAGTAATAATCCAACTGGCCAATTATTTCTTGATTCACCACTGCTTCAAATTTGCGTGCAAAGAAGGTTGGTCTTGCTGTTTGCTGTTAATGATAAGAAAGTTTTTAAAAAGGGGGAAAAAAGATGCCTTCTGGACTCACTTCTTATTTTTTTGGATACGATGCTATCATCACAAAATTCATGCTACTGACTGAGGTTGCACTTCCTATGTCTGCTTACTTTAAAGTAAGCCACATCAGACAAAACAGGACTAAATTTCTGAACAGGCTTGTTATTGTGGGATGCAAATTACTCAAGAACATTTACCCCCTTTCATTTAAATTAGGATTAAACACATTAACAACATTGAATCAATCTGATTAAACCTGTTGAACTGACTAAAAACGATCCAAGATGACATCTCAATGTAGGGTTGGCACAAGATGACATCTTCCTTGTGAAGAATAACTCAGTTGGATCGTTTGATTTTCAATGGGTTTGACTGCCAATGGCAGCAGGCTAGTTTCGGATGCCAGGAAAGGCCATGTGGCCTCTATTGTCCAAAGTGTGTGGGTGCATCTGTGTGGGTTCAGAAGGAACTGCTATGGAGCTGCCACTGCTGTACCCTGGCATCTGTCACTAGAGGTAGTTGCCTCACTTTGCTCAGCTGGCTTTGTCCCAATACAAGGCTTGGTCTTGTGTGCTGCCAATGCAAATTCAAAATATCATTTGAACTGTGGCTGTGGATCCATGTACATTGATTGCACTATATGAATAAACAACAACAACAAGAACAAGCAAAATGGCTGCGTTTATCAGTGCCATTTTGATGGAGAATCTCCCTGGTGTTTGGGAGTACCTCCTTGTTTGAGGCTACAAGTTACAAGCAACAAGTTACAAGGTCCCTAGAATGGGAATGGGATCTGTGCTGCATGCAAGATCACTCTTCTTGGAGAATTTTGGCTCCTGTTCTGTCAGAGTTTGTGAAAGGCCCTGTCTTATTGGGAGGCTGACACTGAGTGCAGACATTACTTTACAGAAACAGGTCTCTTGTAAAGCTAATAGATTTTAATTGCCCATTCATGACCACACCAGCACCCCGGCACAAATACTTTAAATTACAGCATATGATTTCATAATAACACATTGCTAGCAGGAAAATCCATTCTCTCTCCCATTATTATGAGGATTACAGCAAAGTTCAGAAGGTGCAGGAAAACTTAAGGGAGATCACAGTTGCTATGATTGTCTGTGCTGATCTAGCCCTGGCTCCACTAGACCATTGCCCGTGTCTCTAAATTCTGTCTGTGGATTTTGCACGGTGTTTCCATTTCAACATCAGTTCTTTTCCTCTGGCTCTTCCCTGTCAGATGAGTCACCGCATGCAGAAGTAGCACTGGAAGCTTTCAGGATGAGCTCTCAGAACAAGTAATGTTATTCGGCAAAGTTGTTTTAGTTCTTTCCATAGAAATAGAACTATGTTCATGCAATATTCAACAACTTCCAAACTAGAGACAGGGAGAATGTGGCCCTCCAGATGTTGTTACATTCCTCACCATTGAGAGCTGGCGTTCCACAACACCTGAAAGATTACAATACAGTAGTTCCCATCCCTGTTTTAACCAATGTAGACACAGAGAGATGCAGAAACATTAGGAGAATGAAGGAGAGCTGTGGAGTTTCAGTAGGAATCCGGGTGCGATTTTTACTGGGATCACAGCTGAAGGGTTAAACCTCCATCTCATACACAGATAATAATCCCTGCCACGTCTCTTATTAAATAATCAGCAACAAAACTCCTGATGGGCTTTCTACCAATGTGTTTTAGCATCACATATATTTTGCCCTGCATGTCAAAGAGATGACACTCATTAAATTGGAGGTGCGAACTCTGTATGAGGGATGGGTTGTTAGCAGTGTTAGAAGGAGTCCAAGCCTTCAACTGGGCTACTAAAAATTCCCTTAGCTTTGTTTCAGTCAGACCTTGCCTCTTGTGATTTTATGTGCTTCTTTAGCACCGCTCTGCTAGCTTGTAAAAAGCGTCTTTTTTATTTTATTCTGTTCACAATTTTTTTTTCATTATGGCAGGTTTGAGAAGCATCTTGACAAGCCTGGAAGGTGTGATGTGCCTTCTGAAAAGTGAATGCTGCCATTCATATTCACACGCAGAGCCGCTCTGATCCTGTTTATTCTCTCCCTTTGGAGCCAGATGGTTTGGAAGCCAGGAGACGTTCTTATTTAGGAAAGAAGCAGACTTGGGAGTGCTTTGGTTTATTTCCATAGGCCCATTCTGTTCTTTAAAATACCAAGGTGCTTCGAGGTCTGTAGTCAAGAGGCCTTGCTTGTCATATTTCCCACCGCTTGAAAGCAATGCGATGTAACTCATCGTTACTGCAACAAATTGTTTTTAGGTCGTTAACAAAGGTATAATGAAGCTATGTTCCAAAGAATAACATAGTGAGTCACAGTGGTGGTTTTTGTGTGTGTGTGTGTAACTCCAACTTTTTTCAGTCCCTTTTTAATATTATGTTTTAATACTGTTGCCACATCTCAGGGCCTTGCCGCGGATCTCCAGTTTTCATGGGTCATCTCCAAAGGGGAGAAGAGGGTGCAAAGTCTCCAGTTTTGGTGGGCTTGGCTCCAGGCTAGAGGAGAGGACTGTGGGCAAATCAGTTTTGCTACAATTTGCAAGGCTTAGGTTCTTTTCACATCACGTTGTTATACCATCATAGCAGAAGTCTGGTCCCACTTTTGTTTCACCTTTATCACATGTTGCGATAGCATTATTACAGCTATTTTTTTAAAAAAATATGAATGGCAAGCAAATCACAATGCATAAGATGGGGCAACGGGGAGCGAAAATGGTATTAGTGTGGGTGAAAAAACTGTGCAAATCACACTATTACAGTGCAAACATGACAAGAGTGTGATACACAGCATCCACAATTCAGCTATCATTGCGAGTACAGCTGAAACAGTTTTTGAATGTTACAACCTGGCATAACAGCATAGTGTGATAACGAGATTAATTCACTGTTGATACAACTTGCAAAGAGTAATTCTTACATGGAGTCATTCTTTTATCCGTCTTGTTTCTTTTGAAAGAAAGGAATAAAAAGTAACAAAAAAACAACTGAAATAATTAGTAACGGAATTCATTTAAAATTCTTAGTTAAAAAGCTGACTGGGTAGGTATGCCAGAGAAGATAGGCTTTTACTGCAAGTAGAACACTGATCTACCTTTGGGGGTGTTTGTGCAGTGCATGGTTTCCCCTGGGAGGGAAACCTGGACCCCAGACTTCCCAAATGCACTCACTTCTGAACAAGATGAATCAATATTCCCCCTTGATAAAAAGCCACTTCCTCTGGGCCCTGCCAAGTATTGGGAGTCTGCAACCTTAACATGCCTATATTCACTGGTAGTTAGATTGCATGTCATCCTCTAGGAGCTTAGGCACAGCACATTTATGGTTCCTTTCTGTTGATTGTCATTTGTTGCTTGTTCACACCCATTCTCTTCTTGAATCATGCCAAGCTTCACTTTGTCCTGGGGGGGGGGTCTCATCTGCTCTCACCTCTCTCTCTCTTTCCCTCCCAGACTGCCTTCCATGAAGCATGTGCTACAAGAGCTCTCTCTAGGTGAGATGCTCCTCCTGGCACCATGCAGTACTCTTTCTTTCTTTTTCTTACTTTCCTTGAGAAGATGAACCTGTATTGGTTATGCCCAAGTATTCAAGAGTAAAACTACTTTCCATACCTTATGAAGAAGACTAAGGCCATTTCCGCACTAGAGGGAAGGAGCAGTTCACTGCGTGTCAAGAGTGGTGTTTTTATACTCTGATTCGGAAACTGAATCCAGAAATTCAGAAACTGTGCTGTCTGCACCCCCCCCCCCGCCATTTACATTGTACTACTGCGGAGAACAGCGTTGCTGCATCCACATTTCCCTCCCTCATCCCGCCTCACCATCACTGATTGGCCTGTTTTTTAAAAAGCACACACACATTTTTAACACATTTCTGTGTTGCTATGTTTGTGCGTAGGAATGTATGTTCGTTGATACGTGGAAAAAAACATGCTTTAGCAGTCCATTACCAGATCCACTCTTTTCCTGCTGTCCGTTTAACACAGGAAGACAATAATGACGGCAGCCTGTCCTTTGATGGGCGGAGAGAGATAGGAATGGAAGTGATGGAAGTGATGGAAGGGACAGCCTGGGAACACCATAGTCGGCCACTTCTGCAATGTGAATTGATGCTACGCTTCTGCATATAGGTGAAAACTAATGCAGAACCGGTTTGGGAGATTTACATCGAAGTTTTTCTGGTTTTCACAGACAGCGGTTTCGCATCACAGTGAACCTCAGTGAACCGTTCTAGGAGCTGAAAATGTGCAGAATCACGAGGAAAACTATGATGCTAAAACGGTACAACATGCAGAGCAGAGGGTAAGAATTCGATGCTGCTACGACGTACCAACCTAGTGTGAAAATGTCCTAAGTTTGGAGTCTCTCTCTGCTAGATTTTGTGTGTAGAGTGGAGTGGGCCGGTGAGCTGTTCAGCTTCTGCCCAGCACAACAGATGGGCTGCTTGAGAGATCCACTACAGTCTCTCATATTTCCCAACACCAAGCAGATTCAGCTTTGCGTCTTCACAAAAAGGAGCCTCACAGAGCAGAAAACAATCCCTTACCTGGAATCGATGGAAATCAGCTGGCTTGAAGTCATTTGGAGAACAGCCACACCAATCCACAATATTCTTGTACTGACACTTGCACCCTAGCTTGCGGTTCCAGTTTGTGATACGTAGGTTGTTGTCCACCATGGTGTCACAATGAGGGCTGTTTTCCAGGACTGTGTGGAAGAAGGACTGTGAAAACACAAGTCATTGAAGATTGCTTCAGTATAATGATCATGGCAGCAAGACTGTTGTAAGTGCAAGAGAGAAGAATTTAACACTAGCCACTACAGAGGAATGGTAGCTGAAACCGATAGATCTAGCAGGAATGGATAACTTGTCTAGTCTGACTAGAGAAAGGTCATTATTGACATTTCTTAAGGACTGGAAATACTTTACAGACCTTCTGTGAAAAAAAAAGGAAATGACTTGCTAACTTTTGGTTTTGATGATTAGAAAGAATAGGCTATCAAAAGAAGGGAGTATGTTGTAATTTTGGAGTGAGAGGTATGGATGTCTATATGCATATGTAACCGCTGAAAGGAAGATCGGAAGTCATTGTTTTCTCTTCTCCTTTTCTTCTTTCTCTTTATTTTTGCTTTGCATTTTTTAATTTTTCTTTTATTTCAGTTTTCTATCTTTTCTTTTCCCCCCTAATCTTTGTAATTCTTAACGGATTTCTAAAAAAAAAAAAGTCTTAGTAAAAATTATTTTTTAAAAAATTCAACCCTGCCCCCAAGTTTTGATGCATTTCAGCCAGAGGAGACAAAAAACAGGCTAGAGGTTGCTATGGAAAAATGTGCTGATAGAGGAATTTTCTTCCCATTTTAGGAGAATGCCAAAGATTTTTTAAAAATATCTATCATATCTTTAATCTGTTTTTTAAATTCTTGTTGAGGTTATATATTTTAAAATTGACCGACCTACTTGAAAATCTCTCATGCTTTGATTATATTTTGGAGGACAGAAATGTTCTGCTCTCTCTGTCTCTCTTTTTCTAAAAGAAAATGAAGAAAATACTATAATAGCCTGGAATAACTATTGCACTTTGGATGTCGGGAGCAGGAAAGCTGCTTTTCAAAAATGACATTATGAAAAGGTGCCAACAGAGAAGGAGGAGGGGACAGTATTTAATTCAGCTGCCTATTTTTTTTTCTTTCAAGTTTCTCCCCTGTCCCTTATGACCAAGGTTCTTTTTCCTATTGACAAATTTCCCAGTGGGAGGTACGATTTAGGTCCAGTCTTTCCAGAGTTTAGTGACAGGAAAAGACTAAAAAACAAACAAACAAACAAACAACATCACAACACACACACACGCCAACCAATACCACTGCTGATTTACTTGGAAGTTGTAGTGTGCTGTGAGCTGAAAATGACCCCACACTGAAACACACAGCTCACCCCCAAGGCAACAGAAGGACAATCTGTCTCCTGCAATTATTTCCAAAACGGTTAAGTCTTTATCTGCCAATTCAAGGCAGCGAGGAATTCCAGTTGGGGCTTTCTCATTATATCACTGCAATTTCAGCTGTTATGTAAATCCTGCATAATGGACACCGACAAGCCCGGCCTTCCCGCAGGGCCTTCTTGCAAGGGCAGCAACTGACATGTTGCCCCAAAAATGAAAAGCACCGTGGAAAAAAAGAGGGACAAAAGAAGGTATGGGCTTGCACATTCAACTTTCCACGTGTAGAAAGCAAATACATGCAAATAAATAAGGATGAGTAGCTTTCATAGGCCATTTCTGCACTAGACTGTTATAGTGCTATTATTCCACTTTCAACATCTTGGGGTTTGCAGTTTAGGGAGGGGCCTTTGAGGCCCCTCCCTAAACTGCAAACCCCAGGATTCCACAGGATGTTGAAAGTGGAATAATAGCACTATAACAGTCTAGTGTGGAAACAAGAATAGTTTCACCCAGTTTCAGCACGTATGTGGTTTTCGAGGTTTTAACTACTTTTAATTTGTTACATAGTGTTTTAAGACCATATTTTTTAATGTTTCATAATTTATATTGTTTTTACTCTTTAAACTGTATACTCTCCCAAGACTGTTGGGTAAATGTTTTAATAAATAAATGAACACATGATATTTAAGCAGAAATAATTTGGCACCAGTGGAAGGAAAACTGTGACCTGGGAACTTGAAGACCAGCTCAGTCTTGAGTGCACTGCTTAGTGTTGATGGGAATCTCTAACCCATCCCTTCCAATGCTGCCTTTACTTTCGGGAATGTTCTACAAATGGGAAACTACTGTAGTGTACAGCTCAGAACACTGGATTGCAACTCTGGAAATCCATGTGCAAGTCCTCACTAGTCATGAAACCCTATGTGTGACCTTGGGCCAAGCACTACCTTGCCTCACAGGGTTGTTCTGAAGATAAAGCAGAAAGGAAGAGAGCAGAGTATACTGCTTTGTACTCACTGGAGAAAAGGCAGCATATACATGTAGCAAAGAAACAACCAGAATAGAGGTAAAGTGGTAAAGAGGTAATGGTAAAGAGGGCATATGGTTATCCTAAATGTCAGACACTATCAGGGGCTATTTCCACACTACAGTGTTATAGTGCTGTTATCCTACTTTCAACATCCTATGGAATTCTGGGGTTGCACTTAGGGAGGGGCATTTAGAATTCTCAGCCAGAGAGCTCTTTGGCCTCAGTCAACTACAAACCCCAGAATTCCACAGGATGCTGAAAATGGAATAGCAGCGCTATGACACTGTAGTGTGGAAATGGCTAGGGACACATCATTGTGAATGTCTGCATTTTGGAGAGAGTAGCTACAATCCTCCCCCTCCTCTGGCTTGAATGTTGCCTCAACTATCAGGAATAAATGTGGCTACTCTCCAGGAAAAAACATGGCCACTGCACAAAAGACCGTGAGAAGTACCTTTTTCAGTCTCTGGGTTTTATCACAACAGACTGTTGTCTTGCAATTGCAACACTGATATCGAAACAATCACTATCACACTGTCTCTGCAATAACACTATGCTGTTTAGTGATGTGTCTTCCTGAAATTGATGATGTGCCTTCCTACAGTTAGTTGTTCACACTACTCTCCTGCCTCCCTCCTCCTGTCTGTGCTACCTAGCGCATGTGCTATATTTTTTTCTTTTTCTTTACACAATTTCAGCATGTTAGGAGACTTCCTCCCTGTCATTTTGGCACTGTGTTTCCCTGTGGTGCCACTGTTTAGGCATTTCACTCTTCCGGAGCCATGGCTGGTTTTCCGTTTTGCCATAATGGTGTAATTGTGGTGTGCCATGATTGTGTAATTGTAGCATGTTAGTGACCACCAGGGTAGCACAAGTATGTAATTACACCAAAAATTAAAGGAAAAAAAAGTACTGGGTAGAGGAGTGAAAGCAATGTGTCTCAACCTGCACCATGATGTCCTCTTTGTCCAGATAGCAGAAGTGCTTGGGGACGGGGAAGGGGAAAGGGAATAACAATGTCCACTGACACCACATGACTGTCACAATATTGGAACTGCAGCGGAATGAAAGGGTCACATGAATAGGAAGTAGTAGAAAAGCAGAATTATTGGAGCCATTCATGGGTTTCCTGTGAATGAAAAGAGATGAGCCAATAACAATGGGAGTGCTATCCAACAACAGGAGAGTGACGATGTCATGTGAAATCCAGGAGGGGCCAAAAATAGAACCAAGCCAGTGCGATTGTGCAACTAGCCAGTACGTGGCAAAGCCCTTCATGTAAACTCTGCTGAGAACACGGGAGTGGCTCAAGGCATCCAGTTCTTTCTCAAGTCAAAGTCCATGATGCCACAGTGGTTCTCAAAAGTCCTATTCAGGACTGTAGGGTCTACCATTCTTTTTAGACTACAGTTTTTAGTCTTGAAAAGTAGAATCATAGAATCAGAGTTGGAAGAGACCACAGGGGCCAACCAGTCCAACCCCCTGCCATGCAGGAACGCCTATCAAAGCATTCCCAACAGATGGCCATCCAGCCTCTGCTTAAAAACTTCCAAAGAAGGAGACTCCACCACACTCTGAGGCAGTGGATTCCACTGCCAGACAGCTCTGACCATCAGGAAGTTCTTCCTGAGGTTCAGATGGAACCTCCTTTCCTGCAGCTTGAATCCACTGCTCCTTGTCGTAGTTTCTGGACCAGTGGAAAACAAGCCCGCTCCCTCCTCGACATGACATCCCTTAAGATACTTAAATACGGCTATCTTGCCCCCTCTTAACCTTCCCTTCTGCAGATTAAACATCTCCAGCTCCCTAAGCCGCTCCCCATAGGGCATGATCTCCAGACCCTTCACCATTTTGGTTACCCTCATTTGGACATGCTCCAGCTTGTTGATATCCTTCTTGAACTGAGGTGCCCAGAGCTGGACACAGTATTCCAAATGAGGTCTAACCTATGCAGAATAGAGAGGTACCATTACCTCCCTTGATCTAGACACCATATTCTTATTGATGCAGCCAAGAATCGCGTTGGCTTCCTTGGTTGCCGCATCACACTGCTGACTCATGTTCAGCCTGCAATCTACCAAGACTCCTAGATCCCTTTCACACATACTGTTATCCAGCCACACATCCCCCATCCTATATTTGTGCATTCCATTTTTAATGCCTAAGCCTAGGGCCTTACATTCCTCTCTGTTGAAATTCATTTTGTTAGCTTTGGCCCAGCTCTCCAATCTGTCAAGGTCATTTTGAATTCTGATCCTGTCCTCTGGCATATTAGCAACCCATTTGGTGTCATCTGCAAATTTGATCAGCATGCCCTCCATTCCTTCATCCAAGTCATTGATGAAGTAACATTTCAAAGTGCTGAACTTGCTACTACTGCTGCTACTGCTGTTATTATCATCACCACCACCACCACCACCACCACCACCATCTTTATTTATCCCCTGCTTTGTGTTACTTACTCAAGGTCACCCAGTGGGTTTCTTTTGCAGAGTGGAGATTGACAATCTGGTCATATCATGGTCTTTCAGTGTCCCAGCTAACCATTCAAACCACTATCACACATTGCCTCTCACTCCTATTCTGCTACAATTTTATTAATTTATATCATGTTTTTTCCCCCAACAATAAAGGTCAAGGTGGCTCAGCAATTATTAAGACCAATATATACTAAGACCAATATATACTCTGTATGCTTTTAACATAAATATATGTTATTTAAAAATAATAAAACAGGCTATAGAATTAAAACCATGTAAAATTCATTAAAAGGCAAACTATAAAAACAAAAAACAAAACTGGCTTATCATAGTTAATTCCTAACAGGTTGATCGAACAGCAAAGTTTTCACTCGGAACAGAAGGAAAGCAAGGAAGGAGCCCTCCTATCCTCCCAAGGAAAGGATTTCCAAACCTGAGAGCAGCCACTGAGGCCACTTCTGCACTACATGGTTATAGTGCTGTTATTCCATTTTCAACATCCTGTGGAATTCTGGGGTTTGTAGTTTCCTGAAGCCAAAGAGCTCTCTGGCTGACAATTCTAAATGCCCCTCCCTAAACTGCAAACCTCAGGATTCCATAGGAGGTTGAAAGTGTTGTGAAAGGAAAGGAAAGTGAAAATGAAAGGATGTTGAAATTGTAATAATAGCACTGTAACAGTGTAGTATGAAAATGGCCTGAGAAGGCCTTCGCTTGTCTTCCCATCAGATGTGCCCCAGAAGGTAGTGGGATAGAGAGAAGGGCCTTTCCTGAGCATCTTAGAGCTCAAATGGGTTCATACGAGAAGATCCTACCTCAGATGGTTATTGTGAACTTTTTAAGCTCGGAAGAAGAGGAGAAAGTGAAGGAATGTACTACAAGATCCCTGTGCCAAGATCCCTGTGCCTGGCTCTTGGTACTGAGGGATCTCATTAACAGGTCAGAAAAAGAGGGAACTCCTCTTTTTTTATTTTAAAGGAACTTGACACATTATTAACAATAATGGAAATCAATGTGTGTGTATGTGTGTGTGTGTGTGTGTGTGTGTGGCTGGAACACAAAATTTAGTAGCAAAAGGAACCAACAGCAACATGGCATTCTAAAGAGCAATGGATTCTTTGGTAAAATACTACAGGAAGATCTATAAATGCTTGGAATGGCATTAGTCTGGCTGACCTCTCCCCTTCCCCTCCAGAAAATCCCCTTGTTCTCATACTTTTAATGCTAAATGACAGCCCAGTGAATACAGATTTTATGCTTGAATCATCCAGTTAAACCCATCAAGGCATACACTGTCATTCAGGCTAGAGGGACCAGTGTGTGTGTGCATGTCTGTGTGTGTGTGTATGAGTGGGCTGGGGTGGGGGCTACCCAATCATTCCCTATCCTGTGCACTTTTATATTGACACGGAATGCCTCTGCAAAGGCAGTGCAGGAAAACATTTTTGTGTGCTTTCAAGTCATTTCCAGCTTTTGGTGACCCAATCATGGGGCTTTCTGGGGCTGAGAGTATGTGACGTATCCAAGGTCACCCAGTGAGTTTCCATGGCTGAGTGGGGAATTGAACCCTGGTCTCTGGGGTTGTAGTCCAATGTTCAAACCACTACACCTTGCAGGCTCTCAGAAAAAGTTTAGCAGAGCTGAAAGGAAAGCTATTCATTTTCTCCTGGAGAAGTAACAGGACTATAAAATGAGAGTTTCTCAGATGTGAGAACCAGCAAGATATAGTACTTTTGAGTGTTGGACTATGACCTGGGGGATCATGGTTCGTATTCCCTACTTGGCCATGGAAACCCACTGAATGACCCCAGAAAACCCCATGATACCTTAGGTAACCTTAGGATTGCCATACATTGGAAATGACTGGACGGCACACAATAACAATGACCTTTTTAACATCTTTTGCCTGATGAAGAACTCAGTGTAGCTTGAAAAGCCTGCATGATGTATTTTATGCACTTCAGTTGGCCAATAAAGGTATCACTCTTTTGTGGATTTTGTTGTTCTTTTTTCTTGATGATGATGGGGAAAATGATGTTGGATCATTGATCTCATCCAGCCAGGGATGTTTTGTTAAATAGACCCTCCAGGTTTTGAAGTAGTATAGCTTGGAATATAAGTTCATTGGAGAAATATAGTTCTGCTTAGCCACTGCAGGAAATGGGTTCTTAGGCTAAAGCACAATTTAAGTGTAATCCAGAACAGTTTCTTATGAAAGATTTTAATTCTAGAGACTGTCTGGACAGGGGTATACAGGAATTAAAATTTTGATTCTGGTCCTATGATTTATTTATTTAATTTATATTGCACCTTTCTCTGAAACGGGACCCTACCTGGCTTGCATATGAATGTGCAAGCCACAAGGTGTATGAAGTAGAAATTAGTAACGAAAGAGTTAAAAACAATAATTTACCATATTAAAGCATTAATACTTTAGAACAACACAAAATCATTTAGAACCATGACAAGAACAATACAGATGATGAGAGTCAGAGCTTGGTAAGGTTGCTTTTTTGGACTCCAGGCTATAGTCCAAATGCGCAGCTTTTCTAAGCTCTCGTTATGACAATAAAGACTTACCTGCACAAGGTAGGGAATGCACCAGGAACCATTTACTCTTTTTTTAAATTCACAATATACATAGTTAAAATATTTTACTTATACTCTACATGAAAGAGATGACAGTTTGGGCTACAGAGAGAAGCACTGTAGGCCTGCTACCACAGAGCTTTGGTCCTTTCCATACCAATACCAATAACGCTACTGACAAACTAAATTTCAACAAGGCAAAATGTAAGGAGTGTGGTAGAATCTCCTTCTTTGGAGGTTTTTAATCAGAGGCCAGATGGCTCTCCATCAGGAGGGCTTTGATTGTGTTCTCCTACATAGCAGGGGGTTGGACTTGATGGCCCTTATGGTTTCTTCCAGCTCTATGATTCTATACTAAATTTATTGCTTATTTATTCAATTTATATTTTGCCTTTATCCCACAAACAGAATTAAACATGAACACCACTGCTGCCACCATCATCACCAAGGAAACACAAATGCTATACTACAGTTTTCTGCCATCAGGTTGGTTTCAATGTAGAGGGACCCTAGGAATGAGAGATCTCCAAGAATCCTGATCATCTACTCTCCTGCTCAGGCCTTGTAAACTCAGGGTTATGACTCCCCTGACTGAGGGCCTTTCCGCACTACACTGTTATAGTGCTATTATTCCACTTTCAACCTCCTATGGAATCCTGGAGTTTGCAGTTTAGGGAGGCACATTCAGAATTCTCACCCAGAGATCTCTTTGGCCTCAGTAAACTACAAACCCCAGAATTCCACAGGATGTTCAAAGTGGAATAATAGCACTATAACAGTGTAGGGCAGAAAGGCCCTGAATCAATCTACTTGTAGTGTGGTCTTCCTTTTCCCCATTGCCTTCCACTTTATTATCTTATCCTACCTGATGAGTCACGTCATCTCATAATGTGTCCAAAGTATGATAGCCTTGGTGTAATCATTTTGGCTTCTAGGGGAGTTATACTATGACTTCCTAGAAAACCAGCACAAAGTTGGAATCCAGCTGGAATTCAGATTGTCAGGCTTCTGCACCCTATCAAAGGGCTGTTTGCACCTATCAAAGAACTGCCTCTACTTAAGAATTGGGGTTGGGGAATTTATCTCCAACCATTATAGCTCACATTCTATGTCAAGAAGCGATAAATTATGTGATCATGGTAAGTTATGTACACTAAAGAAACAGATATGTAGTTAATATGCATAATTGAGGCTGCTTCTCTAAGACATAAAAGGACAAAGATTTATGCAAGATGCCTGAATCCTGAATCCAAATTCTTTATGGTTTTCTCTCAGACAGTTGGAATTTCATTAGTTGGGGGCTCAGATACTTTTCAGCCCAGTCTTTGTGCCTGGAAGAGTTATGAATGGAACCTGCAACAAAACATTCCAACATGGAGCATTACAGGGACCCTATGGATGAGAGATCTCCAAATCGCCCTGTCCTCAACCGCCCTGCTCAGGTCTTGCAGGGACGTGTCTTCCTTGATGGAGTCTACCCATCAGTAATGTGGTCTTCCTCTTTTCTTGCTGCCTTCTACCTTACCAAGCATTATCATTTTTCCTAGTGAGTCATGTCCTCTCATGGTATATTCAGAGTACCACAATTTCAGGGCATTTCTGCATGACACTGTTATAATGCTATTATTCCACTTCCAGGCCTTTTTCGCACAGCATTTGCCATGTAAAAGGACCCCTCGAGCATTGCGTGAATGTGAGGAGTGGTCCACACGACGCATTCACAATCGCACGACGCTCCAGGGGCTGACAGGCACTGACCATGCACTTTTTCATTTTTGGCTGTGAGTCGAAAATGGTGCACAACTGCGCATCGCTCTGGGACCCCGTGCACACTTGCCGTGCATGAGGAGCTCCGGAGCCATGGCACTCGCACTTCCTGCCCCAGCGCAGCCTTGGAAACTCCCAGGCTGCACTGCGGAAGGAAGAGGAGAGGCTCTCGCGCGAGCAGTCAGCAGCTGTGGAGCTGAAGGAACCAGGACGCGAGAGCCTCTTGCTAGCCTCTCGCCCCACACCCCAGCTCCGCGTTACAGAAAGGGCCTCAGTTGCAGTTTAGGGAGGGGCCTTTAGAATTCTCAGCCAGAGGCCTCTTTGGCCTCTGTAAACTACAAACCCCAGAATTCCACAGGATATTGAAAGTGGAATAATAGCACTATAACACTGTAGTGCAGAAATGGCCTCAGTTTTGTCATTTAGCAGTGTTAATTAACCATGCTTAATAAATCAGAGTGATGTAACACACTGTTTGTGTTGAGTGTGGGGTGCAACCTTCCTCATTTGACAAAATCTTACCAAAGCTTGAACTATGAAGGGGTCAAGACAGTAGAGAATAATGATTTCACATCATTTAAGGAAAGATTCCTATCAAATAACAAAGAAGGCAGTCTCTTATGATATTAGACACTCTGGAGGGGTAAGTCAGGCATTTGCAAAAGACCATCGTGGCAATTCTGTGGATGGGGGAAAGCACAGTAAGTTTACTCACTTCAGCTGGAAGCAAAGTATATGAGTAGAACCTCTTCATCTTTGACACCAGATCATCATTTGAAAATGTGACATATTCCACAAATTTTCTGTTCAGCAGAAACCAGTCTGAACCACCATCTACAGTGATTCCTTCTGGAATTTTTCGGTCCCCAAGGCGCCACATGTGGGTATCACATTCCAAGAAAAGCCTATCCAGTCCTTGCTTTCTAATAAACCTAGAAAAGTAGAAAGAGAAACATTAAAAAGACATCTGGCAATTATATTATCATGGCTGAATCTAACACCATTTCTGCACTACACTGTTATGGTGCTATTATTCCACTTTCAATATCCTGTGGAATCCTGGGGTTTGCAGTTTAGGGAGCGGCGCTTAGAATTCTCAGCCAGACAGCTCTTTGGCCTCAGGAAACTACAAACCCCAGAATTCCACAGGATGTGGAAAGTGGAATAATAGCCCTATAACAGTGTAGTGCAGAAGGGGCCTAAGAGAGCCAGAAGGAGATAAAAAAACAGTGCTAAACTAAAGTGGGCAAAAGTCATATATATATATATATATATATATATATATATATATATTATCGCGTATGTGTATATACACACATACACATACACACACATACATACGTACATATATGCCTCAAGACATTTTGATTCCTGAGATAGGAGACAAGATGGTGCCTCCTCCCAATTCTGACCACAGTGCTAACTGAACAGAACAGTGTTGTTACCTATACCTGAAGATAACACACTAGTGTACTGGGTTCAGGGTTAAGCTACATTAGATGTCTTCATGAAGAAAAACTTAATGGGGGCTGCTACCACTCCATTCCTAGTATCTGCCATGTAAGGTGGTTGCCTCATTCTGACTAATGGCAGGGCTGGCCTTAATAGGAAAAAAAAATGGATCCATCATCAACTCCAACACAACAATATATTTGCAATAAATATAAAGATCTGAAACCAGAATTAACAGAAAACCTTGTAATCCAGGCTTCCAGCATTTTTAAACGCATCCTGTAAAGCAAAAATAGGAATTAACAGGGCTAGGAAAAGAAGGAATGGCAAATAGAGGCAGCTGGCAGTTATGGCAGAGAGAACATCTGCACCAAATATTTCTGTGTACTCTCTTTGGTCCATGTAAAGTTGTGGTACTTGAGCAATTAGGAACTTCATCCTTGATTAGAATTTTTTTCTTAACTGCAACAGAGCTGAGAAAGAAACTGACCCGCCTCCCGGATCTAATTAAACAAAAAAATGAGGCCCAGAAACAGAAACCTCTATGTCCATTTATTATGTCAAGAAGACAAAGCAAGATAAGACAGTGAGACTTTTCTTTTAAAAAAAAATTTCCATAGACAAGCTTCTAATTTCACATTCTATTACAAAGCGATAATGGAAATGTCTTGCAATTTTAATGTTGTATTCTAGAATCTCCAAATACAATATTTATGCAATTCTCTCCAAAATTAAATATTGATGCACATGAAAGTTCAATCATTTATTTCTATTATTGGGGGCAGAGGAAGACCTCTGGAATAAATATTTACTTTAAATATACTATTTACATAGATGATTTTAAGGAAAGAAGGCAAAGTCTAATAGATGCCCGGTGTCCTTTGTCAACAAACGCTGCTGGGTGTTTTGTCCTTCTTCTAGGACCAAGGAATATGTGTGATAAGTCCACAAGCTGTCCATGTTTTCTGGCACCACTGGCCTCGATCCACATTTGATGATGCTTAAATTTGTTGTGTGCCTTCAAGTCACGGTGACCCTAAAGTGAACCTATCAAGGGGGTTTTCTGGGGCTGAGAGTGTGACATGCCCAAGGTCACCCAGTGGGTTTCCAAGGCCAAGTGGGGAACTGAACTCTAGTCTCTAGGGTTGTAATTCAACACTCAAAACAATTACACCATGCTGGCTCATTAGACTCACTGATATAAACGAGATTTTTAAAAATGTAACTTAACTTGCCATTGATTTCCATTAGTCCATGGTAGCTCTGTTTAAATTTAGATCCAACCCAACATTAAAGTTTGCCTTTCATGTATAGATTTTGAAGAGAACAAAGACGAACTTGGAATAAATCTATACAAATTTAATCAACCAAAAATATACAAAGGAGCAGACACCAATTCTCAAATGGGCTAGCTACATATGATTTGCTGCAAATACATCAGTAAATATTTAAAACAAGAGGTATACATTCATATAAAGGTTAAGGTCAGCTAGGCATAAATCACAACAGTAACTGATAGTAAAAGCTGTAAATAAAGCAGATGTGTTTTGGCATATGTTGTCTTCTTCAGTCACAAATGAAAAAGTCCCTTGTTATATGAGGTCTTCCCATTCTTATCAAAAGTCAGAGCCTGAAATATATCTTTTTTACCAGTACCTTGGTGTAGATTGATTTAGATTTATTATTTCAGACTTCACAAACCATGGTTTTTATAACCATGGTTAGCTGGGAATGAAAGGCAGGATCAAATGTGCCTTTACTTCCTCTCTTTTTCTTTTTCACCACAGGTTTTGTGTGAAGATCTAAGCTTACATTAAGCCAGAATTCCCTCTTACAGTGGAGAATCTAGGCCTGATGTCAGCTAGTAACAGTGAAGAGAAAAATGTTTTCTCCTGCATTCATTTTTTAATACTTCAAATCCTTAAATTCTGAATATAGAGAAATTTGTCAATGTGGGTGAATTCTTCAAAACTGAACTGAAACTAAATTCTTAAATGTACTCAGCAAATTCAATTTGTACAGTTGTTTCCACCGCGGAGAGGACCATGTTGTATCTGACTGTCATATAAATATTAAGATAAAGTTTCTACCTGTTTCCCTGAAAAGTAGTAATCTTAATTCAACACTAACACAATTGAATACACAGAGTTTGGAGGCATGTTTTTAAGAGATCGAGTTATTTCCAACTTATGGCAACCCTGAAGCAAACTTCTCATAGGGTTTTCTGGGGCTGTGTGTGCGTGAGAGACATGCCCAAGGTCACTCAATGGGTTTCCATCGCCAAGCAGGTAAAAATCAAAACCTAGTCTCCAGAATTATGTTTGTAAGTGTGGTAGCCTTAATAACCCATTCAAAACCAAGGCCTTTTCCGCACTACACTCTTATAGCACGATGATTCCACTTTCAGCATCCTCTGGAATCCTGGGGTTTGCAGTTTCGGGAGGGGCCGGCTGGCCCCTCCCGAAACTGCAAACCCCAGGATTCCAGAGGATGTTGAAAGTGGAATCATCGTGCTATAACAGGCTAGTGTGGAAAAGGCCCAAGCAAGTCTCAAACACTCTGCACCTCAATAGGAACATCTCTAGGCAACATGTTGCTGCTGGGAAAATCCTTCCATCTACTCCGAAGGTTGCAGCTCAACATATTGTTCCCACTAATAAAAAAATCCAGTTCTACAACCCTAACAGCCCCAGCTCCACTGTGTCATTGGCCAGATATTTTCTCCCTTTAGTTGAGTACTGTGGTTGACAGCAGCTCTTAGGGGAAAGTCTTTCTCATCACCTGTTCTTGTGTTCTCTTCTCTAGAGATGCCAGGGATTGAACCCAGGGCCTTCTGCTTGCAAAGCAGGTGCTCCACCATGGACCTATGGCTGTTCCTCACAATGCTTAATGTTTGGGGAAGAGAAAGAGAAAGGCACTTAGCAGAACCAGAATCCCACCTCCTTGGACTGTGCCCAATTTTAGCTGAAAAATTCATCCATTGCAAAAATTTTATCTATGAAGTATCAGAGATCTTTACGGGGAAAAAACATGTTCCTCAGTTATTTGAGCATCTGAAGGGAAGTAAGAGTGCCCCCCCACCCAAACTTGGAACAAGCCTTGTTTTGTTGGCTTGTTGCTGGCAGCACCAGCACTCAGCTGATCCTTTTAAGTTTGCAGAAGAACTAAATGCAAAACCAACATTAGCAACAGCATTCCAGGAATGGGGAGAAAACAGAATTTTTTTTTCTTCCTCTACCGCCAGGCTAGAGGATTGCACGGTGCTTACTTCTCTTAGATTAAAGTCATCAAACTCTGTTTAATGAGCTCATACTACAATTAGAAAACATAAGTGAACAATTTCCTCAGACGTACCAAATGGATCAGAGAGCTGTACCACACACTGGAGCACATCTATTTTCTTCCTCCAGAAAGACAGTTTCTTTTTAAAAAATTCACATACGTATCGCTGACAGAAAAATTATGACTTGTACAGTTAATTTGCCCAACACAGAAACAACAAGTGTTGGAATTGGTCTTATGATGGGAGTAGGCTGAGTGTGAAAATAAGAATTATATCCAGAAAGAATACAGATAAGAACAGCCATGACTTATAGAGTGGGCATGGCATAAGGTGAGCAACCGTCACAATACTGGGGCAAATGGAGCCCCTTCCATTTACTCCCAGTGTGCAGGATGGCGCTGGGATTATGAGAGTTATAACTGAACAAAGAGGTACTTTTGCAAATCCTGGCCCACTCCTGTAATCTGTGTGTGTGTAAGGCAGGACGGAACCCGAGCTGAATTAGGCCTTGAAGTGATACCCCCAAATCCCTCCTTAAGGAATGGGGAGCCCATACTTATTATAGATTCTGCCCAGTGACTCCAGCATCTGCTACAAATGCTTGTGGCAAAACTATAGCATGGCACTTTCAAACAACAAATAACAAACTGATTTAGGAAAACAAAAGCCGAAAACAGGAGGAAATTTATTTTCCCCTTTGAACTAGTGGCTTGCATTTGTCCACTGCAAAGTGAAAAGTCTTACCAGGACTCAAATCAACAGCCCAGAAACAGAACAGATGAAGAGGTATCTCATCCCAGCTCTAACTTGTAACAACAAACGGCCCAGCCAGATGTCTCTTTAGGTGGGCTGCATTGTAGCCAGACAGCAGCCCAGCTGGCCAAAAGCCAAGGAGCCTGTTCTCTTTCACACACCCCTCTTGCAACAAGGATGCATCTGCATTTATTGATAGCCAGGAGCACTAGTTTGCTGTCAGTTACCATAAATATTTAAATCAGAGGTAGGAACTGTGTGGCCCTCCAGATATGTTCAACTGCAATTCCCAGCAGCCCTAACCAATATAGCCAATGGCAAGGAATGCTGGGAACTGCAGTACATCCACACAGATTCATAGGAGTTAGAAGAGGTTGCAAGGGTTATCTAGTCCAGCCCCTGCCACAGAGTTATACAAGCCTCCCCCGCTTATCTGACAGGTTAGGGACCAGATCATGACCAAAAATCCAGTTGAAAATCCAGTCTTTTGTCAGTTCTTCTCCTCTTGCCTTCTTTCATGAGGGAATTGTGGAGGCTCACTTGGGATTGTGGATCCCATGGCAAAAGAATGGTTGCTGCTGTTGTGTGCCTTCGAGTCATTTCTGATTTCTGGCCACCCTATGGCAAACCTATAATTGGGTTTTCTGGGGCTGAGAGTGTGTGACACGCCCAAGGTCACCCAGTGGGTTTCCAGGCCCAGGCAGAGAATCGAAACCTGGTCTCCAGGGTCGTAATCCAGTGAAAGAATGGTACACATCAATAATTTACAACCGCTGAAAGAGTGGAATGCCAAAAAATGAATAATAGAAAAACAGAGGAAGCCTGTATATTACTAAACCATTTCTAAAAGATGGTCATCCACTCTCTGTTTAAAGACCTCCAACAAGGAGAGTCCACTTCCACCTCCCTGAGGCAGTCTATTCCACTGTCAAACACCTCTGACCATTGAGAAGTTCTTCCTAATGTTTAGGTGGAATTTCTTTTCATGTAATTTGATCCCACTGCCTTATGTTCTGTTTTCTGGAGCAGCTAGAAAC
The DNA here is from genome assembly GCA_948474755.1 of Ctenosaura bakeri. Taxonomy (NCBI): domain Eukaryota; kingdom Metazoa; phylum Chordata; class Lepidosauria; order Squamata; family Iguanidae; genus Ctenosaura; species Ctenosaura bakeri. The sequence goes on along the minus strand of CAOLHI010001003.1, from coordinate 308,032 downwards.
ATGCTTGCTCCTTCTTTAACAGGACATCCCTTCAAATATTTAAAGCTGGCTGTCATTATTAAAACACATTGTCAAGCCAACAAGTATCTGGAGTGCTGCATCATTGCCCAGCCCTGCATTAAACAAATGTGGGGGGTACATTTCTGTGTATACAGGGGTGGAGAGTCACTGGCTCTGCTAGGTCTCCTTGACCACTTTCAGGCCATTTCCGCACTAGACTGTTATAGCACGATGATTCCACTTTCAACCTCCTATGGAATCCTGGGGTTTGCAGTTTAGGGAGGGGCCAGCTGGCCCCTCCCTAAACTGCAAACCTCAGGATTCCATAGGAGGTTGAAAGTGGAATCATCGTGCTATAACAGTCTAGTGCGGAAATGGCCTCAGTCTCCCTCTTTAGTCCCACATGACAATACAAGTTAGGCAAGAAAAAAGGCATGGGTGAATTTTTCCCCAGGGCATGAATGGAGAAGGAAGGGTTAATTATCCCCTCCTATCATGTCCAGTGATTCCAGTAGGCTTTTCAGAAGCCTCCCACTAACTGGCATGGAGAGACCTTTCTCTAGGTTCATTGCCACATGCATTCTTTCTCTCTGTATGAGTGACAACTTTGACTTCACCCAATCCTGGCATCTCCCCACCACCTTGGAAGGATATCCATGAGCGAATGCAGCCCTCTGCGAGGAAAAGAAAATGATTCCCTATCCCTCTCTCACAGCTTAAAAGTGAACAGAACTGTTCTCCTGGGAACTGTCCAGTTCCCAGTTCAAAGTCGGTAATATCACCCATGGGACTAATTACGGCTGATTGTAACTTGGCAAAGCCTGAAGAAAAAGGGAAAGAAAGCCCTGAAATTCCACTCCTGATAAGTACCCTGCAATGAAAAGAGGAGAACAAGGAAAATAAAATCTGCTCTGTCCATTGGAGATTAAATATTCATCTCCTAACATTAATCATTATAATGCTCTGCAATAAAGTCTAAATGACATTTCAAATTAAAAAGGTTGGCAAAGCCCCCCCTCCCACTGCTGCATTTTCTTTCCTTCCTAACAATTAACAAGCAACAGATTTGTTGGGAGTATTTACTAACAAACCATTTGTCATTGTTACTTTTAACATATGGCTTAAAAAGGGACATATTTTAGAGACCAGAGGCTCTTTCAATACCACAAGATAAATATAGTTTAGTCTTTTCCCATCACCTGAATGGAAAAGTCTGGTTATGTCATGGTGCAAGGACATGAATTTCTTTAGACTCTGTTGAAATGGGGAAATAAGGGTTTTTTGAGGGGCTGTTCAATTCTGTCTCTAAATAAGGATACTGACTACAATAAAATACTCACGAAGATTCAATTCAACTCTATTTATCGTTTAGTTTCCACCTCCTAACAGGAGTCCAGCGTAGTTACACCAGTAATTTTCCAGATGTAAACACAACAAACAATCTTTCTTTTCATAGAATCATGAATTTCCAGGCTGTGCATTCTTGTCATGCCACAAGTAACACTTTGTTTCATAGCTGCTGTGTGGATGCATTTAATTTAATATTTCAACTTTCAAGAAAAGAGATTCTACCTAAACACTGATTGCAAAGATCTTCCTGATGGCAAATGCTGTTCAATGGCAGAATAGACAAGTTTCAGAGGTGCTGGACTGGAGGTCTTTAAACAGAGGTTGAAATTGTATCTTTCAGAGTGCTTTGGTTGTGGATTCCTGCAGGGCAGGGAGAGAGCACCTTTGTGCTGCCTTCCAACTCTACTGTTATGATACCTTTTGAGTACCATCAAGACCATTACCAACTAATAGTATTGACACTTTCTGATGAAGTCTATGACGCTCTGCAATAGCATACAAATTGTTGTGGTGTGCTGCCAAGTCATTTCAGACTTATGCTGACACTAAGGTAAACCTATCTCACAGGGTTTCCTTGGCAGAATTTGTTCAGAGGGGGTTTGCCTTTGCTTCCTCTGAGGCTGAGAGTGTGTGACTCACACAAAATCACCCAGTGAGTCTCATTGATCTCCCAGTGTCCTAGTCCAGCACTCAAATCACTACATCATGCTGGCTCCTACTTACAAATATAGCACCATATTGTGGTAATCTGACGTGAATATTATTGGGAAGTGAATTGGATGTCTCATCCCCTCCCCAAAAATGATAGGTGCATGTTTCCCCACTCCGCCTATGTTATTGGGACATAATTACCTGCAGCCAGGGTTCCACTGCTGGAATGTCAACTGAAAATGGTTAAAAGGTGCTAGTAGCTATAGAAGAAGACATTTGAACATATATCCTAAGTATGGGGCTAAGAGCACCTTATGGCTCTCTCTGCAGCAGAGCTTGGACTTTTTAAAAAAGAAATTGTTTAACAGTTAAGGTTCCAAATAGGGATCCAACATGGGATAGTGGTTTCAGCATCGGATCAGGACTTTGGAGACCCACTCAGTCATCGAAACCCACAGGCTGACCTTGGACAAGTCACACTGTCTCAGTCTCACAGGAAGGCAAGGTTACTCTCCCACAAACAAGAAAATCCCCATGACAGTTCCACCTTAGGGTTGCCATAAACTGGAAACAACTTGAGGGCACTCAACAACGTAAGATTCCAAAACCTCTCCTCTGCAGTTAGTTACCATTATAGTTACATTGTGAAAGAAGCAACATTTTATTTTCCAGTTTATTAGTCATTTTTAGTTGCTTAAAAATCCAACCTGAATAGAGGAACTCTGTATGTCACAAGCGCAGATGTGAACGTCAGCAGACAGATTCAGCCCTTTCCCATGCCAGCCGAATGTGCAGACAGTGGCGTGCTGATTATTGCATGTTTTGTTGGCAGTGGTGGGGTTAACACACACAGCACCACAATCCTCCCAGTCATTCTCTGCAATCTGCATTTTTTTCAAATTTGGCCAATGGATTTCTTCTTACTCCATTATATTTGGATGGTGGGAGTAAGAAGAGCAGACCTTTTCTTTTTCTTTTAGCAGTAATTACAAAATATTCCATTCATTAGCCAAACTAGAATGAAATGCCAAGCAAAGGCAGGTTGCCAAGAACAAGCAGTATAGGATTTTTTTTTTTTGAAACAAACATAAACAGCAACCCAGGTGCTGTTAACTGAACATTCACTGTAAGGTATACATATTTCTAAATGCCCTCACTTTGTGTACTTTTCTTTCTAAAATTTTGCTAATGCTTCTGGTAATATACTGCTCCTGCAATTATTGCATTATGCTTTCCAGATGCCATCAGTGGGAATTTTTTATCTGATCTATGTTGAGAAGCTACTGTAGTAAATTAACCCAAATGAGTGGCAGTGTAAAATTTCAAACAGAATCCTCCCCTCCCCGGAAACTCCACATTGAAAATAAATACAGGGACACCCAAACACTAGAAAGAGCCTTAATGCTGTGGAAAGTGAGAGAGGTTAAAATACTTGGCTGCATGGGGTAATAAATTGTTCTTTATGTGAAGGATTTTTGTAGTGCTGGGCATTAAATGGGTGATTCATGGTTACTGTAACGCACAAGCATTTTACTGGATGTGCCATTCAGCCCAGTAGCCTGAGTAACTGCTCAGAAACAGACATGTCAACTGACAACCCAGGGGGTGCTTCTACTACACCTCTTCTGTGCTGTCAAGCCAATTATCTGGAAGTGGAATTTAAACAGAGGGAATTCAGAGTCTGCAAATTCAGATGCAAGCTGACCCAATTCCAGAGCTAGCCCCAGACCTTGGAAAATTGCATGCTTGTTTGAGTATCTGTCTGCCAGTTTAGTTTAGTGGTTTGAGCAATGGCAAAGCTCGGAGTACGTGGAGGATGTGTGTGGCCATGGTGCGAGGGACATGGCTACAGTGCGTGGGGTGGGGCTATGAGCTGGAATGTCCCCCCGAAAAATTGCTGCTCGGGGTGAACCACCCTCATCGCCCCCCCCGTCCCTATGCAATTGGGTTTGAACATTGGACTATGACCCTGGAAACCAGGGTTTGATTCTCCCTTCAGCCATGGAAACCCACTGGGAGATATGGGTTTGTCATGCACTCTCAAGGCCTTTCTGTCCTACACTGTTATGTGCTATTATTCCACTTTCAACATCCTATGGAATTCTGGGTTTGCATTTAGGGAGGAGCATTTAGAATTCTCAGCCAGAGAGCTCTTTGGCCTCAGTCAACTACAAACCCCAGAATTCCATAGGATGTTGACAGTAGAATAACAGCAGTATAACAGTGTCGTGTGGAAAGGCCCTCAGCCTCAGAAAACCCTGTGATAGGTTTGCCATAAGTCAAATATGACTTGAAGGCACACAACAACAACAACAATCTGTTATCTGTTTAATATCCCACCTTTCCCTTGACATGGAACCCAATGTGACTTACCATAAATAAAAAAAAGAAAACTCCCAGAACCCCCCAGTCAATATGATCACAGGCCTTGCTGGCTAGGGGAATCCTGTGAGTTGTTAAAAAAGTACATTTTGCAGAGTCTGGACAGTCTTAATATTAGGGAAAGTAGGGCAGCCACCTCAGACAGCAAATGCTGGGTTTATCACAAAGAGGCAGCAAAATGGACAGTTATTAATTTTTTCTTTTTCTTTTTACTGCTAGGGAAGTCAGGATCAGAGCTACCCCTAGTCTCAGTGAGGTGACTGCTTCAGGTGGTAGGGCACTAAAAGCAGCAAATTTGGCACTCTCTCTCCCTTAGTGGGGCCCAGGCTGCTTGTTCTCCCAGTCCCAGAGAGGTGACTTCAGCGCCCAGCCTCCCCACTGATTCAAAAAGAGAAAGAAAACAACATGGTGGTGACTATGATGACTATTCATAGAATGCAGAGGGTACACTAACCAGTTGCTCTTGCTCCTTCTCATCTTCTGTACAGCTGGGGTGGGGGGATGACATTTTGATCCCTGTCTCAGGGAACAAAACAGAATCAATGTCCATGGGGGAGATAGACAGAGGGCCTGTGAGATTTTCCGCCTTGGTTGCCAAAATAACTTGACTGGCCTTAGGGTCACTGTAGCTTGAGTTTGGGAGGCATAGGAAGCCAAAAGTTTTGGGCCCATCTTTCCCAGTTGCAGCTCTTGAGCTTATAAAGCAGAATGCACTGATAACTTCATATTTCCTCATTTCTCTGGAATACATTTTGGCTCAAAAAATAGCAAAATGCATTTAAATTTTTCATATTAAAATGATATAAATTTCTAAATCTGCAGCTGCTGCACATGGAGCAACTGAACAATGTGGAAGCCATCTTGTCTTTCTATCTTTGGAACCACTATGTCCTGGGCTAACATGGTATATAGTCTCTAAAAGAATTATGGCTCTGTGATGATATTACCTTGGAGGCATGGAGACTGGATGTGGAGAGAGGGGCAACCAGTGTGTGCCATCTGTTCCTCCACTTCCAAGTTGGAGGTGTCCCTGCATCTGAGGCCGTGCTAAGCTTCAGAGATATGTAACTGGAAAGCACTGCAGAAACTGAATACAACAGTAAATAGAGAAAGGCTGGCCCTACCATTTGGCAGAAGTAGCTGCCTTAGGCAGCAGGTCTGGGGAGCATGAAAAGGTAGCAAATCATTAGTCAACTGCTTTATGATTACTGAATTTCTACTGTTTGTGGAGAGGAACTGGCTTGTGTGATTTTGCATCCCAGGTGACAAAATAACTTGCCTGGCTTTGGGAACTATGCACCTTGGTTTGTATGAGGAAGCATCATTTGTGGGTTTCTCTCAGGCGGCAAAACAACTTGAGCTAGCCCTGAGAATGGCCACCAGGTTCCCAATTCTTAAGACCAAGTTGGTCTTGAGAACTGGGGACCAGAGGGTAATTCTCAGGGCTAGCTCAAGTAATTTTGCTGCCTGAGAAAAACCCACAAATGACGCTTCCCCATCTAAAGACTAGGAAACACCGACTGGGAAGCAAAGAGAGATCTTGGACTCCTGGAGAAAGAAAATATTAAATGTAGGCGAAGTATTTGAGGTGTGTGTGTGTGTGTGTGTGTGTGTGTGTAACATAAGAACTGTAAAGCAGAGGCATTCAGAGCTGTTTTGAAGTATTTGTGCTTGGTCTTTGAGCCTGCAATTCCCTTCAGATTTAACAGCATACAACATTCACAGCATGACGATGTTGTCTCCCAACTGGCTGCTGAGGAGGCAGCTTTTCATACGCTGTCTTTTCATGCCAGTTTGGAAAGATGCAACATTCTTCTGCCTTTGGTGTTGTATAAAGCACTCATCAGCATGGTGTTTGTGTCTCTTCTGGATGTTTTGTGTCATAATAGCATATCAACTGGAGGTTCTTCTACCAGTTTCAAATAATGATAATAATAAAAATAACTGAAAGCAGTGAAAGAGGAGAAAAATGGAAGAACCCAGATCTGAGAGGTCCTGGGGAAAGTTGTGGCTCCTCTTTTTAGCCTAATCATCAGATAAACTGAGGAGGTTCTCTGGAGCAGCAAAGGTTAAGACCTGGTATCAAAGTGTTGAGGAGAGGGCTATGTGACACAGAAGCCTGTCCTGTGCTTCCTAGGTTAGCCTGTTGCCTTCAGACATGGCAGACTTGGTAGTGCTCTCACCAGAGTTGAAGAGACATTCAGCTGCCAGTCCAAGCAGGTTTTGTTCCTGGAATAGGAAGGGCTGCCACTTTGTTCTTTGCTCCAGGAAGCAAAACAGCTTGGGAGATGTCTGCTTCCCTTTCTTGGGCCTTTTCTGCAGTAGCCTCCCATGCTGACATGGGACAGGAAAGGAGAAGGACCATGAAGACACTTCTGCAGAATGTCGTTGTGGCCCTGGCGGTGCAATCGTGGATTACACCATTGACAGGTTTTCCCTGTCAATTACACATGATTGTGCTACCATCCCACACTTATCTGTCCTGTGGAAGCCCCAGAAGCACAATGGCGGTGCTTCCTGCTCCAGCACAGCCTGAGAAAGTACTCAGCTGTGCTGTGGAAGGAAATGGCGTGTCCTTTGTGCTCCTTTCTGCAGGGAGCTGGTCCTGTGTGGAGGGGAGCACTCCCACTGCACTCCTTACCCAGCAGAGCTGCTGCTGGGATTGCCACTGGAGGACCACGCAAGGAAGGTAGGGTACGGAAAGGGACTTACCTATAGGTAAGACACAGCTGTCTCAACACTGCTTCAGATAGCCCCTGACGGATGGTTTAGCCTCCATTTTAAATATATATCTGAATTGTCTTTCATGAAGCATTGCTTTGGAGCACCATGGAATATTAAAATGGAGGCTAGTGCCACCCAATTGGTACCACTTAGAGAATCAGAAAAAACAATGCCAGATTATAAATCAATGCATTTTAAGGGGAGCCCAGGGCAGGAATCAGTAGTAGATTCTGTCGAGATGCAGGGAATCTCCAAAGATGCCAGGACCCTAGGCCAATACCAGAAGCAGCATTTGCTAAATGCCATGGTACAGTTTATTAGAGTTATGCAGGTAAGCTCATGCCTCCCAGCTCCCACTCTAAAACCAATCCTGCCTCAGAATTCAGCACCTAAGAGCCTATTCCTGCTTCTGCTTCTCTTTTATCCTGTTAACTATGAGTCTGAATTTTGAAAAGCTTGCTCTAAATAAGACCCAGTAGGAAGTGCAGGGAAAGTGCTCATGGAAAAGAAGTCAGAATTAAGATGGGTGTCACTGCGGCTGGAGTCTCACTCACGGACTGTCTGAGAAATACTGGAATTGCTTTCTTGTGGAGGAAAGGACAAAGCTAATAGATTCTTTCTCCCTTTCTTTTTGCTGCCACTCAAGGACCAATCCTAGCAATGTGCTTTTTAAGGATTCCGGAGTGTTTAAAAGGTACACTTGATTTTTATAAAACAAAGCTGACCTGCTATCTTTATTTGGCATCTGTGTACATGATTATCTTCTGCATAGCCCAAATGGAAAATGGATTATAATTTTTACAGTTCTTCAAAGATTTAGGCATTTTCTGCCTGTTAGTAACTGGAGTTTAGTCATGATCTGAGAACAGATGTGATGGACTGGAGCAAAGACCTCTCTAGACCAGCATCTTGCTTCCTAAAATGGCTGGTCTATGGGAAGTCTGCACAGAGTGCATTAAAAGAACATACTCTCTAGTAATGCTCACCTGCAAGCAACCATATTGAGAGGCATTATACCTACGAACCAGAGTTTGGATCTGCTACCTTTTTAGAATATGCTCTCAGAATCCCATAGCCAGCACAATCCTTATCCATGCAAGCTATGGGAGTTTTGGGAGTTGTTGCCCAGAAAAAGTTACATTTCCTCACTCTGTTCTGAACATTAACGCTGAATATGTTGGCTCCAATGGCTATTGTGAAACCTGCAACAAATGTTGCTGGTGAAGTTGTTCCACGGAAATGTTTTGTTTCAACCGTTTCCTTCTTCTATGCCTGCCTGCTCTTTAACTGTCTTTCTCAGAACTTTGAAGTAACAAATCACAAATAAAAGTTCCCATGGAAAAATCACATTGTAATTGTAGCTTAATGAAAGACAGCTTCACTTCGTTTGCAATATAATTGGAACTGTCACTGTTAGCTAATAGTTATATGGTATGTGGCTTGTAGCATTCTGAGTTTATTTTAAAAGAAATAGCATCATTTCTAGTTACTTTTACATAATGATACCCCTCCCTCAATTTTTTAAACTGCAAAAAACTATAAAAGCACAAATTACTTTAACTTCCAAACACTGTATTTTCTCTTTGCACCATGTCCATACACTCATGTTTTCCCTTTTTCCACATGCCACCCCTTAAATATGTGTATTACTTTAAACCAGCTTTTCCTAATCCTGGGACCTCCACAGATGTTGGACTACAAATATAATCATGCTTGGAGATTGTATGTGTGTGTGCACATATCTAATTGACAGCCTGCTTTTCTCCCATAAAAGACCCAAAGCAGAGATAATGGGAACTGTAGTCCACTTAAGGTTGCTTTAGACTGTAGACAAAGATGCTGTTACCAGAGTTACCACTATCTCTGTCCACTCTCAGAACAAGATCTCTATATACAGAAGAAGTTACAAAAACATTTTGGAACTCTCACTGCTTTGTAACTATTTTGTATGCAATTAATCTGGAAAAACAATTTGAAAAGAGAGAGCACTGATTCTGAATAATATATAAATTGATATTGTAAGTCAGTGTACAAAAACTATCACAGCCATCATTCTGTGATTAAAATTAATTGTTTATATATTCTGATGTGAGCATCTCCATCAGAGATATGAGCTATTACTCCTTAGAAGAGAGGCCAAGTGGTACATTAGCACATTTTTATTATTAAGCTGATCAGAAGACCTGTAGATTTAATTTGTTCAAATTGTTCTTGTCCCAGCTGAGGTTAGCATTTGAGGCCCAGCATTATGGGGAGCTGTCATAACTCATTCTCTTGTTTTTATGTTGTCAGCTGCAGGGTTTAAGGAGTGACAATCAGGTGATTCAAAGCTGAACAGAAGGCATCTCTCTGACCTTTTTTTTCCATTGCTTTTCCAATTTAACTGCCGGCTGACAGAGACGCCAGCTAATGCACAGCCTGCCAGTCGGAATGAAGCCATGCATTTCCAAACTCCAAAAGATCTGCTCTGTCAACTATTTATGTATTTAACTGGCCTCCTATTTCTTCTGTTCCACTCACCTGTTTTCACAATACAATTTTCTCCATATGCTAGACTCGCAAAGCTGAAAAACGCAAGACTTGCAAAGCTGAAACAACACAGCCTGGCAGTCTGAAACTGACAGTCATCATTCAGAGTCTAGTTCACTTACCCCAATGTTTTATTTTTAATTTCGTGCAGCATCTTAGTCTATAAACTCCAATGAGAAGCCCCGTAGTCTACAGACCCAAATCTCACCTTTTCTTCTCTACCAGATTCTCACCCTCAATTGCCTCCTACCTGACGTTGCTAGTTATGTTTCATGAAACTGTGAGCCCAAAAGACCAAATAAATGGAGCATCTCCCCTGTGAGAATGGGTTTCAGTGTTGTGGTCTGTTTAGTTTGGAAAAATGTCAAATATGAGGAGACATGACAGAGGTGAATAAAATTACACACAGTATGGAGAACGAACAGAGCCAGCAAAATGTAGTGCAAAGCTTTCCAAACTTTTCATGGTGGTGACACACTTTTTAGACATGCATCATTTCATGACACAGTAATTCAGTTTTACTAGCAAACCAGAGGTTAAACTAACCCCTTATAAGAGATACAGACACATATATAAATTGTGATAACAAAATGTAAGGAGACACAACATATCTCATGAAAATCTTTCATATATTTTTAAAAATATATGATTTATAAACAATAACATATAGTTCCAAGATTGTAGGCGACACATCTACACACTTCAGGCAACACATTAACGTGTCGCGGCACATCATTTGGAAAGCCCTGGTGTAGTGGTTTGAGTGTTAGACTATGGCCATTTCCTCACGAGACTGTTATAGTGCTATGATAGCCTCGTGTGGAAATGGCCCATGACTCTGGAGACCAGGGTTCAATTTCCTGCTCGGTCATGGAAAGCTGCTGGGTGACCTTGGTTGCATCACATATTCTCAGCCCCAGAAAACCCTGTGATAGGTTTGCCTTAGTGTCACCGTAAGTCAAAAGTGACTCAAAGGCACACAATAACACAATGGAAAATGTAGGTAAGGAGAAGCTTTTCTTTCTCTCTCTTAATACTAAAACACAGCATTGTCCACGATTGGAGATTCAGGAAGGATTAAAAAAGGAAGGACTGTATTCCTTCACAGAGCACTTAATCAAACTGTGGGATTAACTGCCACAGGATAGAGCCAAAGCTGCCAAACTGGACAGTTTGAGAAGGGGGCTGGATGAATTCATGGAGGTGAGAGCCATCCATGGCTATGAGTCAAGATGGCGTTGTATCACCTCCAATAGCAGAGGCAACATGCCTCTGTATACCAGTTGCTGGGGAACATGAGGCAATGGGTACAAGTGCCCACATTTATGTCCCTCTGTCTGCCTTCCAAAGGCAGCTCTTTGGCTACTGCATAAAAACCCACGGCTTGCACTCAAAACAGCAGTAAAGGCCAGTCTCTTCCAGAAGGCCTTTTCATATGGTTTTTAAATGATGAATTTTAAAATATGTAATGACTTTTTTAAAATGCACTGGTTTTATATGCTCTTTTAACTGCCATTATGTGTTTTAAACTAGCAATTAATCTGTTGTATTATCATCTGTATTCTAATCTGTTGTTGTCCCTTACCTCAATCCATAACAAAAACAACAGTAATAATAATAGTAATAGAATGGCCATGGTCTGATCCAGCATGGCAATTATACTCTTATGAAAGATATTTTTATTTATGACACTTGTATGCCGCTGTATAATATAAAAAGTGTTTACAATACAAGAACTCATAAGCCACTGAGTATGCAGAAACCATGAAACCTCCCAAGTTAGCATGAAAATGACAGATAATATTTCTAACAGCTATCCAACCCCCCCCCCAAATCTGAAACTTACATGTAATGTATCTCTATTCTATGATATAACTAAATGATATTAAGAAGAAAAATGTCACTATATAGATGTCAGTCTCGGCAAACAGTATTGTAAAAATAAGAATAGTGACTGAAAACACATAATGAACTTCTCACACTTCTAAGCAGACTGATAATCCACACAAAAATAAACAAAACAAAAGTGACAGTACTGTCAACTCTAATAGCAAAAACAGATATTTTCCTCCCTTCATCCAAGGCTGTAGGAAGTGATAAAACGATTTTCAAATATGTCACATTAGAAAGAGAAAGGTGCAGTAATGACTTAGTTCTGTACTAGGCTCAGAATCTGATTCTTGCAGCTTGTCTAAGCCTGGGAACACATGGATAACACCAGAAATCTCTGAGCATGTGCAGAAAGCATATTCAAAATATCTCTGCAATCTTGGACAAATGTTTTAGGAAAGCTTCAATTCTTTCCCTGCAGGTGTTAGAAGGGGGCTAGCTGGCAACTTCTCTAAATGAGAACAGTTACAGTAGATCATGTTTAAGGAATCTGTGACTAAGCAAAACTTGAGTTCCATGTTCTTAAATTTTCATCCTGAAGTTAGTTTTGACTTGGGTACTTATTGCATAATGCTTCTTTTATCCTGTAAAAATTGGAAGGATTTTCATAATACTTTACGAAATGGGCACTTCTTTTTTCTGCATCTGGATTAACCCAAGGATGACAATATTTCTCTCCGTTTTTTATTCACATGCTACATTTCTGCTCCAAACAAATCTCCTTTACACCAGAACAATCACACAAGCTGCTAGCAGATTAGGTGCCTGAATAAACAACCTGTTGTTCTGATCGGAAAGTCCTTTTTCAAAAAAGAAATTCTGGTGAAGGACTGTATGTGTAATGTGCCTTGAAGTCGCCTGTCCACTTATGGCAACCCCATAAAGTTCATAAGGTTTTCTTAGGCAAGGAATACTTAGGCCCTTTCTGCACTACATTGTTATAGTGCTGCTATTCCACTTTCAACATCCTATGGAATCCTGAGGTTTGCAGTTTAGGGAAGGGCATTTAGAATTCTCAGCCAGACAGCTCTTTTGCCTCAGTAAACTACAAACCCCAGAATTCCACCGGATGTCAAAAGTGGAACAGCAGCATTATAACAGTGTAGTGGAAAAGCCCTTAGAGCTGCTTTTGCCAGTTCCTTCCTCTGAAATATAGCTTACAGCATCTGGTATTCATTGGTGGCCTCTCATCCAAGAATTAACCAGGGCTGATACTCCCTAGCTTCCAAGATCTGATGGGATCTCGTGTTTTTAGAATATTTAGGTTTAGGACTACCTGTTTTCCAATTTTTTTTCTTTGGAAAAAATGAAAGTGATGATCCCTGTCTTATTAACATAACAAAGTGATGACAGAAAGTTAATATGAGCTGAGGTCCTCCTCTGGGTGATCCCAACCAAACAAGGGAAGCCAGGCAGCTGCAAGACAGAGGAATTTTCATGGTGACATCGAACAGCCTCCATAGAAAGGCTTACCTGTGGCCTGCACTGCAGTCCCTTTGACACCAGGTTCACCTTTTCAATCTCTCAAACATTTAAAACTATTTTTACTGCTTTTATATCTTTGCCACTTATCCTGTTGCTGGTTTGAATTCCTTGCAATGTTCTGTTTTCAGCTGATGCTTTCATCTTGGTTTTATATTCTAGGGTCTTTAATCATTGTTTGATTGCTTTACTGATGTATTTTACATTTCTAACAGATAGAATACTGCCCAGAGAACTTTGGTTAGTGGGCAGCTTAAAAATGCAGCAAAGGACTGTAGAAAGAATGGTTTTAACCATCTTGTCAAGGCATAGAATAAACTACATTACCTTGCGTTGTCTCTTCCATGTGATTTCAAGAAGTTCATAGCCCGATATCTGGATAGGAATGCAACAAGTTGATCATTTGTCCTGTAAAAAAACAGGAAATTTTTTAGAAACAAAATTCAAGCTAAGCACAAACGTCCAGGAACTTATGCTTAAGTCCTTACAGCACTACACCCCAATAGCACGTTACCCTGGTGGGATCCCAGCACTACCACTGCTGCGATGGAATCGGGACCTGAATGCTCTCCACTGCGCCTAGTCGGCTTCTGTGGGTCAGTAGTGTCAGGCACAATGTACTTCCTTCTGCAGTACAGCATCAATGGTGAGTCCCTTTCCCAACCTTTTCCCCACACCATGACTCAGGATCACTACTGGAGTTTTTCTGGTAATGAAAAAGGATGGGTTTGCCCTGGATGGTGACGTGACAGCAGCTGGACTGCAATGATGTTGTGCAATAGCATGGGCCCTGGTCCAGGAGTAACTTGTTGCTCTGCTGGGATGACAACTTTGTGCGGTAAGGGCCAGTGGGCCCTACGGGCTATCAGGTCCATCCTGCTCAATGCAGGAATTCCAGCCAGAGCATCTGCAGTAGGTAGCTGCCCAGCCTCTTTCTGAAGACATCCAGAGAAAAAGACCCCCCCCAACTCTCTAGGCAATTGCATACAGTCATTTGCCAATGGCAAGAAAAAATTCTCCCCCTCCACAGACTTCACCCCCTTTCCATTCCTGAAAATAAATATACAGATATATGCATAGCATGTGATAATTCTTAAAGACACATGAACAAACTGCCACAGTAGTGGAAGACATCATTAAGTGGACTGTGTTTTGTAACTGTCAGGGATTTATGCAAATATATTCATTACATCTTTAAGATATTATCAGTTGGTATCTTATTTTGTATTTGACACAAGAATTTAAAAGAGTATTTTGTATTTAAAAAAACAGATACAGATTAACTTATTCAGTTCATCTAGCTCAAAATGGTCCTGCCTCCAGAACCACAGCCTTATGCAAAGCAGAAGTACAAAATACACAGCAAATGCGTATTTTGTTCAGAAGTCATCACGTCCCTTCAGAATCCTTGGAAGGGGCAAGTGGAGAAAAAGCAAGCTTAAGAAAGTTTTAAAATCAACACACACAAAGGAGAACCTTGTGGTACATTAAAACTTACAGATTTATTGAGACACCCATGAAAGCTTAGTGTTTAAGATGCCAGAAGACTCTTTTCACACACACCCTTCTTGTTTGTTCTATCCTTCTGGAATTTAAAATCAACACTTCTTTGTTGCCATTTTCATCAACACTGTTAGCAAAACTAAGGAGAAAAATATCATTCTTTCTAACAGCAAAGTCAGCTAGCAACTGTCAACAAAACTGTACCTCACACAAGACCACAGAGAAATGAGGGAGAGAGATTGCAACATTCTCTGTCTGGATCTCTGAAGTTTCCAAAAATTCACTGTTTAACCACCCAAATGTAAGGGTCAACCTCTTTCAAAGAGAAGGCTGAGGAGGTTCAGTTTCCAATGCTTGGAAACAAACAAACAAACAAACAAACAAATAGAAAACTATGGGAAAGGAATGTCTTGCTTGGGCCACTGGGACTGGGAATGTGCAGCCTAAGAGATGTTGAATGCAACTTCTATTAGTTGTTATCACTGGCTATGTTGGCTAGGGCTCATGGAAGTTGCTGTCAACAACTTCTACATGGCCCATTTTCTCCATTTGTGCTTTATACAGCATATAGTATCCTAGAATCATAGAATCATAGAGTTAGAAGAGGCCTCATGAAGGAGGGCATGGCTGGCAGTCCTGCTAAGAAATGGGAACTCTGTCTAATTGGATGGAGATGGGCACAGTTGCAATGGCATATGAACATTAACATGCTTTGAGAGCCTCAGCATCCAAGTAAAGATAGGAGCCCTGTACAATCTAGACCACTTGTCCTCAGCCTCATGTTGTTCAGCTCCCAGAATCTTGGACCACTGGCAATACCAGCTAGCGATGCTGAAACTTCTGAAACTTGAAGTCCAGAGATGCCTCAAGTGAGAACTGCTGGTGCTCATTTTCAAAAGCTGCAACACCTCACCTTAAATGTTATTCATGGAGCAAAACAATTCATGCTCCCAGTTGCACGGGTGGCAAAAACAATCCAGGGACTCTACCAAAATAGTGAGCCCAATAAGCAGCCTGCATTTATAAACTCTCCAATCATCTGAAGCAACAGTTCATTATTGCCTTGTTGAATAAATGAACAAGTTAACCATTGAATGAATCCAGACCAGTTGGAGTGTCTGTCTATCAATCAACCAAAATGGTTAGATCGCTGAAGCCAGAGACATTCCTTTGATGTGCACTCATGTGAGTGTTAAAAATCTCCTGGGGTCAGAATTTGCATCTCAATTTGGCATCCTCAGTATATATGAAAAGGGGTGGGGGAGAGAGAAAGAAGAGAGACCCTCTCTCCATCATAAAGCTGTGCCGATTTTCACATTTGCTGCTTCACTGCTTCACCATCTTAGGGGAGATGAGTAGACATTTAGAGAATTTACTTAGCAATCTTTCCACATGAAAAGGCTTCAATGGCTGACATCTTAGGGTAGGATTCTAGGCAAATGCAGGCACACTATGATAATCTTCTCAGTGATGTTCCTTACTTTTCTGCCTTAGTTTACTCCAATCATAAATGTAACACTTAACTAGTTAAGTGAGGGGAAAAATAAAAATAAAATGAAAAAGAGCACTTTTCTACCCATGTTTAAACAACACAGTTCTAAGACACAGCAGTTTGTGAGATTTGCAGCTGGTGCTTCTACTGTCAGCTTTTTTAAAAAAAAAAGATGGGGGGAGATAAAAGGAAGGAGATGGGAGCACAGCACACTTGAAAATCTGCTCTGCATGCAGAACTTTCTGGGTGCAAGTCTTGACATGTCACAGTGAGGGCCAGCAGAGCATCCTGTCTGAAACCCTGCAGATCTCCTTCTCATTGAGATTAACTAGATGGTCCAATAGTTTGATTAAATATAAAGCAGCTCCTAATTCCCTACATAACCCTGCATATTGATGCTTTGAAACAGCCTTTGCGCTGGTTACTGTGGCATTCTTGGCATCCATCTCCAGATTCAGAAGTCTCTGAAACACCCAGTCTAGAAGAGTTGCATCCAGAATTTGCCATGGTTGTTTTTATTTTATTGATGTACAATGTGTACTTTTATCTCATTAAACCAGGGAAGGAAGGAACTCGGGCCCAGGAGCTGTATCGAGCCTCCTGGGGTTTAAATCTTGACTTTGGGTTCTCCATATTGCCATGCACTCCTTCCTTATAACATCAAAATTTCTCCCATTCTAAACAGTTAAAGTGCCTCTCCAATGACTTAGAGCCTTATCACACCACTCCTTATGCTGTGTTAATTCCGTTTGAAACCCACTCCATGAGTGTAGCTGATTGTTGACACTCTCTATTGCACCTTTGCTGCATTAGCACTTTAATAGCATCATTAACACATTATTTTCATCCACATTAATGCACCATTGCCAACTCCTGTACCCCACCCTTCACTTTGTGATTGGTTTGTGTAGTTGTAACAGTGGCATAGTAGTATGATGTCACGATGCTACGACGCCACTCTGTCATAACAGTGTGAGATTTCCCTGGGAACCCTTGAGGGAGGGATTACCTGGCCACACCCACACCACACCCACTAATAGTTCATGGGCAGAAGAAAGCAGTGTAGGCATTCCACATTCACTAGGGTTAGGGGCACAGGACCCTCACAAAAGTGAAAAATCACAAATATCAAAACGTGTGTGTGTGTGTGTGTGTGTGTGTGTGAAAGGGGCTGAGGCAGGGGTGGGGAGAATGGGCCAGACCAGAGAAAGGAGAGGGTTGGCATGGTGGCCCCATATTTCCTCTTTCTTGCCTATCTCCTTCTTTGGGTGTATGTGGCACTGGGAGAAAGTTTGTGGTGCTGAGAAATTGGGCTACGAGCTGTCCTGAGTTGGTCAGGCAGTGGCTGGTGGAGGAGGAGGACTGGAGGCAGGTTTTTAAAGAGCTGTGCGGCCTGGCTGGAGCCACCAAGAGGGTAGGTTCCCCCAAACAAAAAAGTGTCTGAGGTGAAACTTGGAAATAATCAAATCCGTGGGTGTCAAACCTGCAAATGTGGAGGGCCAACTGTACATCCACACTCAAGCTAGTTACTGAACTGTTGCAGGAAACAGCGTCATTAACAGATTATTTCCACTGTGAAAATAAACACATTTTCAATGACTCCGCAATGCAATATGACACAACAGCTCCTCGAGAGCAACAACATCATGCAATAAGGCTGAAGGGAAAGTGGGACAAATGCATTGCTATGATGGTATAACACTATGGTGTGATAAGGCTCTTGGTTACTAGCAGTAGGAGTTCTACTTTAAAATATACTGATATTTTGCATCTCACTCTTCTGGCCTTTGATCCACCTGTCACTGGAACACATCCTCTGTAAAACTCTCAAACACCGAATCTGGCCTTGGGCTGGCATTGCTTGCCTTCTGTAGAGTTAAAGCAATGGAGCAACTAACTCTGTAACTCTGCACTCACTCTACATCAGCCTGGCATCTCCCAGAGGAGTTGGGCTTCTGTATATAAAGAATCTTGATACACAGTCACACGCAACATTATCTCACTGTGCTCTGATAATCAGCCCTGGTAATGCAGAACAAGGAAAGATGTAAATGAACTGCACAGAAGCATCCTGTTGTGTGCCTGCAAGTAATTTCCAACTTACAGTGACTGTAAGGTGAACCTATCATAGGGTTTTCCTGGTAATATTTGTTCAGAGGGGATTTGCCACTGCCTTCCTCTGAGGTTAAGAAAGTATGACTTGCTTAAGGTAACCCGACAGCTTCCCAGGGCTGAGTGGGAATATGAACCCTGGGCCATTTCCTCATGGCGCTGCTGCCCTGCGATGGGGATACATTGGCAGCAGTCTGGAAGTCATGCTTTCACATGACATTGTTGTGGTCCCACTGCCAACACGTCCCCACCCATCGCAATGCTCTCATTGCTGGTAGCTGTGTGGAACAGACAGAAGCACAATCTACGGGCTTCCTTCCCCAGTGCAACATGGGAAAGAGGCTGGCTGTGCTGCAGAAGGATGGTGTGGGTCACTCGTGCTCACTTCCACAGGGAGCCAGCTGGGTGTGGAGGGGAGTGCTTGTGTTGTACTCCCATCCCGGCAAAGGTGCTGCTGAGATCGTGATGGGATGTTGCTGGACGGAGGTAAGGTGCGGAAATTGCTTAGTCTTCCAGAGCCCTTGTGAAGCCCTCAAACCACTATACCACACTGGCTCTCCCATAGTGGGATAGGAGGGTCATTAAAGGATTATTTCAAAGTAGCATATGTGTCCGGCATTGCCCGAGTTTTTATTTTCTCATAGGTAATACCTGTTCGAAAGATTTGAGATGCTGTGTCTCTAATTACCCAAACCGTCTTGTCCAGTACCTGTAACTTTACCCCATATTCCCCAATCCAATCTGCATTCAGAGTTATTAACATAGAGAGGTTAGGTTCCTGAGTGAATACACTGCCCTCCTCCTTGCTGCTAGGCCTCATCTCCGTAGCAACCGGCCTATTCAAGACAGACAAAGTTGACTGAGGCCCAAGAGCTCTCTGGCTGAGAATTCTAAAGGCCCTTCCCTAAACTGCCAACCCCAAGATTGCACATCTTCTTAGGCAGCCAATCATACGAGGTCTTCACTTGACACAACCAAGCATATGAGGTCTTTGCCAGATGCGGACAAACCAATTTTGACTTTTATATATTGTTCGGGAAAAGAATTGATTTCCAAACAACCCAACAGCAGTACAGCAAGAGTACCCAGAAAGCCACTATTTATGTGATAAGCTCCAGGCAAAGACAGGACTAACATAGTCCAATCGTGGTATAAGTGTTATGTGATAAGCTCTGTGGTCTAAAAGTAACGTTTCCAAATTTTGCCTATGCAAGAATGAATTGCATTCACGAACCTTGGGCCACTAGAATTCAGCCTGTGTTAGAATGCATGGCATAACAACGTTGTTTATGAGAAACCCTCCATTCACACTGTGGCCTAACACAAATGCATATTGCAACACTATGAATTCATTTTACTGTACTTATTAGTAAAAAGGTGGATTGGTCTTTGGTTTCCCCAAAGAAACCAGCCTGAAAAGCAGATGCAATCTGAGGCTATTTTCTAAATAATCCATTACTCAGATGCTTCTTTTTAAGAAGAGAAAAAAGTTTTACAAAGTATACAAAATGAATACATTTACACAAACAGATAGTACAAGTTTTAGCAAACATCTACAGCTGACCATGAGAGAATTCCAGCAACAATAAAAGAACGAAAGGTGATTAAAAATATTTTCACTTCTGGACTGCAGCCAAGATGTTGCTAGAGGTATTCTATACTGTATTTTTTTTCTTTTTAAAAGAAAAAGTGATGAACATGGTCACTGATGCAAATCTTGTGCTGACGGTTTCTTCCCTTAATTAAAGGATAAAACTTTTAGTCAAATTTATCATCTTTAATTAAAAAAAAAAGTCTGTGCTTATAAACTGGAATCTAATTTGCTTGGACGGTGTTCCAGAAATAATTAAATTAAAAAGAACTTTGAGGTACTGGTACTCTTTGTGAAAATGAGAGGGAAAGAAACCAGGGCTCACTATCAAACTTTCTTAACTCTACTGCCCTAAACCCATAAACCGCCCTTTGCTTCCAGATTCCTTTTGACCTTAGCCAGAACAGGACAATGATGTGAAAGTTGTTCTGGAACATTTTGGCAAATCTTAAATGATGGGTAGCTCTCCAGACCTAGCTGCTGATACTAGTTTACATGTCCCGGAATGCAATGGGACAGAATCCATTCTTTGTGTGAGAGAAGGAAGAATGCCACTTTGAAGATTGGGCTTGCTGCCTTTTTTCAAGTTTGGAAAATAACTTTGAAAATTGATTAATTAATTAGCTTGAAAGACATGAGATCACAGAATCTTGGACTTGGAAGGGATCACAAGGGCCATCTAGCCTAAGGCTTTTTCCACACTACACTGTTACAGCGCTATTATTCCATTTTAAACATCCCATGGAATTCTGGGGTTCGTAGTTTATTGATGTCAAAGAGCTCTCTCGCTGAGAATTCTAAATGCCCCTCCCTAAATTGCAAATCCCAGGACTCCAGAGAATGTTGGAAGTGGAATGATAGCACTAAAATAGCGTAGTGCGGAAAGGCCCTTCATCTCACAGCCTTTCTCTACCTGAAGTGCTCTTACAGCCATGCCATCCAAAATATAAGTAATCCAATACTGCACATCTGTAGAACTCAGATAAGGGCTGGGGAAGCCCTTTCCTGGTTTGGTTCTGCAAGCAACAGAACAATCACACAGCAAAATGTATTTCTTGTATCCTTTACAGCAGACAAGAAGCATCACCATGGCGAGGAGGAGTTATGCACATGAGCAAAACAATGGCAGAAATGTTTGTGTATCAGTTGCAGCAAGAAGGGGACTTGGATCTACTTAACAGCCACATACCTTGTTGTGATTTTTACCATGGTACGAGATACAGCGGATGGCAGTGGTGGTGGGAGTGGGGGATAGTAGAAAAAAGCTGGTCTTTTTCTACAGCTCTTAACAAAAATAAACAAACACATGGTGTGTATTTTGGATAAACACCTGAAGCCGCAGTGCTTATTCAAAGCTTATCTGCGCTTTGCCAGAGAGTTTTGCATCTTTTAAATTCAGCCAAAATATCTTACGAACAAAGCCCAAGACTAATTTGGCCAGAACAATACATTAGTTCAGCAAACGTGCAGAAGATTTTGAAAGAGGGATATTTATACAGGAGACTCAGTGGGCAGGGGAAAGGTGAACTTAATTGGTGTGGTGTAGTAGTTTGAGTTTTGGATGAGAACCAGGGAAGCCTAGTTCAAATCTCCACTCAGAGCCTTATCACACTACTCCTTATGCTGTGTTCTTGCCTTTGAAATCAGCTCCAGCCATTCTTGTGAGGATAGCTGATTACTGACACTCTCTACCATATCCTTGCTGCATTTGTGCTTTAATAGTGTCATTTGCATGGTTTGTTCATCCACACTAAGGCATTATTACCGACCTCTGTAACCTGCCCCTTGCTTCATGATTGGTTCCTCTAGCTGAAATACCACCATAGTGTTATGATGTCACAACGCTACAACATACCCACACCATACCACCAATAGTGCATAGGTGGAAGAAAGCACTATGAGACATCCACACTCAAACAGGTTCCTGAGTTGCTATGTAAAAAGGGGTCATTAACAGATTATTTCCACTGTGAAAAATAAACACATTTTCAATTACTCTACAATGCAATAGTGCCTGGAGAGCAATGACATCATGTGATAAGGCTTGAGGCAAAAGCAGGACTAATGCATTGCTATGATGGTACAACACCATGGTGTGATGAAGTTCTTAGGAACTTTACTTAGTGACCTTGGGCTAGCCACTCATACTTACACACTCACTCTCCGTGTTTCTCTCTCTCAGGCAAGCCTACCTCACAGGATGGTTGCATGATAAAGCAGAGTACCATGTGGGCTGCATTTAGAAAGGCCTTTCTGCACTACACTGTTCGAGTGCTATTATTCCACTTTTAACATCCTGTGGAATTCTGGGGTTTGTAGTTTGCTGAGACCAAAGCGCTCTGGCTGAGAATCCTAAATGCTCCCCCCTAAAATGCAAACCCCAGGACTTCATAAGATCTTGAAAGTGAAATAATAGCACTATAACAGTGTAGCACGGAAATGTACAAAGTGTATGCTCCCTTAGCACCCTATATAAATAGAAAACGTGATCTTTCTTTACTATCTCTGGCATCAAAGCATCCAATCTGTCAGCCTGGCAGTGGCAGGATATGACCCCTGGAAGCTTCAGAGGGAGCCATTCAGGCCTCCAGCCCTCCAAAGCTGTCCACTTTGCTACTCTGTTCCCAAAGGACTATTCCAAAAAGGTGGACCACAGCTGTGGGATGGTTCACATAATGGCCCTCCACATTCGGTCAGATTAAGGGCACAGGACTCCTGCCAAAAAATACAAATATCAAAATGTGTCTGCATGTCTGTGGGCAGGGGGCCAAGGCATAGTGGAAAGAACAGACGGACAGTGTGCAAACCAAGTCAGGGAATGGGAGTGGGTCACCATGAGGGCCCTATACATCCTCTCTCTCACCCATCTCTCCAATCACAGTTTTGCATGCCTAAAATTTGTACATGTAGGTATAAAACCTGTGAACTCTATGTATGCTTTAGGCCATTTCTGCCCTACACTGTTATAGCGCTATTATTCTGCTTCCAACATCCTGTGGAATTATGGGATTTGCAGTTCAGGGAGAGGCATTTAGAATCCTCAGCCAGAGAGCTCTTTGGCCTCAGTGAACTTCAAACCCCAGAATTCCATGGGATTTTGAAAGTGGAATAATAGCACTGTAACAATATAGTATGGAAATGGCCTTAGTCTCAGGAACTTTGGAAGAAGTGTGTTAATACTGCTTACTTTGCTACAAATAAACACTAATGTCTACCACACAGTGGAATTTGTGGATTGTAAGGTCTCCGGGGTATTACAGTCTGTGACTCTAGCACCATCAATTTTCTTCTCCTGTATGATATATTAAACATATTTTGCCTGATGAAGAAACCAGCAGAGGCTTGAAAGCCGGAATGATGTGTTTTCTGCATTTTGGTTGGCCTAGTAACAATATTGCTCCTTTGTGGCTTTTGTATGTAGTTGTAATCCTAGTCACCTTTGAAAAAATAACTTGCCAAGCTCTGGCCAGACACAACAAATGGTGCAGAAAACATGGTCTGTTAGCAGTTTCGTGGACCAGCTAAAAGGGTTGGTTTGGAAAAGGATTGCTCTGTGGAAAGAATTGGGTGGGATGAAGCACCCTGAAGGTCAGATCTATGTGATCCTCAGAAGTACAGCGCACACACACTAGAATGAACAACATCTGTGCTTTTTGGCCTGTGGTGTTTATAAGCTAATTCTCCACCAGCCATTCCCAATTGCCTAATTATCCTCTTATTCAGAAATGAGACCAGGGAGCTTCAAACACAGGTGCAGCTCAGCTGATGACCTCTTCTACCTCCTACGGATTGTCCTGATTTCCCCCCATGAACTTGGTATGAGGTGGAAGGATAAAGGGGTTCCTTGGCTCTTCTGACTAACTGCCTCCTATATGCTTTCCTTTTTCTGCCACTGCTTAATCACCAGATTTTGCAACCAGAATTTCCTATTTTATTTTTGGTCTTATTTTCACCTCCCATACCGATCTATTATTATTTTCAGGTGTTTGATACTGGCCCCCACTGCCTCCAGCTAAATGAATACAAATCCTCAGGATCCGGTTGTTATTTTTTCTTATTTTCATCCCTTGCTTGGTGGAGAATATACTTGGTATATACTTTAAGCAAAACAACTTAATTTATCTGTGTTGTGCGCCTTCAAGTCATTTTTGACGCATGGCAACCCTACGGCAAATCCTATCACAGGGTTTTCTTGGCAAGATTTGTTCTGAGGGGTTTTGCCTTTGCCTTCTTCTGAGACTGAGAGAGTGTGACTTGCCCAAGGTCACCCAGTGAGTTTCCATGGCCAAGCGGGAGTTGGAACCCTGGTCTCTATAGTTGTAGTTCAGTGCTCAAACTACTACACCATGCTCTCGCCTACTTTATGCTACCTGATGAATGGATGGATTGGAATGCATTTCTTCAGGCTGTGCAGTTCTTGGTTCAGAAAGTGCACAGAAAAATATGTTTATTAGAACAAACTGGATTTAAAAGTCTATTAAAATGTATATACCGGTAATGGCAGGGGAGGGGAATCATGCAAGTATACAAATTTCAGGCCAAACTGCACAGAAAAAGAACTGTTTTGTTTATGTATGTCTTTAAATTCATACAGACTGGTGATTTGATAGAAAGGACTTTTGACCAAATATACAAGACACTGACCCAAAACTGAAATTCAATGATTTGTCCATTCCTGCTTCAACCACCTGTTTTCTTTATCTATTCATTTGGCATCAGCTGTCACCTTTATTCTGATATTATCTAGTTATACTTTCTAGAGCTTTGTCTATCTCCTTTTTCCACTAATTTTGTCCACTGGACTTTAACTCCCAGCTAGCTTCTTGCTTTCTTAAATTGAGCCTCCTTTTGATTGGATTTCTAATCGTTCCTCCTGCCTAAAGGAATTGGATATATTTATTCTGGAGAGGACGGGAGGTGCAGAAAACCTGAAGGGCTTTCACAAACACACAGAAGATGGCTTAAACTAGCTCTCTGCTTTCCACAAAGGCAGGACTAGAACTAACGGGTTCATGTTACAAGAGGGTAGATCTCTGTTGAAAATTACAAGAAATTTCTTTATGGTAAAGGCAATTTGGACAGCCAGTGTGATATAGCAATTTGGGTGTTTGACTAGGACTCCAGGAAACCAGGGTTCTCACTCATGGCAACCCACTGAACTACCTTGGGCAAGTCACACCAGCCTCAGAGGAAGGCAACAGGAAAGCTTCCCTGAGTAAATTTGGCCACAAAAACCATCTGGGAGAGTTGACCTGAAGGAACATGACAATAATAGCAGCAGTAATAACAAGATCTGCAGTTTGACAACAGAAGCAACTATCTATGGGGGTGGTAGGTGCTCACTTACTGGAAGAATTCAGCCAGAGACTGTGCAGCCATCTGTTGGTGAAGGCCAACATTTACTGAGCCAAGCAAGGGGTTCAGATGACCTACAACCATCTAATCTTATGATTATTTCTTTAGATCGTCCTTCCCCCAATGTGTCTCCCTGCCAGACAAGTTGGCACCAATTTCCATCAATCCCATCTACCACTGACTAATGGTCAGTCATGATGGGAGCTGTAGTCCCAAATGTTTAAATGGTGCTGTGTTCAGAGAAGCTCTTTAGGTTTTTTGGGACATTTCCTTCCTTTTGGGACATTTCCATTATTTAATGTATCTGTAATTTGCACTTCAGACTTATATAGTTCATAGTTCCCCTCCCTCTGTCAAATCTGCTTAGGATCAGAAAGAAAGTTCCTTTATAAGAAACAGAATCCACAGCTCAGTGACTACTCCAACTAGTGGCCACGCTGGCTGGAGGATGCAACTTTTCTAAACTATGCTCGGATGCACAATTGAAACTTCATCTATTAGTCTTCCTACTAAGATCATTCATCCATTGCTGTACTTCCCACTTACTCTGATTGGCAGCAAACTACTTACCTGCTTGGGATTTTTAAAGTGGACACACCTGGGGTGTGTAGTATCCTAAAAGCATACTCAAATGTGAAAAAGATAAATCAAGCTGCCAATAACCAGTAAAGGAAACCTTTCTATCTTAGGCATATAGGAAGCTACATCAAATGAAGCCATTGATCCATCCCACCTAGTAGTGACCACAACTCCCATTATCCCTTACTCCTCCCTGTGCTGACTTGAGCTTCTGTGAAATGAAATTCCAAACATCTAGAGGGACAAAAGTTCTTCAGTTCTGGCCTACACTAAATGAAGCCTCGTCGGAAGATGCCAGGAACTGGCTCTGAGACCTTCTGTATGCAAAACTTTTTCTCTACCACTGAGTCATGGTTTTCCTGATCTATACGGAGCCAGACTATGGGTCCATCTCCCACAGCAGCACCTATGTTGATGAGCAGCAACTCTTCAAGGCTGCCTGAGACCCAGTCAATTTAGCTTCTCCTGAAGTACCTGGCACGTGCTCTTTCACTGATTTGGGGTCAGCTCATTCTAATGTACACTGTATCTGTTTTAATGTTTGTAAGCTACCTTGAGTTCCAGGCTTCCCTCATTTATCTGACAGGTTAGGGACCAGAGCACAGTCAGAAAACAGAACTGGCTGAAAAGCAGAACCCATGTACTGTGCTGTAGGGAGCATGAAGGACTTACAAAGGCTCACTTGAGACTGACCGCATACACACTGCTTGCAAAGTCTCTCAGCTGGCCTGGTGCCTTTCTTTCCTCTCAGCTCACTTTGCAAGTAGTGTGTGCATGTGAGCAGTCCCCAGTGCGCCTCTGTAGGCAAGAAGAACTGATGAAAGAGCAGAACCCATATCAAATTAACGGAACCTGTCCTTAATTTGGAAGCGTCAAAAGAGCGAGTCATCAGATAATGGGGCATCAAGAGGTGGAGGCTTCCTGTATTAGAAAAAATGTGGGATACAAATAAATAAATAGCCATCATCCTTGCTCTTCTTTAAGATGTGCTTTTTCTTGATGCCACCAGTATAAGTGCTTCTCTCCATCGTCATTCCACTACCCCCCTTTTGAGGCAAGGGAGGAATGGAAAGGACAAAATAACCTCCTTGATCCAGACCTTAGGGCACCTTTGGGTACAATTTAAATCAATTTAGAACAAACAAGAAGAACATTCCTTCTTGCCAGAAAATTCACTGTGCAGAACACAGAGAAGCTTGTACTCCAGAGCATAGCTAATAAGTAAATGCATCTTATGACAGCTCTAAACAACTCCCATGACTTGCATATTATTTGGTTTGACCTTTCCTTAAAGACCAGCCATTAGCTTGTTGGCAGTCATTTTCTATCAAGCCCATCTGGAGTACATAAAAAAGATTTTAAAAAACCCTCAAACAATTTATGATCTGTTTTATTTCTCTGATACTTATTACCCCACTGTTGTCCCCTGATGAACTGCAAAGAGTGGTTTGTTTAGTACCTGGATGGAGAATGCTGCCTTATATCAAGGTAAATTATTTCTCCATCTAGATTAGTATTATTTATTATGTCTAACCATGGGTCTCCCGGGTCCTGGAGGGAGGGTCTTCTCATTACCAACTACCAGAATTACTTAGACTGGAAATGCCAGGGAGTTGGATCTTTGACCTTCTCACTTCTCAGGCCAAACACATGCTCTACCACTAAGCCATGTTGTTGTTCATAGAATCATAAAATCATAGAGTTGGAAGAGACCACAGGGGCCATCCAGTCTAACACCATGCCATGCAGGAACACACATCAAAGCACTCCCAAGAGATGGCCATCCAGCTTCTGCTTAAAAACCTCAAAAAAAGGAGACTCTACTACACTCTGAGGCAGCATATTCCATTGCCAAACAGCTCTGACCATCAGGAAGTTCTTCTAGAGGTTCAGGTGGAATCTCTTTTCCTTTAGTTTGAATCCATTGCTCCTTGTCGTAGTCTCTGAAGCAGCGGAAAACAAGCCCGCTTCCTCCTCGACATGACATCCCTTCAAATATTTAAACATGGCTATCATGTGCCCTCTTAACCTTCTCTTCTGCAGAAACATACCCAGATCCCTAAGCTGCTCCTCATAGGGCATGGCTTCCAGATCTTTCACCATTTGGTTGCCCTCCTTTAGACATGTTCCAGCTTGTCAATATCCTTCTTGAAATGAGTTGTGTTGTTGTTGTTGTTGTTGTTGTTGCTGCTGCTGCTGCTGTGTGCCTTCAAGTCGTTTCCAACTTACGGCAACCCTAAAGCAAACCTACCATGGGGTTCTCTGAGCTCATGTGTGTGAGACACACCCAAGGTCATGGAGCAGGTTTCCATGGACCACCAAGGAATTGAACCCTGGTCTCCAGGGTCGTAGTTCAATGCTCAAACCACTACATCATGCTGGCTCTTCATAACCTATGAGTCCTCCCCAGAAAGGAGTTTTCACAGTAGTGGCTCCTTGAGGGTCTTCTACCGGGCTTGCCAAGGACTGAACCAGGAACCTTATGCGAGTAAAGCACATGCATGCAATTCACCCAGCTGAGGTCTCAGCAACATGCTTTCTCTCAAAGCCCATGGTCTGTCATCCAGCCCAGTATTGTCCACTCTGGTGGAGACCAGACATTATTAATTACCAGCTACCTTATAGGTGGAAAGCCTTTGGCTTTTAAAGATGCTTTGGACTACAGCTTCCATGGTCACTTATCAGTGGTCATGCTGGCTGGATGTAGGGCAGATGTAGCTAGTACCTAGGGTGAAGAAAAACTCAGGTGCCCAAATGGGGTATGAGTATAGGGGGATAGGTGGGGAATCAGAAGTCCTGAAATCTATAGATAAATGCAAGCAGCAAGAGAAGGCCAGACTTTCTTTCACACTACACAATCATACCCTTGTGATTATACTTGAATTGCTACTGTTCTACCCTATTGTTATTCTTGTAATTGTTGCTGCTGTTATTACTTACATGCCACCTTTCTCCCAAAATTGGACTCAAGGCAGCTTACAATTTAAAAAACAATACAACTAAAAACATACAAAAAGGAGAACATTAAAATAGGATTAAACTATCAAAATGATTTAAAATTATACTTAAAAAGATGAAATCCTATTAAATCAGAGGTTCTCAACCTGTGGGTCGTGACCCCCTTGGGGATTGAACGACCCTTTCACAGCGGTTGCCTAAGACCATCGGAAAATACATATTTCCGATGGTCTTAGGCTCCATTACCACCTCGGTGGTGGTGCGCAAGTGCGAGCCACGTGCTCGCGTCCTCCTGCCCCACTCCTGGGCCTTTTCCGCATGTTGCCTTATTGCGGAAGTGCGGGGTGCCGTTCGTGCAAGCAGGTTCTTGTACAAGGCGCTCTCTTCGCTGCTCCTTCGTCCCACAGCTGCCTTTCTGGTTGCATGACCGCCCCGCCCCCCCTTCCGCAGTGCAGCCTGGGAGCTGCCCCCTGTTCAGAAGGGACTGAAATCACTCCCCTTCTCCGCTACCAGGAGAACCTTCCGTCTGACGGGCCGACTTGAGGGGGGCGGCAGCAGCACGGAGGGCAGGCCCCCTCCTCGCCACAGCCCCTGCCCCACTCGCCATGGAGGCGGGTGCTGTGGAAGAGCCGGCGGGCCGCAAGGTGGCGCTTTTCCGGGGGGCGAGCTGCACCCAGTGCAAAAGAAAAAGGTGCTGGGATTCCTCCCCACCCTGGCCAGGGTCGACACTCTGGAAACTTTTCCCACACTTCCCCCCCAGCAGAAATGAGAGCGAAGCAGAAGCAGAGCCCGGGGGGTGGGGTTCACAGAGTTTTTTCCCGGGGGAGACACACAGCTCCTCTTTCCCTCGCTGCCCACCTCCCCCGTTCCTGGCTGGCGAGGCGGCCTTTGCCAGGAGGGGGAGACATTGTAAATAATAAATAAATAATTTTATGGTTGGGGGTCACCACAACATGAGGAAATGTATTAAAGGGTCATGGCATTAGGAAGGTTGAGAACCACTGCATTAAATAGATGAGAACCCTTCAAAACTATTCAGTCCAAAACAGTATAGTAACCTCAGCCCATTCTTTTAGAACTTTCTGTTTTAAAAGTCTGCTGGAATAAAGAGAGTTTTGCCTGGTAATGGAATGACAGCAGGGAGAGGGCCATTCTGGCCTCCTTGGGAAGAACCTAGGGACAGCCACCAAGAAGGCCCTCTCATGAATCCTCACCAACAATGCTTGTGATAGTTGTGGGACTGGGAGAAGGGCCTCTCCTGATGATCTTGGGGCTCAGGCAGGCTCATATAGGGGGACACAGTTCACGAGACAATCTTGATCTGAGCCATACACATCATAACCAGCACTCTGAATCCTATCAAATCCCAGGATTTTCAGTTGCTTAGACTTTTCTTCTGCAGGGCTGTTGTACCCCATGAAACCGCAAATCCCAGGATTCAATAGGTAGCGGACATGGCAGCTGAAGTGGCATCATAGTGCTGTAATTGTGTAGTGTGAGAGGGACCCAGCTGATAAGAAGATAGGAGACAGTAATGACCCCACTACCTATGTGGAGTTATTAGGACCATCAGCAAAGATACAATGTGAGAGGAAATGAGAGTGCTCCACCTAAGTGCCCTCTCTTGAGCTTTCTCACTGCCTCCAATCTAGTAGAATGGTGAGAATGAACATATGTTCATGTACATAAAACATTCAGTGGCAAAATGATTCCACTGGAGCTAGGACCCAGGGTAGCCATGGGAAGAAGTCAGAGAACTGTGATATCCTGGAGCAAAAGATGACAAAGCTGGCTGAATCAGAGGGCAGAGGAGGTTTGGAGTGAGCATGGTAATGAGGTGCCACCTGCTGTGAGTCCTGGCAGCTAACATTATTTTTAACATGCCAGGAATCAGGAGGCTTTGCAGAGCGGTAAACCTCTCTGCCCAGCTAATGAGCCATCACTGGTCTGACAGAAGTTGTAGACCAAAATGTTTGGAGAGCCAAAGCTTCTCTCAGCTGAATTCATTGATCCTTTCAGAATAAGGGTGGGGGAAATGCAGCCTGAACGTGGCCACCATGTCCCTCAGCACCTCCCTTAAATTCAGCACATTCCCCCCATCCCAGCCATTTTCAGCCCAGGAGAGAACTTTTTATAAAACAGGAAGTGAGACAGATGACTTCCTGTTCAAAAGTCTCTGCTAGGCCTACAATGAATGGGAAGGGCACTAAAATGTGGTAAAATTGCCCCCCCCATGTCCAGTAGGGAGTGTGGTGGGCCATTTCTCCCCTTTTTTAAAAAAAGGTAAATATTTCCAGGGACAGATCCCAGCCCCTGGCAGTTGTCCACCCTTGTTTTAGCTGGAGATGTTAGGGACTGAACCTGGGAGCTTGCTGCCATGGAAAGAATGTGTTCTTCCACTGAGCTCTGATCCCACTCTAATTAAAAAATGCTTTTCCTCCTGTGAACATAACTGTATGGTCCACAGGAAAAAATCCCTTATTTGTCCATTTTGCCCAGGATTATATACTTTAACTTAAGAGGCTCTCCAATATCTTGGACAAGGACTTTCTTACCACAATTCAGCTGATTCGTTTAGTGGATATGGAATGTGCAACCCTCTTTATGTTCTTGAATGGCAATTCCCATGATGTCAAACTATTGGCTTTGTGGGATAAGGCTGATGGAACTTGCCCTCCAACAACACTTGGAGGACAATGAGATGCCAAAGACTGAACCTGGAACCTCTTGCATGTAGAATATATGTTCTACTGCTGAGCTCTTGGAGTGCCAAGTTTACAAAACAGCAATAAGGGGGGTTGAAATTCATGATGCGTGATGGCACAATGTGGGATTGACAATTAGGAAATGGCTATTAACAAGATTGTATTAAAGCTAAATAAAAGTATTCTGCATTATTTTCTACCTCCTCATTGAACCTACAGTTTCTCCACCCCTGAATAAATATAAATCTTTCTAAACATAGATCTGCCTAATAAAATTTATTAGTCTTCATGTGTTCTGTCACAAGACAGTTGTTCTCTGGTTGATACTACTTGGAATGAAGTTGCCTGCTTTTTTTCTAGTTTAAATCCAAAATTTGGAAAGAATGGTTTTCAAAGAAGTCTAACTAGTACTGCATGATTTTATATTGATCTCAGTGGGATTTTGACTTCGCAGGTTCAAGTTGCCTGGCTGCACTTTATTTGCCTAAAAATAAATGTACCTTATGAAATTGACTGCAGTCAAGAAATGAGAAGAAGACTAGGGCCATTTCTGCACGACATTCTCATAGCGCGATGATTCCACTTTCAACCTCCATTTCCTGCCGGCTGGCCACTCCCGAAACTGCAAACCCCAGGATTCCATAGGAGGTTGAAAGTGGAATCATTGTGCTATAAGAGTGTCGTGCAGAAATGTTCAAGGACTTAGAAGGGCAGCTATGAGGGAACCAGACAAGATCCTGAAGTGTAAAGATACATGATTGGCTGCTAAAGTTAGAATTGCCCATGCCAGTGTATTTCCAATGTCTATGAATGGCTGGGAAAGCTGGACCATCAAGAAAATTGATAGGAAGAAAATCAACTCATTTGAAATGGAGAAAATTCTACAGATACCCTGGACTGCTAGTACATACTAAAGCAAATCAAGTCTGAACTCTCCCTAGAAGCCAAGATGACTAAACTGAGGCTATCGTACTTCGGCTGTATCAGAAGAAGACAGAACTCACTAGAAAAGATAATAATGCTTGGGAAAGCAGAAGGCAGCAGGAAAAGAGGAAAAGCACATGGATGGACTCAATCAAGGAAAACATGTCCCTGAATCTGCAAGATCTGAGCAGGGCTGTTGATGACAGGGTGACTTAGAAATCTCTCATCCACAGTATTGCCACAAGTCGAAGTTGACTTGAGGTCAGTTAAAAACAACAGCAATGAAATTGATAAGTATTGAAGTGGCCCTTTGATTACACTTGAATATATGAAAATGTTATTATTTTCTTCCTTTCCTATATTTTGAAACTATCTTTTATTTACAATCCATGGCCCACCCCTAAATAAATATAAATCTGTCTAAAATAGATCTGCCTAATCAAACTGGTTACTCTTTAAGTGGTGATTTGGTTTTTCTTAAATATATAAAAATAAATTATTTTCTACCAGTCCTAATTGAATTTGTTTTTACAACCCACTCCTAAATAAATATAAATCTGCCTCATGAAATTGATTTTCTTGGAAGCGGTATCTTGATTTATCTGAAGTATACTGATTTCTCCTGGTCCCTGAATCTGTATTTCTGATCCATGATTCACCACTCCTAAATAAATATAAATCTACCTAAACATAAATCTGCCTAATGAAATTCTTTCATGGAATTGTGGTGTCTTGATTACTCTTAAATAAATATATAAAATATTTTATTTTCCCCCACTGCCTTTTTTGTATGTACACCCCACCTGCTGGGCCACCCATCCAAAGCACCTACTGAGCCAACAATTTATAACCCTACTGTCTTTGCCAGCTGTCAACATATGAGGCAGGACTATAGAAGGCCTGCTTCAAATCTCATGAGATGGATACGACTTCTGGGCACCCGCAACGTCTCTAATCTTGGGGGGACACCTAAATCCCACAAAAACTTCATGATGGCAGGTAATTGTGAGGTAAGAAACAGCAGGAAGAGAGGTTCAGCTGAGTTTGCACAGAATGAACTCCTCCTTCCCAGCATTTGGTATGTAATGCAAGGTCACTGCTGTGTACAAAATACCAGGGGATCTGTTGGTTGAGTGCAGCTGGCGCCTATTCTTCCCATGTGAATTGCAATTCAAACAAAGTATAAGATTTAGGGCATCCCATGTGACCTTGACAGGGGACAGCTTGTTTGACTACAAAATCTGGGACTTTCTGAATAGAATGGGACACCTAGAAACCCTACTGAGCTGCCATCTTGTTGGCTCGTGGCATCCTACAACTTATCAGGGTGGCCAGTGTCAGAAACAAAACTCTGAGCTAAATCTTTGGATGGATTCAGAAGAGACTTTCCCGATGTCAAAGCAGAACAATTCAAAGAGGCCTCATCACCCTACCTGATGGGATAGTCAGCAGCACTGAGGTTAATGAAGAAGTCCCACTGCCAGTCCTTCATTTCCAAGAGATCTTGCATACTTTGCAGGTAAGTGGACAAAAGGCTTGCTCCTCCCCAGATAGTTGCCATGCGCCAAGAGGTGACTCTTACATTGGGATACTGGCTTGCAAATTGAAGCACTTGCCGATGTAGGTAGTTGGAACGCTTTATGAAGAAGAAAAAGGAAAGACAAGTGTTCAGTGAAAGACCTGTGACACATGCATGCAACCAAAGCAGACAGCTATGCTTCCATCACTGTCAAATGCCACTGCTCCTCAAGGGCACTGCTCCTCAAGGGCAGAGGAATTCTCAGTGGACTTAATGCACAGCCAAGGCATTTGCTGACTCACTGAAGAGAACAAGAACAAAATTATATCCTTGTTCCAATAAAACATACGTAGAACATAAGTGCCAGATATATGCAATCTAGTGTTCTCCAGATTTACTATCTGGAGGATAGCAGGTTACCTACCTCTGGCACACATATCTACCTATCTTGGAGTGTTATGCTGAGCCTAACATGACTTACTTCCAAGCAGTCCTACGATGTTAATGGGGGTTACTTCAAGAGCAATGGGTTTGAACTAGCTGTAGTCACATCTAAAGCAGATTCATTGAAATGAATGGAAATTAAGTCTGCAATGACTAAATTAAATTCCACTGATTTCAATGGCCCTACTCTGACTAAATCCAGATCCACCCCAGCAGGTACAGGATGGCAGCCAAGCACAGCCATCACAGCATGAAACTCCATGTACTGATATCCTGTCTTTATTGGTTGTTTCATATGTACAATGCCTCCAAATCCTAGAACAACATAGATCTCTAGGTATGTCTCAGAACCTATCAGAGCTTTTGAATGAGGACTCAAAAATGGTTTCACCCATGAAATGAGGAAAGGGGATTCTGAGAAATGACGTTGGGCTGTGGGAAGTGGTGAAGAGCTCTCATTGGTTTCTGTGAGCACAATCTAGATGGGCAATGTCTCAGTATCATTTCCTGCCAAACACAAAGGATGAGACACCCCCAAAAAAAATTCATATACTGAAGCTAGCAGACTGGCACTTGATTTTTACATTCCCGTTGACATTGAGATAACATCCTCTACCACACCAAAGGCTTCTTCTTCACAGGCAGTCTTGAATGCTCCCAGACACTCTACCACTTTAGAATTATTCCATTCTGCTACATGTATAAATCAAGACTCAGAAGGTCTAGTTCAGACAAGGAACATAATTTCCTCCTATGAGTAAAAGCCTTAACTGTCATCTGTTCCTTCAGACCATCTCTTGTGTTTATATAGCAGTTGACTGCCTGCATTTATAAGGGAGATGTGCAGCTGGAGGACAATGAACAGATAGTTTAAAAGTCTGCTGCTATACACATCCTGCCACTTGTTTTTGTTAGGTCACTAGATAAGACTTCTTTGTTCTCTCAGGCCTTTTAAATCCTTTTCTATTTTAATCCTGACTACATGTTGGTTGTTTCAACTTGTGCTTTATTTTGTACTTGATATCAGCTCCTCATGTTCTGCTATATTTTAGTGTGTTGGGTCTACACTATATTTTCATTATTTGGCTTGGTCTATGTCCCTGTTTTCTTTTCAGTATTATGGAAAATAAAATTACTTTTTTAAAAAAAATTATCTCCTGCTACTTTACTCGATAAAACATTTCAGTGGCTGCTTACCAAGTAATGAATTACAAAGCCACCATAATAAAAAAGCCCTGTCCACTGTAACTTCTGCTGGGATTACCCAGGCAAGTCTTGTCAATGGTAACACTTAAATGATGGGATATTATTGCTAATGGGGCACCTCAGAAGAAATCTCTGAAAGCCTTTCAGAATTTCATCAACATTGATTTACTCATCAGACCTTCAAGCAGATCTGTTATTTCTCTTATCATTGTCTCTAGTTTTTTCTATTATTACCATTGTTAATATTTTAGTTCTGGGATTCTTTTTAGATTATTTAAAATGGTTTGATAAAATTACTTTTTCGATGATATTACATAAGCATCCTTTCTGCGCTTTTTATTGCTTTTCAGAGCACTTTTTTTTTAAAGTGAAACGTTTGGAAACATTTGGAACCTAGTTTGTTAAATGAACAGAACAGCTATTTCCATATTTGCACATTTTCATTACAGAGACTTTGTTTTGTAAACTATTTTAAACAGAGAGAACTCTAAGTGGGAATCTGAGCTGGAAATATTCTTCTAAAGAAGATTAAATTTACAGTGCAACCTTGTTAACAGCTGCTCCGAAATAACCTGATTACTTCAATAGGACTTATACCCAGGTAAGCGTGCATAAGATTACAACAGTCTTAATATCTCCTTTCTCCACCCTTATCAGCAATCATGTCTCTTTACTTATTGCTGGCTAATTTAAAAATCTGTTGTTGTGTGTCTTCAAGTCATTTCCAATGGTGACCCTAAAACAAACCTATCATAGAATTTTCTGGGGCTGAGAGTGTGTGACGTGCCAAGGTCACTCAGTGGTTTTCCATGGCTGGGCAGGGAATCAAATCCTGGTCTACAGGGTCATAGCCCAAGCCATAAACTGCTACAGCACCCTGGCTCTCTCTCTCTCTCTCTCTCTCTCTCTAAAAAAGGACCTTTTGTTTTATCCTTTTGTGTGGTGTGAGCTGAGCCATTTTAAATTAATCTCTGAGGCTACGATATTTAATGGCAGAGGAGATGGAGCCCTAGGCCTAATCCATCCTACAGAGGTTCCCCATCTGGTTCACCAAGTCCCCATCTGGTTCTCTGGTTCTCAACAAGAGAGCTCTTTGGTGTCAGTAAACTGCAAACCCCAGAATTCAATAGGACATTAAAAGTGGAATAATAGGACTATAACAGTGTAGAGTGGAAAGCCCCTGAGACTCTTGGAATGCCCTTTCTGGCTTTGCTCCTCTTCCCTTTCTCCTTCTGCATGGGGAAGGCAGAGCGGAAGCAAAGCCGGTGCCCCTAGGCCAATGCTTACCTGTGCTGGCTATTTAGCCAGTGGGGGAAGAGGGAGGGAGCATGAAGCTGGCCAAGCTCTCAGCCGGCACTGGGAAGCACTCGTGCACAGGGCTCCCCCTTCTCCTTCCCCTTGCAGAGGAAGAAGAGCGTGGAAATGAAACCATTCCCCAGGCAAAACATGGGTAGTAAACTTGGCCAGAGCTCTGATGCATTCTGGCCTAAAAACCACCTCCCTGCCCCTTTCTCAGCATTGGCTTATTAATTAGCACTGCAGAACAGACAACAAGCACAGGCAGGTAAACCAAAACCATTTTCACACTAGACTGTTAGGCCCCAGGATTCCATAGGATGTTGAAAGTGGAATAATAGCACTATAACAGTTTAGTGCAGAAATAGCCCAAGAGAAAAAGGATCAATGAAGACAGTCAAGAGGAGGTAATACGCAAGTATCTGTGGTGGGGCACAAATCACGTGATGTATGGCAGAGAACCCAAAAAGAATAAGGTGACACCTGTGTTAGGGAGAAGATAAGAAGCAGAGATCCAAAAAAAGGATCAGACCAACAGAATGAGCACATTGGGAGATGGGAAGACAGACAATTTATAATCTGTGACATATTACCTTGTCAACATGAATGTAATAAAAATGGTCTCTATGGTAAATTGCCTTAAACATGCGTGTCAGCTGACGAGATGCTCTGCCATGAACAACCAAGACAAATGCGATCCTGACTGGGTTGACAGGCATGTATTCTACGGAGTCCTCGTCCCACTGCACATTGTTGTTGGCTTTGCCTGTTTGGAAAACAAAACATAGTCAGGACATATTGGGAATGCTTCAGCCAGGTGCAGACTCTGGACATGAATTCAGATTACATTTCAATGGCTGATGTGTCTTTGTGGGTCCACCTCCCTCCATGTAAACAATAGTTGATGAGACAAGACAGTTGGTAAAAGACCAGGACCTGGAAAAGGTATTTGGGACTGTTGTTGTGTTCCTTCAAGTCATGTCTAACTCATAGTCCATTTCCGCATTACACTGTTATAGTACTATTATTCCACTTTCAACATCCTATGGAATACTGGGGTTTGTAGTTCAGGGAGGGGCCTTTAGAATTAACAGCCAGAGAACTCTTGGGCCTCAGTAAACTACAAACCCCAGAATCCCACAGGATGTTGAAAGTGGAATAACAGCACTACAACAGTGTGGTGCGGAAATGGCTATAGTGACCCTAACGTGAACCTATCATTGGGTGTTCTTGGGAAGATTTGTTCAGAGCAGGTTTGCCATTGCCTTTTTTGAAACTGAGAGAGTGTGACTTGCCCAAGGTCACCCAGTGGGTTTCTGTGGCCAAGTAGGGATTTGAACTCTAGTTTCCAACGTCATTGTTCGATGCTGAAACCCACTGCATCACACATTTTGGACTATATCAACCCCAGAAACCCCCATTAACCTCTCAGAAAGCAGCTGTTCTAATCTCTGTGCAAGACATTAGGTTGATTGTCCCCAGAGAGCCTGTTACTACTCTTTACTCTGAGAATGGAATGGGATAAGGCTGAGAAGAGAGCTGTCTGATGGTACCAAAAACATGTAGGAGATTCATAACCAAATTCTGCTATATCTATGGAGGTGGACATCAACTAGGTTCAGTCATGACTGGCAAGGTTTGGCCAAGCTATTTTGCTGCCTGAAGTGGAAGTCATAGTAGCATCATTCAAAAGCCAGCTGGATACTGACATGGAAGAGCATCTGTCCCCACACCTGAAGGCCAGGTAAGGGGGCTCCAAACAGGCTATACAATGCACAGTGCCTTCTTTCAAAACCTTGGTGCTGCCTCCTTGACTCTACTGTCAGAGGCAAAGTGCCTTACTGCATCTGATGTAGGATGCAAGGAGGATACGGAAGTGGCAGGAAGTATTTTGGGGGAGAGGTAAGAGAAACAAACATCTTGTTGTTTGAATGAGAAATAAGAGATTGGCTATCCCTATATTGTATCTGATTACGGCAGCACAGTTGACATATGCTCAGCATTGAAAGAAAAAATAGAAATTAATTTAGAAGAATGGAAACTAAAAGTATTAGCTATGGTTGAGACTGAAAAATGATCATATTCTCTAAAAAATAAATCTGTTCAGAACTTTGAAAGAGAATGGAAAGGGGTAATGGATTGGTTAAAAATATAAATACATGTGATGATTAGATAAAAATATATTTGTGTAAAAATGGAGGATTCATTATGGAAAAGATAGTTAGCAACTTAATTGGGGAAGAATAATATAGGGAAGTGTATGTGTGGGGAGGGACATACTAAACATGGTGATGTAAGAAATTGGCTATCCTTTATTCCTGAAGCTAAACATATTTTCTTGGAAGGCGGACCTATTGATTTCAATGGCACTAACTTTCTAGCAAACAGGATTACGGTCTTTCAAAAATTTTCCAGTTTATGAGTGTGTCTGCATTACATTCTTATGGATATCTGAGACCATTTTAAGTGTCACAGATTCATCCCATAGAATCCTAGGATTTACAATTTGAATTCCTACTGAGTTCTAGTGCATTTCCATGAACAACATCTCTCCAACAGAGATCTCACCAAACCATAAATCCCAGGATCCTGTAGGATGGAGCCATGACAGTTTAAAGTGGTATCAAAATAATATAAACATAGTGCAAAGTCAGTCAGTTATAAATTAGATACAGAAAATGTCTTTCCTTCAAGCAATTGTACAGGCTTAGAAATCAGGGAGGGGGAAGTGCTTATCTGATAGGGTGCTGGCCTCCTCTTAGCTTTATCCCCCATGGTCTTATTTTTGAATGGAAATAATAAGAAAATAAAATGGAGTGGGGAGGGCCCCCTCTTCCCATAAAGCCATTGGTTAACTAATGCAACAGAAAAGTCACAGAATGTTCTCAAACATTCTAACTTCTCAGAGGAAAAATTGACCACAGACTGTTGGCAGTCAGGCCGAACAAGAAGCTTCATATGATGCTTGAAGCAGAGGTGGACAGACATGAGACTTGTGGGATCTAATATCTGTTTTTCAGAACTCAGATCCAGAGCCAAGTACAAAAGACATATCTTTAGTCTTAAGTATGGGATGGAAACTGCTTGATCTTCTGATATTATTAAAATTTAACTCCCCACATATCTCACCATTTGCTATGCTATCTAGGACTACTGGAACAGGCAGCTTGACAACATCTGGACAGCTACATGGCTATGTAATTCCTACCCGACTTTAAAAATTATGAGCACAGGCATTTGTTCTGAGTATTACAACTGAATGGAAGTTGCAGCCCTCTCACAAAAATTCCACCCCTGGTTACTTCATTTTTTTCAGTTGGCTCTCCACAATTGATAATCTGTGAATTTCTCCAACCCCTGCCTCCCCCCCCACACCTCAGATGCCTCTTTTTGGGGGGAACCTTCCCTTTCAGTGGCTCTGATCAGGTTGTTCAGCCCTTTAAAAACCCACCTCTGCTCCTCTTCCTCCTCTAGCAGGTGCTGGCTGGTCAAATGAGCACAGATCACAGCTCAGTCTCTTGCACCACAAATCCTCTCCTGATGCCCCCCCTAAGGAAGGTGATAGGCAACAGGGAGGAAGTTTTGGGTCACAATGCCAACTCATCTTCTTTCCTTCTCCTTTTCCTGAACGGTTTGGGCTCTGAGTGTCCATTCTTGCCCTCATGCCAAGACCCCCCACCCACAGACACACGTGCAAATTTTGATATTTGTGATTTTTCAACTTTTGTGGGTGTCCTGAGCCCCTAACCCTGGAGAATGTGGAGGGCTGGCTGTACTTTTCCTTTGGAAGGATGTGTTAGTCTGTGGCTGCCATTGTTCAATTGGGGACTGAAAAACCCTTGCTGATTTATTGCAAACAACCCAAAGACCCACTAGTAGATCAAGATTTACTTCCCACCCACCCCAATTTGAAGAAAAGCGGAGCTTTATGTTGCAAGCTGTCTGAAGAAGTGACAGAGTGTTTGCCCATGGTGGGAACAGGCTAAGAATAGACTTTGAATTTGCTGTTTCTCTCCCACAAATTAGTCATTCTCTCAGCTGTTGCAAATCATTGGTAGTTTTAGCAACGAAATCCCAAGAGCTTTGCTGATATGCACCAGATAAGGATATGGGTTAATTTTTCTCCAGTTGTATAGCTGGTTCAACTATTATTGATCCCAGGGGAGATGTGAATTAAAGATGATCTGCACAATAACTGTACTTTTCATTTCTTTTTCTGATGCACAGTATATACCTCCTAGTGACCCATTTTAAATATTTCCTGCCTTCTTCTATTGCACCTTGACTTTTCAAATGCAGTCCTCAAGCTAACTTTATGGTTACTTACTTAACAAGCATATTCCAACATTAAGACTACTAAAATAATGACTTCTGAGCTCTCCATAGACAAAGGGGAGGAAAAGGGAAATCATTGATATTTTATACCACAAGACAGATGGAGAAGAATGGAATAAACTTCTGCTAAGATGCCTCTGAAGTTGCAGAAGGAGTGAACAAACTTAAATAGCAGCAACACTCTGGAGGAATGCCAGGGACAGTGGAAACTACCATTTGGCTTTTTGTTAATGACTCATCAAAAGAAAACATCAAATCAGACAAACTAGACTGGAAGTAATAAATCTCTATTTACAGCCTCAGCTTCCTCCATTTAGCATTCTTACCAAAACGCTTCTAAGGGCAACATTAAGAATGACTGAACATAATATGCTAGTTCGGTGATTCTTAACTTGTAGTCTGTTGACCCCTGTGTGTGTGGGGGGGGCTGCAATGTGCTCAGAGGGGGGTCTGTGAAGGCTTGAAGAAAGATTGTAAGTTCTTAAATTTAGAATGGAAGGAAGGAAGGAAGGAGGGAAGGCAGGAAGGAGGAAAAGGGAAGGGGAGGGGAAGGAAATGAAAGAATTAAAAAATTTGTATGGAATGCAATAAAAATATTATAATAGGAGTGTGTGCATTTACTTATTTCTCCCTTCTTTCCAAATTTGAAGACTTCTGATGAGCTACTTTAAATAAACAGTTTATGCACTTCAGAGTTTTAAATCTTGAGTTTAGCCTTTTCTCATCCATGACAACAAAAGATATTTAAAGGGGGTCCATGGTAAAGAAAACGTTTAAGAACTACTGTAATAGTTTATTTTCAAAAAAGTTCCAAATAGCTCAGAATTAGCTCACAAAGAGCGAGGAGAAAATCTATTTATTCCCTCAAGATTTGCTGTTGTTGCTGTCAGTTGTTGTCAAGTCAGCTTCAGCTGACCCTATGAACGAGAAATCTCAACAGCCCCAAACATCCACAGCTTTGCTTAAGTCCTGAAAACCCAGGTTGCAGCCTCCTTGATTGAGTCTATCCACCTGTAATGTGGTCTTTTTCTTTTCCGCCTGCCTTCCACTTTGCCAAGTTTTATCAGGAAGGCATGTTCCATGTCCCCAAACAAAACAAAATCAAAACTTCTTGGTTTTGCTTCTGAGTCATGTGTTTAGTGTCACATGCAGTTTTGGCCTATAGCCTAAGCATTTTCTCCCACTAAGCTTGACAATCAAGGTATAAGCTTTGTGAAAAGAACAGCTCCAAACAGCCAACATAAAGGGCCACACTACACTGTTAAAGTGCTATTATCCCACTTTCAACATCCTGTGGAATCCTGGGGTTTGCAGTTTAGGGAGGAGAATTCTCAGCCAGACAGCTCTTTGGCCTCAGTAAACTGCAAACCCCAGAATCCCACAGGATGCTGAAAGTGGAATAACAGCACTATAACAGTATAGTGCGGTAATGGCCAAAGGCAATTTTAGTCTAGTGGGAGAAATGGTCGTTCGTTTATTCATAATCACTCAGTGGCATAAGATGGATGAGCCACGATGCCACATCTTAGGAACCTGCCCCTGTGGACTTGTTGACAATAGAATCAGCCCTATTGTTAGGCAAAGTCAGGCAGTCACTTGAAGTGGCAGTTGTTGGCAGCTGGCCTCAAGATCCTTCAGGGGTCCCCCAGTGAGGTGGAAGAGGACATTCCATTGTCAGTGTTGAGGAAAGATGCAAAAACAGGCTAGTTTCCATTTGGGGCTGGCAAGGGACAGGCTACAGGCTGTATGCCTCTTGATTAGATTTTCATGAATACTGAAAAAAATTACTATTTTGGGGGGCACTGTTTCAGGACACCCCCCACCCCACCCCCGTAGCCCATGGTTTGCTGGTGGATCCCCCTTCACAGGGATGGCAAATCCACTCTGGATCTTACTACTATTGCTGCTGCTCCCACATCTGCTCCACGTTGGAGGAACTCTATCAATGACAAACTAGGATCTAGCACAGAGAGAGATCCTGTTCAGTTTTGAGCACCTAACGGAAGAGCAGTGGTAAAATCCAGAGTGCATTTTCTGTTCCCACAATAGTGCATCTATTGGCTGTCTTTGTTCTCTGCAAAGATGAGTCTCAAAATTAGAACTCGATGTATGGTACAATCTGGTTTTGATATTTTTTTTTTAAGATTGGCTGTTTCTGAGTTGGTTGTGGTACATGGCAGGTGTTGAGGTGTGCGTGTGTGTGAAAATCTGGCCCATCCATTTACCATCTCTAGTTTATGGAATGGGCATGCGGAGGAGAGGCTTCTTGGTCCCAGCAAAATGCTTTTGGCTAGTCCTGACCGACAGTGTAGGAATAATACTGCCTCAGCTAGAGATGGAAAAATTACTTCTTGGAATACATCGCCCAGAACCCCAGCCAGTATGCATTTCCCCTTCCCCAGTAACTTTTCAAAGTTCTGATTCAACACTGTTTGGCAAGATTGCACAAGCACAGCGTTGAACAGTTTGCCTCTTTCTAAGCATTTATTCCTCTATGCAGCTAGCCTTCCGATCAACCTGGAAATTTCCTGTGGTGAATATTAAATAAAATGTAAACAACATTCCTGAATTTCTCATTGCTTACAAACACCATGGGGCCCCTATCTTACAAAAGATGCCTTCTGTTTTTAAACAATGACTGCCAGGTTCATTTCAATTTGATGTAATACGTTGGAGTAAATCATTTTTTGTAAGGGAACAAGAAGAAAAAAAATCAATTATCAGATTGAATTTTCATAGAACAGAGAGATGATAACAGAGCTTAATTATGGCTGGCAAGACTCAGCAGGAGTGCAATGACTTTTAATAGTTTTTAATTTGTTAATATTTAGAGTTGAAGCAGGGGGTGACTTCCCTGATTGATAACGCTCATCTAGTCCATTTCTGCAGTATATAAAATGGGAATGGCATATGCTTGGACGAATGGGTGATGATTTGTTCTACTAACTGTTACCTTAGTAGACTTCAAAATGCTTAAATGTTATATATTGTGTTTTGAAATCTTTTCTACCAATGCTACGTACAAACATTAGAAGCCTCAATCAATCAATGCCCCGAACCTATGAACTATAGCATCTGCTTTGAAGATTATGAAATCAGAATAAAACATCATTTGCATTCCTTTGCAATATAAAAGTTATTTTTTTGGCTAACAGTCCTCAGAATGCCCCAGCCAGTAGAGTCACTGACCATGGGGCATTCTGGAAGGTATAGTCCAAAAAGTAACTTCTCCCAGCTGGTTGTATTTCAGAACCCACAACTATGTTGTTGTTGCATGCCTTAAAGTCACTTCTGACTTATGGAAACGCGAAGGCAAATCTATCATGAGATTTTCTAGGCAAGATTGGTTCAGGGGGGTGGCCTCTGCATTTCTCTGAGGCTAAGAGAAAAGGGCTTGCCCAAGGTCACCCAGTTGGTTTCCATGATCGAGCCAGAATCATAGTCCAACGCTCAGACCACAACCACACTAGCTCTCATGTCCACTCCCTAAAGTACTGTCAAGCTGCTCTCCTGA
Organism: Ctenosaura bakeri; assembly: GCA_948474755.1. Taxonomy (NCBI): domain Eukaryota; kingdom Metazoa; phylum Chordata; class Lepidosauria; order Squamata; family Iguanidae; genus Ctenosaura; species Ctenosaura bakeri. Next base: position 263,491 of record CAOLHI010001003.1, on the reverse strand, counting down.
AGGCCTCAGGGTTTTCAGATCCTTTTGGCAATGAGTGGCACAGAACCCTGTAGTAAAACATTCCCTTAGCTGGAACCAGTTGTAGAGATTCAGGAGATGAGGCACAACATCAGAAACTGGGGCACCTCATGCATGGAACAGGCTTGTTTTCCACTGCTCCAGAAACTACGACAAGGAGAAATGGATTCAAACTACAAGAAAAGAGATTCCACCTGAACCTCAGGAAGAATTTCCTGACAGTCAGAGCTGTCCAGCCATGGAACCTGCTGCTTCAGAGTGTGGTGGGGTCTCCTTCCTTGGAGGTTTTTAAACAGAAGCTGGATGGCCATCTGTTGGGAGTGCTTTGATGTGTATTCCTGCATAGCAGGGGGTTAGACTGGCTGGCCCTTGGGGTCTCTTCCAACTCTATGATTCTATATTGAAGACCACATGGTGTTTTTCAAGTTCAAAGACTTCTTTCCTGACCACACTTATGTATGAAGCACACTGAAACACAATGGTCCTATTTCTGTATTACAGAACCCAGAATCCCCAGGCTGGCTGTGGGATTTTGGCAGTTGCAGACCCCCAAAAGTACTTTTTTGTCAGCTGTGGTACTAATCTGTTAGGCAATTAGAATTGCATAGCAGTGTCAACTCAGTTTATCATGTCCAAATAGGGCAAATATCTCTTTTGTGTGCTGAGCGATACAATGAAACCTGGTATCTTTGCTGATAATATTATTCTCCATAGAAACTACAAATTCCAGCTCTCCCTGGGTTCTGTATGATTTATAATGCTGGACATTTGTAATCTCTTCTTTTCCCCATTTGACTATACCACATTTTAGAAATGCCCCGCTTTGGTTTGGTGCTGAACTTAGGAACATGAATGAATCTTAAGAAGCAGCCTGTTGTCAGTATTTGCCCAGGCACGTTATGGGATACACCACTGGGTATAGTTCTATAAATATATATCGCTATATTTCTGCTTAGCTGCACATTATACAGATGTGCTATGACCAGTTCTCATAGATAAATAGATAGTAGATATAGTAGAATGTCACTCCTTTGCAGATGTATTGAGCCAGATTATTCAGACTGAGTTAGTAAAGGAAATTTAAAGTCAAAAAGTACCATGAATCAAAAAGTACCATTACAGCCACATTAGCAAAGCCACAGATGAGCACTAAATTTTGCAACCCTTTGTTATTCTTAATGGCACTTATCCACATGATTAGCATAACTGATTTCAAGAGTGCAGCACAGGTGACAAAGAGCTACTCAGCTTGAGCAACCAAGAAAGAAGACCGCTTACTGTTTATCACGTCCGCCCACCCACTCAAGTTTACTCATAGCTTTCACCTCTTGGGTAGAATCTTTTGGAGCTAGCTGATATTTTGCCTTTGGTTGCTTTTTAGATGACAGCTTGTGAAATTTTGCCATTGGTTGCACTATTTATGTTTCTTTCTTTTTTTTAACCGTTCCAGGACAGTTAATCCTACATACTCCTTACTAAAGTTCCCGCTGTTGATTTGAAAGTATGATTCTGATTTCATCCAGATTTGTGGATAAGAAGCAAAGATTTATAATCAAGACAAAACATTTGAATGGGACGATATTTCATTACATATATTATTTGTCACCAGACTTTTCTGTCCTTTGCTTCAAAAGTGAGCATATACAATATGAATTAAAATAAATGCACAATCTACTTACCACCTTCTGTTTGTTTGTTTTTTTTAAATGAGAGCCAGTGTGGTGTAACGGTTTGGAGACCAGGTTCGAATCTCTGCTTTGTCATGGAAACCCATTGGGCGATCTCAGGCAAGTCACACTCTCTTAGATTCAGAGGAAGGCAAAGGCAAGCCCTCTCTGAACAAATCATGATAAGGTTGCCTTAGGGTTGCTGTAAGTTGGAAATGACTTGAAGGCACAAAATAACAACAATTTTTTAAACAATGACGAAGGTCATTTCTGCACAACACTGTTACAGTGCTATTATTCCATTTTCAACATCCTGTGGAATCCTGGGGTTTGTAGTTTAGGGAGCGACATTTAGAAGGCCTCAGTAAACTACAAAGCCCACAATTCCACAGGATGTTGAAAGCGGAATAACAACATTTTAACAGTGTCGTGTGGAAATGGCCATAAAATAAATGTGGCTCTCCAGATGCTGCACTTGACCTTCCACTAGGCCTAGCTAACCTGGCTACTAGTGAAGCATGATGTGATAGCAGTTCTTCAGCATCTGGAGGCTCAGGTGTTCCCCGTCTCTCAGAAAAAGCAAAGAGATAGCCTTGAACAGAAGCACCAAATCAGCAGATCCATACATTCTATGGGGATGATCAAAATGGTTCTACCTTCACCAAGACCGCAAATACAAGTAAGATTAGAAAAAGCTGCCTAAGAGCTAATTGTAGGGAATAAGCTGAGTTGAAGACTGTTTTAGAACCTCTTAAAAACAATCTCTGGAAATTTTTAGAGCATCTACTTTTCGTTTCTATACTAGGGAAGTCAGAGCTAGGCCCCAAAAATAATTTGTTAACATTGATATGTTAGAAATTGGGAAATTTTGTTGTTTTTAACACTGAGAGGGACAACACTCAGTTTGTTTCACTTGTTGTTAACTGCTGTCATGTCGACTTTGATTTTTGGTGACCCTCAGAGATTTCCAAGTCACCCTATTATCAACAGCCCTGTTCAGGTCTTCCAGACTCAAGGCAACTGTGGCTTCCATGATTGAGTCTATCCATCTGTGATGCAGTCTTCCTCTTTTCCTACTGCCTTCCATCTTACCAAGCATTATTATCTTTTCTAGTGAGTCAGGTCTTCTCATGATGTGTCCAAAGTATGACAGTCTTTTCTCCAAGTCTAATCCTGCTTTATGTATGATACATTCAGCATACAAGTTAAACAGATAGGGTGATGCAATGCAGCCTTGCCTGACCCCCTTGCAATTTGGAAACCACTCCATTTCTTTGTATTCTGTACTAATGGTAGCCACTTCTCCTGAGTACAGCTTATGCATCAAGACAATCAAATGTTGTGACACACTCATTTATTTAAGAGTGATCCGTTGTTTTTCATGATCTATACAATCAAAGACTTTGATATACTCTACAAAGTACAGGCTCATTTTATCCTGAAATTCTTTGGTGCACTCCATTATCCAACATAGGTTTGCCATATGATCCTATACCGTCTCTTCCTCTCCTAAACCCATCTTGGCCACCTGGCATTTCTTGTTCCCTATATGGTAAAAGTCCTTATTGTAGAAATTTGAACATCATTTTGCTTACATGGGAAATTAATGCAGTGGTCCTGTGCTCACTGAAATCTCTGGTGTCTCCTTTCTTGAGGACTGGAATGTATATGGAAACATTTCTAATCTGGGGACCCTTGTTTTGCTTTTAATATCTGTTGACAGATTTTAGTTAGAATTGGGTAGAATCTGTCTCTGTAGTTTTAATTTGCTCTACTGGTATGTCATCTGTTCCTGGTGATGCATTTCTCCCATGTGCTCTGACTATGGTTTCCACTTCACTTTCTAAAATTGTAGGTTCGTCTTCGAACAGCTCTTACTTGAATGAAGTTGCCATAATTTCGTCTCTTTTATATTGATCTTCAGTGTATTGTCTCCTTCATCTTTTTATTTATATTTTGTCATGTAATGAGCTCCCACACTTGTCACAGACCACTCTCTCTCCTTGTTCAAATTTCCCTCTGATTTTGAGTTTTCTTTTTTTCCCTTTTTTGTTGTCCTTTATTTCTCGGCATTGAATATTATGGTAGTTCTCTTTGTCTCCATGCACAAATTACTGAGCAGATGCATTCAGGATTCTGTTCCTATTTCTGTTCCATTTTACTTTTGTTTCTCGTCTGTCCTTAATTGCTTGAAGAATTTCATCTGTCATTGATTGAGGATTCTCTTTCTTTTTGGCTGCAGATGGTTTCTTTTTGTATTCCTTCCTGACAATGACCTTGACTTCAATTCAGAGTTCTTCTAACTGCCGGTCAATTAGACTTAAGAGTGCACATCTATTTTCCACATTATCTTTAAATTCTACCAGAATTTTCTTCAGGTTGTATTTTGGCATGAGGCTTCATTTAGCTTACTCTGCTTTTTGCTATTAGTAGTTCATGATCTGTACCACAATTTACTCCGACTCTTGCTTTTGCAGAAAGAACGGAGCTTCTTCATCTTCCACTTCCATTTATGCCATCTCTATTGATTTCCTTATTGGCCATCAGGTGATGCCCCTGTATAAAGCTGCATTTCTGGTTGCTTGAAGAATGTGTTTGCGATGAACAAACTGCTGGCCTCACAAAATTCAGTCAGTTGTTCTCCTGCTTCATTTCTTGATCCTAGGCCAGGTTTTCCTACAATCTTTGATTCTTCTCTGGTTTGTACTTTTGCATTCCAACTGAGTAACAACAAGTCTTAGGCAAGGGCATTCCTCACCTAGCTATCAACCTGATCTTCCAGAGAAGTATAACCCATCCAGAAGAGGAAGTAATCTAAAACCCAGGTTAACTTCCCTACTGACCAACAGCTCTTCCATCTTATCTACATTGGGCCTCAAATTGCTTATCCACATCCAATCCTTCACTGCATTAATATAATGGTTCTGGACTTCCTTGGTGTGACACTTGTGCTCTTTCCTAGGGACAGTAGATCATGCTACAGTAATTCACGCCTTAGTTACTCCCTGATTTCCATAATATGCTCTGTGAGGGGCTGCCCTTGGATAAGTGTTCAGAAGTAACAGCTAGTACAACAGCAAGAGTGTTGTTAGGTGTGCATTTTAGGGACCATATAACACCAGTCTTAAAAGAACTGCACTGGCTTCGAGTTTGCTTCTGAGGTCAGTTCACAATGCTGGTCTCAACCAACAAAGTCTTTAAATTGCTTAGGGCCAGGCTGTCTGGAAGACTGCTTTCACCGTGTATGTTGCTGCTGTGTTCCTTCAAGTTGTTTCTGACTTATGGAGACCTGAAGGTGAACCTATCACAGGTTTCTTTTTCTTTCTTTTTTTTGGCAAGATTTGCTCAGAGGGGGTTTGCCTTTGCCTTCTTCTGTGGATGAGAGAGTGTGAGACTTGCCCAAGGCCACCCAGTGCTTTTCCACGGCTGAGCAGGGACCTGAAGCCAGGTCTCCAGGGTCACAGTCCAACACTCAATCCATTTCATGACACTGGCTCATCCCCGCACCTGTCATATGAGCCACCTGAAATAGAAGATCCTCAGTGGAGGCCCTATGGTCTCTTTTACTCCATGACGCTAGGCTGGTACGTAGCTATGACAGGGCTTTCTTTATAGCAGCATTTCAGCTGCGAAATACCCTCCCTCCTAAGTCAGGGAAGTCAGGCTGGCTCCTTCCCTTCTGACATTCCAACAGGCAGCGAAGGCTGTTTTATTTTGATTGGCCTTTGGTTCTTAAATTTAGGGACGGCTACTCAGGCTATTTTTAACAATTTCTAATTGTTTCTGGATCTAGTACCCCCTCTTTTCTTTAAAAGAAAGAAATTTTAGTTGGCTTTTACTCACACATTTATTGCATGATTGCATTCATTGTGCTGAGGAGCCCTGGTAGATTGAAATGTAATAAACAAATACCTTAGGCCATTTCTGCACAATGGCACCATTCCAGCATGGGGATGCATTGCTGCTGGTCTGCAATGTGTGCCATTGCACAATGCCATCGTGGCCCCGCTCCTGTTGCATCTCCAGGCATTGGTATCACACAGTATACCATTACTGGAAAAAATCCGGTAATAGCCTCCCTTCACACAACAATCACCAGTGGCTGTGCAGGAAGGGTGGAAGTACTATCAAGCTCCTCCTTCCCCAGTGCAGCACATGAAGAGGCCAGCTGCACTGCAGAAGGAAGGAGCAAGTCCCAAACACTACCCATCTGCCAGCAGATGGCCAGGTGTGGAGAGGATCGTTCAGATCCCACTCCCATCCCAGCAGTGCCACTGCTGAGATTATGATGGGACGATGGGGGACCCAGGTATGGTGCAGAAAGGGCCTTAGATAGATAGATAAGTAGGAAGGCAGGAAAGCAGACAAACAGACAAACAATCTGACAGTAGCTTCTGCACAGCCAGTGGGTGGGGACAGAGTCAAAAGCAAGTGAGTGCTCACCACTGCTTCTTCTCTGTCTCTGCAATCTCATCTTGGTCCCTCCTCTCTTTCTCCCTCCCCACCATGGGAAGTGGTGAAGGGACAGGCTTATGTTCCCAGAGGTCTAAACCAATCACCCACATAGGGATTTTGGGGGATATTTTTCAGACAGTGGTCTTCCTTAGCCCTTCTAAGAGACACCAGACCACCTGTTTAGAAGCACTGTGTCCTACCCTTGAGCTCTGAGCCTTTCTCAATGCTCTTACTGAAGTTCTCACACAGAATAAACAAAAAAACCTACCCAAAGGGTGCTAGTCAAAATATGCAGAACCTCAGTCTTTTTTACTACTGGGATTTTTCTCCTCCCCATTCCATAACCTCACAATGCTGAAGCGCATCCAGTTCAATCAAGATGTCAATTCACCGTGTTATTTTGAATACAGCCCTCTCCCAGCTACAAGCTGCTTATACACAGATTGCACTGTATATTAAATTGCATTGCTTGTGGCAAAACACCAGTTTCTGTCCATTTTTTTTGAAAAAGCAGATTTCTTCGTTTGAAATTCTATAGTCAGAAGCAATTACTGAAATCATTTTTGTGTTTTACAAATCAATGCCTAATAACCAGTACATTGCGACGTGACACATAGCAGCGAGAAAACAGAGATCTGAATCTAATTTACTATGATAACTATTGTGCCAGACCAATAATCTTAATAGAAAACTTGCTCTCTTTTTTGACATTTCTAATTATGAAGATGCTATCATTCCTCGGAGACAAATCACAATTATTTCCTTGCTTTGTTGGAGCGTGTTTTCCCTCTTCCTGATCGACTCATATGCATAAACAAATAGCACTTAAAAGTAACAGTACATTCATTAATCTAGCATTAGAATGAATTCCCCATTAAAAATAGTTATCACACCACTTAACAGCTAATTAGTTCATCACAATCAACACTGTCAGAGTGAATACTAAACTGCTTTGCAAAGATCATCTGTTCATCTGATTTAGAAGGTATCTGTCTAGACAGAGCTTCAAAAAAAAAGTTACTTTCTCAGACTACAAATCCCTCAACCCCTATGGGGGATTCAGGGACTTGTAGTCCACAGTCCACTTTCCCAAGCTCTGCTCCTAACTTTGTGGGAACAGTTTGGCAGTGAGCAGCTCCCGCTCAGCTAAAACAACACTGTAACTGTCCCTCTTGAAAAACTGGTGTCCCCAACACGCCACTGACTTGGGTGTTCTACACATGACAAAGCTGAAATGTCTCAGAACTTCTTTTCAAGAATTGCAGAATTGTCTCCAGTTCTATTGTACCATTTTGGGCATGGAGGTGAATGCCATTTTTATGATAGGGTTACAAGCTTGATAGATGCCATTCCCCCTCCCAGAGTGCCCCAGAAGGACACTGGGTAAAGACTGGCCGATACAGCCATCTGTTGCTGCAAACAGGGCATTGGGGAGGAATGCAAATAGGAAAGGGAATGCTGTAGACATAGCATATCTTGACTTCAGTAAGGCCTTTGACAAAGTTCCCCATGACATTCTTGCAAAGAAGCTAGTAAAATATGGTCTGGACAGGGTTACTGTTAGGTGGATTTGTAATTGGTTGACTGACTGAACCCAGAGGGTGCTCACCAATGGCTGCTTTTCATCTTGGAGAGAAGTGACTAGTGGGGTGCCACAGGGTTCTGTTCTGGGCCCAGTGCTATTCACCATCTTCATCGATGACTTAGATGAAGGAGTGGAGGGCATGCTGATCAAATTTGCAGATGACATCAAATTGGGAGGGGTTGCTAATACCCCAGAGGACAGGATCAAATTTCAAAATGACCTTGACAGATTGGAGAGCATGGCCAAAGCTAACAAAAAGAATTTCAGCAGAGAGAAATGTAGGGTTCCTACACTTAGGCAGAAAAAATGGAATCCATGAATATAGGATGGGGGACATGTGGCTGGATAGCAGTACGTGTGAAAGAGATCTAGGAATTTTGGTAGATCACAAACTGAAAATGAGTTAGCAGTGTGATGCGGCAGCTAAGAAAGCCAACACAATTCTTGGTTGCATCAATAGGAGTATGGTGTCTAGATCGAGGGAGGTAATGGTACGCTCTACTTTGCATTGGTTAGGCCTCATTTGGAATACTGTGTCCAATTCTGGGCACCTCAATTTAAGAAGGATATCGACAAGCTGGAGTGTGTCCAGAGGAGGGTGACCAAAATGGTGAAGGGTTTGGAAGCCATGAAGCCATATGAGGAATGGCTTAGGGAACTGGATATGTTTAGTCTGTCAGAAGAGAAGGTTAAGAGGGCACATGATAGCCATGTTTAAATATTTGAAGGGATGTCATGTCAAGGAGGGAGCAGGCTTGTTTTCTGCAGCTTCAGAGACTAGGACAAGGAGCAATGGATTCAAGCTGCCGGAAAAGAGATTCCACCTGAACCTCAGGAAGAACTTCCTGACAGTCAGAGCTATCCATCAGTGGAATATACTGCCTCGGAGTGTGGTAGAGTCTCCTTCTTTGGAGGTTTTTAAGCAGAGGCTGGATGTTGGGAGTGCTTTGATGTGTGTTTCTGCCTAGCAGAGGGTTGGACTGGATGGCCCCTGGAGTCTCTTCCAACTCTATGATCCTACAATTCTATGATTCTATGAAACACAGCTCACCTTCTGTTCTTTCCTCAGGGACAAGGTCAGTTCATCTATCAAGCTGCTGCAAATAGGGCATGGGGGGAGCAAGGTGTGGCCCTCTGGGTGTTTCTAGACTGCAATTCTCATCATGCCTCACTATTGGCTATGCTGGCTGGGGCTGATGGGAGATTCAGGAATTGCCCCCTCCAGTCTTGAGATAGGGGAATAGATGAAAGAAGCTGCAATAGTAGCAATGCCACTGTGCTAGGAAACTGTTAGAGAATACCCTCCCAGACATTATCTGCTCATAAATATGATGGAGTTTTTTGAAGACGATTTATGCGCACCTCTGCACATGTGTGTGTCTATGCAAGCATCTTATAAGGCCACAATGCTTCATTTTTTCTTTGCTCTTTTTTATTCATTTAAAAAATTTCTCTACAGACCTTCAGTATCACATGGCCATTGTAGTTCCTGGCTAATTATGCAGCAGTAGAAGAACGGACGAATTTTTTTACACAGATTGGTAAATGCATCTTTGGAAGGAGCTAAGCCATTTAGACCTAAGTTGGTTGTTCATAAACGAATCCCTCTCTGGTTCCTGCTGTTTTGAAAAATGTCCAACCAAGTTTTCAATTTGCCATTCTTGGTCAATTGGCATTTCAGGATCAAGACACCTTTGAGGAAACGGATTATCTTTAGACCCTATTTATCTGAGAGATCACTGTCTCCTTTGCAGCCTCTGGACCTCCTCCCAACTCAACTGATTTATTGAAATGTGCAGAATTGTTTTCCAGAACATCCATGTACCTTGTTTGGACAGGTTCAGTGGAAATGGCTGGTCCAGCATGTAAGTGTGGCCTTGGGATGCAAAACTGATCACCATTTCCTCCAAAGTTGTGTACTCCTGGACATACTGTGCCTTGAACCCAGAAAGTTCTGCAGGAGTGTTACCCCAAGATAGGGTCTCTTTCTTTGTGGTCCCAAGCTGTGCTGGCCAAATACCTTTCTTAAACTCTGAAAGAATTTTCTTTTCCTTTAGTGTCAAAGGCATAAACTGTGACAACTTTGCACAGACAGAAGTTCAGGCAGCCTGATTCAAATCTGCTTTCCTCTGCTTTGATCTCCCATAATCCATTTTTAGGTTCTAATCCTTCAAAGGACAAGTAACTATGGGCAGTTAACCACGGTCTCTAAAGCACTAGAGCTGAAATAAATTAACTGAAAGGCAACAATATTGATGTAATATAACAAACCTCATAGATGTTACTCCCCCCTGCAAAAAAAAAAAAGGTTTTATTGAGGCAAATGGCTCAAATTAGAGTTGGAGAATAATCTTTATTGACCCATCCCTCATTTTGCTCTATTTCAGGAGTACTAATAGCCTGGACAATCAATAACATACCTCCTCCCCCCTTAGGCCAGTGAAACATTCATGGCACAATATCTTTACCAGCTTGCTACCAACAGTGCACCCATATACGTGGCGAAAAAAGGAAATATATGAACATGACAATACTGGCCACTTCTGCATAGACTGTTATAGCGCTATTATTTCACTTTCAACACCCTATGGAATCCTTGGGTTTGCCGGCCCCTCTTTAAACTGCAAACCCCAGGATTCCATAGGATGTTGAAAGTGGAATAATAGCCCTATAATGGTCTAGTGCAGAAATGGTCACTAACTTTTATGCTACCCTGTGCTGACTGGAGAAAGCAGGTATAAAAATGCAATCAGTCAGCTGAGGGCAAGGGGAAGAAAACAAGCAAATTCAGGTACCAAGACTTGAGAGTTCCATAATGGACAAGTTGAACAGGTACTGAGGACAATTTGGAAAAGACAGAGATGTTCCTGGTCAGTTGAAAGGCAGATCTGGGAATAGAGATTCAGCCTGTGCTGGATGAGGTCAAGCTCCCCATGAAAACTTGGTTCACGGCTCAGGGTTACTCCTGGATTCAACCCTGGGCCTGAAGTCCCAGAGTTTGGCAGTGACTAGCTGTGCATTAGAAAGTCAGCATGGTATAGTGGTTTGAGCAATGGACTGCAACCCTGGAGATGATGGTTTGATTCCTCCCTTGGCCAAGGAAACCCATTGGGCATGTGACACACTCTCAGCCCCAAAAAATCCTGTGATAGGTTTCCCTTAGGGTTGCCATAAGTTGAAAACAACCTGAACAACACACAACAGCAGGAATGGATTTGTATCATTAATGCTAGTGCATTAGCTGCACCTATTCCTGGAGATGTTGGATCTGGCCACAGTAACACATGCCTTGGTTGCATCTTGTCTGGGTTACTGTAACAGACTCTACACAGAGCTACTTCTGTAAAGTGCTCAGGAATTTCAGTTGGCCCAAATAGTTGCAGCCAGAATGTTAACTGGGGTTGGCTACAGGAAATGTATAATCCCCCAGTTACAACAGCTCCACTGGCGGCTGGTCTGTTTTTGGGCAAAATTCAAAATGCTGGTCATGACCAACGAAGTTCACCATTCATTCATTCATTCGTTCATTCATTCAGTATTCACTGTCTGAGTGAATATTAAATTCCTTTGCAGCTTGAGTTCAGGCTATTTGAAGGACAATATCTCTCTACAATATCTCTACATCTGCTGGAGCTCTAAGATCTTCAGGAGAGGCCCTTCTCTCTGTTTCACAATTTTCTCAGATTTGATGGTGGGAAACAGGAAGAGGACCTGCTTGGTAGCTGCTCCCAGGGTTTGGAGCTCCCTTCAAGGGAAGCTAGAATGGCTCCTCCTCGCTCTCTTTCTGCTCACAAGGGAAAACTCTGATATTCTGTGAGGCTTTTAGCAACTGATTGCAATGTTAATGGGAGTGCTATTTTGTTGATTTTTATTTTTTAAAATGAATTTTCAATTATCTTAATTCTACAGACTGTTTAATCATTTTAAAACGTGTGCGCGTGCGTATGTACTGATGTTTTCTATGGGTTTTAATCTATGTTGGTTTTAATAATTTGTAACTCACCTTGAGTCTCATAGTTGGGGACAAGGCAGGATATAAATGAATAAAAAATAAAATAATAATAATAGAAGGATGAGCTTCTGGTTAGATGAATCAACGATGCTCCTCTGACTTCATGTGATGAAGTACAGAATTGTTCTCTGTGCCTGCATACATTTGTGAAACAACAGTAACTGATGACAAACTTGGAACTGTAAAAATGGAGCTCAGCTTTAGTGTTTTATCTTTTCTTACATTTATTATCCTACCTTCTCCCTCACAGAGATCAAGCCTCTGTGCATGTCTGTAGTTTGCTGGTAGCTTCCCATCCAGGACTGGCCAAATTCAAACCTGCTTAGCCAAAGGACACATCCTCAGACCTGGCATTCTCCGGATTACTGCTGAAGATAGCAGAAGTTTGGTGCTGCTGCATCTAGATGCTGGTATATATCCAGTGGCAGTTTACTGCTGCTTCTCCTTAGACAGGATAACTATAGCTTGTGATGGAGTAGAGTAGGAGTGGGCAACTGGTGGCCTCCAGGTACTGATGGACTGCAAGCCCCATCAGCCCTAGTCAACATAATCTACTGAGAGAGATAATGGAATCTTCAGTCCAAAAATGTAAATGTCCACACCTGGTTTCAGAGCCCTGGACAGAGACAGATGGGTAGCATGACTAGAGCAATATTTTTTATTATTGCAAATCATGGAACATAGTTTGAGAAGAGGTCACCTTTTTCTGTTGAGGGCTGCATTTCCTGAAGGGGGTGCAGTAATTGAACGAGGCTGCTTGCTGGGCATGGCTGGGGTTGAAGTCAGAGAGAGAGAGCCAAAATTGGGTGGGGCCTTCTTCCTCCCATCTACCACATGGCTTTCTTCCTCAAACCCCCTTTTCTCATGCTTTTCTGGCACTACTTCCCCCTTTCTGATGCTATTTTCCTCCTGCTCTCTTTTTGAACATCACACTTCTCTCTCTTTTTCCACCATTCCTTTCTTTTTCTCTCACTCTGTTTTCCCTTCCCTCCTCCTCTAACTGGCATAGTGGGTTGCCAAGGAAGGGGCTTTTGGCCCAAAGTCTTAAACTGACTGCTTGGAGAAGATTCTTGAAATTAGGCTTGGGACTGTATGAAATTAGCCACAGCATTTGGCCCATTCCTGGTCTAAGCACCCCTCTCCTTTCAGCAATGGTACAAATTATGAGGACAGAAGTGTTTGTTCCCCTCTCTAATTGATTTTGTATGTGGTTTTCTTGGCACCTAACTTAGGTTCTCTTGGTACAGAATACAGATCGGTTTTTTTTGTTTGGCCTTTGGCACTGTCTGTGCCGTTGGCTAACATGGGCTCAGTGCAGAAGGAAGGGTTGAGTCATTTAATCTTGGACAAAGCACCAGTACAGATGTTACAGAAACAGAGTGCTTCATCAATTAGCTTAATGTTGGCTGCCGCACTGGAGAGGTTGAGAGAGAAGTCTAGTTTAACCATCATTTTGAGGGTATCTACACTATACATGTATAGTCTGATACCACTTTAACTGCCATGGCTCCATTGTTTAGAATATCTGGGCTTTGGTGGGGTACTTAAAATTCTCTGCTAAAGAACTTTACAATACCTTGTCAAATACTATACACTACTGTAACACTGTAGCATAAATATGCTGTTTGGTTTCTTCCCTTCAAGAACTGTCCCTTTGCACTGAACTTTAAAAACTCAGAAAGCTATAAGACTAACCTCCATAAGTGATCCATGAAATTTGGTACTGGCTATACCGGCCAGATCTTTCCTAACCCTACCCAGAGATACCGTGGATCAATTCTGAAAAATTTTGGGTGCAAATGATGTATTCTGCCTTGACATCTCCACATGGTTGCTATGTGATTTCATTACTACAGAAGAGCCAATCCTGAATGTTACCCCCAAAATGTGGGTGACTCAGGGGTCCACCAGTGATGCCAGTATTTCCGTGAAACAGTGGGGAATTATTAGCTCAAATTAGGAGGTCTGCGAGAGGAGGGTATCCTCACAAGATCTTTTATACCTATGTTTACCAGTACTTCTGCAGGGAAGAACCAGCTGGAGATTGAAAAAGTAAGCTTAACGTGTTTGTTATTGGGGGAATTAATAACATACACAAGATTCAAACAGTCATGCACTCACACAAGGCTTACTGAAGGAAAAAGAGAGGCAAATTTTGGATGGTGTGATTTCAAGGTAAAGTGGGTGATATTTACCAATCAAGAAGAGCAGTGTAGAAAGCAGTGTGGCTTAAACAAAGTCTAAGTCTAAGGACAGTTACACAAACAGGAATTGGAGCAGCAGACTGGCGACCAGCAATTGGTGTACTATGGATTGACTAGTTAAAACCTGGGGTTTAAATACTCTGTTTCTGTCTGAATCATAGAATCATAGAAATGTGGAGTTGGAAGAGACCACATGGGCCATCCAGTCCCCTGCCATACAGGAACACCATCAAAGGACTCCCGACAGATGGCCATTTAGCCTCTGCTTAAAAACCTCAAGGAAGGAGACTCTGAAGGGCATGGGTGTTAATGGTTCTCCAGCTGAGTAAACAATGGAGTTCGCAGAGTGGACAATGAAGTCTGGAATGGGCTAATGGTACTTGGTGTTAGGTGGCAAACGGCTAATGGCTGTCCTGATAGCTCGGTACTTGTCGGACAGATGTGAGTACAAAAGGGAAGCTTGCTTGGTCAGAAAGGGAGTGAAGACAATCAGTCATCTTGTGGGAATCTTCCAGACACTACTGTCTAATAGGTTGAGTTGTTAAGGCTAACTGCAAGCCTATTATCACTGGAGTTTCCTGGTGATTTCCTGACTATGACCTGGGTCTGCCTGGAGGTGTCTTCTGACTTAATTCGCAATGCATGTGTTTGGCCAGCCTTTTCCTCTTATTTGGCATGGCCATTCAGCCATAGCAGGGTATATTTCATATTTATGCCAATTAATATACTTTGCCAATCAAATCATATCAAAGTGTGGGAGTTTACAGTCTGTATGTGGAGAAAGTCTTCCTGGTAGTTTCGCATTTGGAATTTCATTGGGACAGGCTGAGGGGACTGCTTCAAGTAGAATATGCTGCAGGACGGAAGCAACTTTTTAGGAGGAATGAAGAATATGCAATGCATCTTGATTAGTGGTAGCTAGGTGCTCCACATCAGTGATGCTGTGAAGATGCTCTGAGTTTTCATCCAAATTTTAAATGAGCTAACCAATATGCTGAACCTACTTATTAACTTACATATTTCTATCCTGGTGGGGAAAAGTAGGATTCACCAGAGGTGCCACCTTGTGTTCTCCTGGTTCCCTGGCCTCATGAGTGGAGGAGAGCAAGGTGTTGGCCTCAATTAAAGCCTCTGCAGAAGGACACAGGAGCCAAGAGGCCAATGAAAAGTTATTGAAGGAAAAGACCTGGGAGGCAGAAGCTGTGAGACAGAAGGGCTGATGTTCCAGGCTTTTCCTTTGGATCGGAGGCACAAGGGAACAAATGGCTGTCATCCAGGACTTGCGAAAGAGCTTGTCCAAGGCTCTTCCTGGCTATCAGAGATGGGAGCAGACACCCAGAAAGTAGACTGGAGAGGGCTCCTGTCCCCTCCAGCGCTGTAAAAAAGCCACCTGGCTGTCTGACATACAACCCACTCAAATTGTCTTCTCCATGTAACCATCAAAGGGACAGAACTGTCCCCCATCTTTCAGTGTTGCAAACCTACCCAAGGAGAGCCTTAGCAGAGAGAGGCTTAGGGCCCTGTCATACTATACTGTTATAGTGCTATTATTCCACTTTAAGTACCATGGCAACATTGCACGGAATCCTAGGATTTGCAGTGTGTGTGTGTGTGTGGGGCATTTAGAATTCTCATCCAGAGAGCTCTTGGGCATCACTAAATTACAAACCCCAGAATTCCATGGAACGTTGCCATGGCTTTTAAAGTGGAAAATGTTGCAGAAACAGTCTAGTGTTATAGGGCCCTTATAGTGAGAAAAAGAAAGGCAGGCAGGTTGTCAAGTGAAAAAAAGAGTCAAGAGTGGGTGACAGGAAGTCCCCTTTCCCATCTTCTCAGGCACCCTCTTTTCTTTGGTTTAATTGTGCTTTGCTGCCTCCCAGAGACTCTAAGGCTGCAATCCAACACCTCCCTCACGGTGGCATAAATATCTGCACACAGAGAACATTATGCAAACCCCAGGCAGAATAGCAACATTGCAGAACACAGCTCAGGGACTAGGTTTCATTGCTCAGTAGTGCCAAGGGAGTGGTTACACACCCCTGGGATTCTGACTGATGTGTTGCACTGTGGTCTGCCTCTCAAAAAGCACAAAGTTAGACAGTAAACCAAGGTCAAAATGTTTAAAAGCACCATCTGTTGCATTATTTCAAAATATCAGCTTAATGCAAATCTTAGTTCTTCTATCATTGTATTTATTTCCTCTTGCACCTTCTTTCTCCCTCATCACACCTCTGGCAAAACCGTTGATCTATTTATTTTCATTTCTTGACGTGGCCATCTAGGTACAATTTTAATTGCCGAGAAATTTCATTATATTGAACCATCCCGCTTGAACTGTTTGTGCCAATTACACTTATAATCTTTTCTTGGCCTTGTTATTAATAATGTATTACCTATTTTAATGTTGATTAGTTTTTGTAATTCAAAAGAGGGGAAAAAATGAGGCACCCACACTACCATGGATATCAACTGAGTGATACCACAAATAAATTTAACGTCAAAGCAGCGGGAGAAGAGTGGAAACAGGACCAATTTACTTTGGGTATATTACTTGTCAGATGGAGAAATGAAATATAATTTATGGTGTGACATTTCCAACAGCAAATACATTCTAGCATAAGCAATTAACACTGGTGCTTTTGGCAGGCTTTAGAAGATTACTCATAGGGTGTGTGTGCGTGTATGAGAGAGAGTTACAATAACAAATGAATACGGGAAAAAAAAAAGCAAAAGCAAAACACACTTGCACACATTTCTACCTTGGCTAATATGCATCAAATCTCTACAGCTCAAGACTTGTGATAAAAATGTTTTTGCTGGATATTAACCCTACACAGACTAGGTGAGAGTCTACTGCTATTTAAAGGGAAATTGCTGGTGTGGTATAATGTTGGACTATGACTCTGGAGACCAGGGTTCGATTCCCTGCTTAGCCATGGAAACCTACTGTTTGACCTTGTGTGCCTCATATACTCTCAGCCTCAGAAAATCCCATGAAAATCCCAATAACTTAGGGTGAACCTATTGGAAATGACTTGAAGGCACACAACAACAACTATTACTCCTACTATCGGAGGAAAAGTTATCAAAGGTGATGTTCCAGCCACATCCAACTGCTTGCAGTCATTCCACAGCAGAAAATTTGGATGGAGGACTTGCAACTACCTCATACTAGATCAGCCTGTCTGTCTGTTCAGTGGGCCCAGTTTTATCTGCTTACCTGGGACAATCTGTGTGCGCTTCACTCCTGAGCTATGACCATTCACTTGCTATGGTACTCATCTTTGGATTTAACATCTAAAAGCAGAGATGGGTAGTGATCATCCACTGTGGAGGCCACATATTTGAGATCAAGGTGGATTTCAGTTCTCATCATCTCTCAGAACTAGCTATCCCTGTTCTAGAATGAAGGATGCAATGTTTGAATTAAATATTTCCTCTCGGACCAGTCAAAGAGGGAGACAAACAAGTGAACAGCCTCAGAAAATGTTCACCTTTAGACAGATCTTGCATCTGTCATGCAGTTCCAAGCAGCAATATCACTTCTGGGGAAAGGGTTAAGCTCCCTGTTTCTACCCATGCCATTGTTCCCCTCCTCCACTGCTGGGTTAAACACAGAATTCCATTCAGAACTGCCCCTACATTCTTACATCACACCTAAATGAGACCCTAATGAAACCCTCTTTGCTCTGGCGACATCTCCCTAAAAGCATCCCAGAAATGTAAAAACCTTCCAGGGAAGAGGCTTCTGATATCTTTAGGCAGCTTATTGCATATCCAAAATGTTCTGATAGCTAAGCGGGGTTTCCTAATGATTACATGACTGAAAAGCTGCCTTGGTTGTGCCCGATAACAGGCGACAATCCCACACACCTGGTATAAAGCTAAGCAAAAAGTGGGGCTCAGCAGCAAGGCAAGTCTTGCCAGGAAAGCTGCAAAGCCAGCGCTGTGTGTTTGCCATTGCCATGAAATGTGGTCCAGCGTCATGTCAGAAAGCAAGATGCTTCAGTAGCAGATGGGAGCTGCCCTTGTATGCAGCTCGCCTGACTGCAGTCTGTTCTATAGCAGTTCTCTATCAACAGGATTAGTGAAGATGATACAAAAAAAGAACAGATGCGCATACAGACACACACACACACACACACACACACACATGTGCTCGAATAATCCTCTAAACATTGCATAGTTGATATATCTTTAATGTGATCCTGCTAATCCAATTAAGGTTCATAGGAAATCATATCTCAAATGCCATGCTTCAATGTGATTTGCTCTGCACCAAATAACCACTCATTAATATGACATATTTTCAACAGTGTTTTCCTGCCTTTCTGAACTGGTGGTGCCTGAGAGCTGAAATGAAATGATCAGTCACATCAAACTAACTGTATTGAATCTATCACTGACTGTTTTTACGGCAAGTGCATTAAAAAAAACAAAAACCTCATCATGGTAAAGGAAAGGTTAACCAAATTAGATTGCTTAAAAAAAACAAACAATTTACAAGTATTTAGTGAAACCATAATAACCAGCATGCAATCCCAATGGAACATACGGACCTTTTACAGCAGGCAGATTTCAGTGCTACTGTGAACCCGATGTGTGTTCCTTTTAATTACACATGTGCCTGCTGAGGACATATGATGGAGCTTAGGAAAGTTAATTTGCTATCAGCATGAGTGCAGGAATAAATTTTAAATATTACACCCTAGTTGGTTTTCTGGACTATGATTTATCCTCAGAGATGGGGCAAAATGGAGATGCATGCAAGTCCCTTGGTGTGCCAAAGAAAAGGGGGCGCAATACAAAACACAACCAGAACCAGTGACTGTTCTAAACGTTCTATCACACATGGAAACCGACTCGACTGGCAAAGGACTTCACCACCGGCAATGGGATAGGGGTCCTTACTATACCAGAAGGCAACAAGCTAGTTCAGGAGGCAAAGAATCAGCTGCAGCAACAGAGGGGACAGGTTAGGGAGTTCAGCAGGAACAGTTAGTTCATTATGCCTAATGATGGTGGGTGGGGAGCTCAGAGTACATTACAGCACTAAATGGAAGTAGCTGCAACCCAATTTCTCCCCACTTATCCAAATGGTGAGAAGTTTGGCTTCCTTTTATTTTTTTAATAGTTAGGCCATTTCTGCACTACATTGTTATAGTGCTATTATTCCACTTTCAACCTCCTATGGAATCCTGGGGTTTGCAGTTTAGGGAAGGGCATTTAGAATTCTCAGCCAGAGAGCTCTTTGTCCTCAGTAAACTACAAACTGCAGAATTCCACAGGATGTTGAAAGTGGAATAATAGCACTATAATAGTATAGTATTTAACAGCTTTATTTTTTCATTTGTTTCAATGACTCCAAGAATCTGGATACAGCTCTTTCTTCCCCCATTTGCTCATTCCCTATTGATCTTTGAGAGAACATTCCTGCTCAGAGAGAGTGTAATTGACCTCCAGGGTCACCTGGTGAGTTTCATAGCTCAGGGAGGGACCTGAACCTGAATCTCCCATGTCCCAATCCCGGGGCAGGGGTCCTTTCACATTACATAGATAGAATGCTATGATTCCACTTTAAATGTCATAGCTTCATCCTATAGAATCCTGGGATCTGGAGTTTAGAGAGAGGGATTTTCAATGCTTGGCCAGAGAGCTCTAGTGCTTCACATACAAACCTCAAGATTTCACAGGATTCCCTCCTGAGAATCTGATGAATAAACAGCTGAGAGATGCAGAGTTCCTTTTGGTCTCTCTCCATCACTAAGGCTTGAGTTTACTGACTTTATTGAAAAGGGCTTCCCTGATTCCCCTCCCTTCCTCTCCCTCAGCCCAAGATGTTTTGCTGCCTGAGGCAAAGAACATTCTTCTCATCCCATGGACAAAAGCCAACTGGATTGGCAGGTAAGTCTTAGTTCAGGTAATGCTGGGATCTTGCCTTCTACCACATGTGAAGACAGCAAGCTGGTTAAGGCAACAGAGACACAGCCTGGAAAAGTCAGTGCTAAAGCTGTTCCTGTGATGTTTTCTGGAAATTAATTCTTTCTTTTGTTGCATTAATCATTAATAATTCACCAGTAACAAGTTAATTTTAAATAAAAAAATTAAAAACCAAGTGTCTTTTTTTAATCAATTGTAAGCCTCTTTGAATCCCAAACTGGGAAATACTCAGGATATAATAAAATAAAATAAAATAAAATAAAATAAAATAAAATAAGGTTACAAAAATGCCTCCATTAACGAATTAAATAACATGCAATATTAATCTCTAGCAGCCTTTTAATGTTGTCACTTAACCATTTCAATAACAATGATTAATATCATTGTTGATTTAAAAACAAACAAACAGACTGAAGCAGTGAAGTCATTTTAACAACTTGTTTCCAAACTCTGCTCCAAACACACAAGCCCCAAAGCACACAATTTTCTCCTTCAACAGCTTGCTGCCGCTTCCCATCATCTGCCGTCTCAGGCAATTGTCCCACTCTGCCTAACGGTAGAGCCAGATCAGCC
The DNA here is from genome assembly GCA_948474755.1 of Ctenosaura bakeri. NCBI lineage: Eukaryota > Metazoa > Chordata > Lepidosauria > Squamata > Iguanidae > Ctenosaura > Ctenosaura bakeri. The sequence continues at coordinate 243,037 of CAOLHI010001003.1, read as the reverse complement.
CTTGTGCCTTGGAGGTCTCCTGCTGCCCCCTCCTTGCAGACTGTTTCTCAGGGCTTATTATTTAAACTTGCTTGTCAAGGAGTCTGTAAGAATCTTGTTGATGCAGACTGCACACATGCAACAGTGTGTTATGTTGTGTGGTTGCACATGGAGGGAGGTGATGTTATTGTTGGCTGGAACAGGAGGAGAAGGGAACAGGCTCCAAGCAGTCGATTTCTCCAAAGAATGGCTTCCAAGGGAGGAGGGTGTTCCAAAACAAAATGTTCCAGTCAGTGGCAGCTTTCACGTCAGTGAGGAGGTGACTCCACTCTGGGTTTTAGTGTGAACTTTGAAAGAGAGAAAAGGAGTTTATAGGTGTTGAACCTATTTGGGGAGATGGCATTCAGCACCCTGAATATCTCCTTTGAAGTTCACACTGAAACCCCAAGCAGATTCATCGATTCCACCAGCTGGCACCAGTTTTGGAAAAGATTATCTAAAACAGTGGTTCCCAAACTTTGGTCATCCAGATGTTTTAGACTTCTGAGCCCAGAATTCCTGACTGTTGGCCAAGTCACCTAGGGTTTCTGGGAATTCTAGAACACAGTCCAGAACACCTGAAAGACCAGACAGGCGGGCATTGCAGTGGGACTCATAATCATGATTTACACCAGAGGTGCCAACAGGCACTGGAGCTATCACCCAGCAGGTGCTTATTTCATCGCAGAACCATGGTGCTGGTGCTCTAGTAAAGATGGTGGCCAAATGAACAGCTTTCCTCCCCTGGGGCATGTTTACAATCTGGTCAGCCTTTGCATCTATGAACCAGAGAACCATCTTAAGGCTCTGCTTTTCCAGAGGTCCTGGAGTTCAGACGACAGTCCACAAGAAGCCTGAATTCCTAATAGATACATAAGCAGCCATTTGAGGCAGATCCGGCATTGCCTAGTGCCTCAAGTAGTATTTTATCTGTCTTTCTTTTTAGGCTGAAGAAGTACCTTAGTAGTTGACTGCTAAGTCTTCCCGACAGGGAGTTTTAAATAACAGTTACATTGTTTTAGAGCTTATTAAGAATTGTAGTCATGTGCTTCCATGATCACAGCAATAAACAACTCTAGAATGGCATTCAAGATGCCAAAATAATTGCTGTTGCAAGCTTAACTTCCAGATATGTTAAAATGTTGGTGGAGTATTTAGTATAGTACTCATACGGGTTTCATTCAATTTAATTGGAAGAAACACATTTTATGTTCTCTTCTGGATAATTAAAAGAAAAAGGAGCATTTTATTTTCTGTTTTAAGCAGCTATGTCAGATACAGTACAGGACTAAGCACTGCTGGAATATAAGTTGAAATGATTTAAATTTACTTCACGATATGAAATCATTTGTACATGAACTTCTGATTTTTAAGAAATGCTGTTCATTAATTACTGAGCTAGTTCAATAACAAATTTAACGGTGTACTATAATATTTCAGTTTCTAGCTATGAATACAGATGGAACTGTCTTTTTCTTTTAAAATTATCTAATATACACATTGCTATGGGATTTTTTTGTTTGTTTGCAACAGCCTTCCCCAGCTTGATGCCCTCCATATGTGTAAGATTACAACCTCAAGTAATCTCAAGTAAGCACTGGCTATCTTGGATGCAGGTAACGGGAGCTGGAATCTTTTGGGAGTTAGAGTTTCCCAGGGTGTTAGCCCTTTGGGGGAAATTCTGTGAAAGCTAAAACCTCTGTGTGGCTTCCCTGAATTGAGACTGACTGAGAAAGCAAAACAAGGCAGGCAGTTTCAGGCTACAAACTTATGAAAGGCTTACTAATGAATTTTGCAATCGCATACATACTGGTGAGCCTAGATCCTAACTGTTACTTCTGGCATGGCACCCTTGGGTGAGGGCCCCAGATATCATTTGATATCATCTAATTCAGTCTTAGCTGGACCCACTCTCAGTTACCTCACTCCACGTGTTTGTAAGTTCTCTGGACAGGCACGGACATGAGTGCGGCCGCTAATTGCTCTTACATTCCAATCTCTTTTGAGGCCAGCAACATAAACTTCACTCCCCGCTTCAGGGAACTTCCCACGTGCACTTTACAATAGATGCGTGGCTCTCAGCCGAGCCAGACCAGTAAACAAGTCATTTGCGTGCCATTGTAATCAGGAGATAATCCCATCAGGTTAAAGTGAACCTCTCTCAGTCTTTTGTCCAATGCCAAAACTCCTTTTGTTCTCACCTGGCTTGCCATAGCCGAAAGGCACAAACTTCCCTATAAAAACCCCAGATTTCCAAGCAATCTTTGGACTATTTGGACTGCCATCCTGCCCTGCTGCTGGTTTGTCTAAAGAACTCCCCTCAGCCCACCACGCTGAGCTTTCCACTTCGGAACCTCATCTATCTTCTTTCCGGACATCGAGACCAGGTCGTATTACCCATCCTTACCATCTCCCCTTCTGTCTCCCAGTTAGATAGAGTGTGTGTGTGTTGGGTTTATTTGCTGTTGTTTTTCAATAAAATTGTATTCAAGACAGACACAGTTGACTGCTTTCCCCCATATTCCCCAATCCAATCTGTATTCAGAGTTATTAATGTACAGAGGTTGGGTTCCTGAGGGAATACATTGCCCTCCTCTTTGCTGCTAGGCCTTGTATCCGCAGCAACCAGCTAGGCCTAAGAGGTCTCCGGCTGAGAATTCTAAAGGCCCCTCCCTAAACTGCAAACCCCAAGATTCCATAGAATCTTCACAGGCAGCCAATCATATGAGGTCTTCTCACCTGACAGCCAATCATATGAGATAGAATCATAGAATCATAGAATCATAGAAATGTCGAGTTCGAAGAGACCACAGGGGCCATCCAGTCCAACCCCCTGCCATGCAGGAACACCCTCAAAGCACTCCCGACAGATGGCCATCTAGCCTCTGCTTAAAAACCTCCAAGGAAGAAGACTCCACTACACTCCGAGGCAGCCTATTCCACTGCCGGACAGCCCTGACTGTCAGGAAGTTCTTCCTGAGGTTCAGGTGGAATCTCCTTTTCTGCAGCTTGAATCCATTGCTCCTTGTCCTGGTCTCTGGAGCAGCAGAAAACAAGCCCTCCCCCTCCTCTACGTGGCATCCCTTCAAATATTTAAACATGGTTATCATGTCCCCTCTTAACCTTCTCTTCTGTAGATCTTTGACTGCCTGACGCAGACAAACAAACAAACAGACAAACTTTGATTTTTATATACTAGATAAGACTACTGTACATTTAAATATCATTGGTAGAATACAACCCTTGTGTCATAACTTTTCACCTGATGGAATGTAGCATATTAGGAAGGAGAGTAGTCTAGTTGTTTTCCTGATGTGCTAGATATCTCCATTTTTGTGTTTCAAAGAAAGGAATCCTTCCTAGCAGTGCTATGATCAGTAGCAGAAAGGATCAATAGTGTCTATAACAGTCCAAGCAGAACGGATCATAAATTTCAGTTAACAGAGCAAGGAATACACCAAGGGATCTTGTCACACCTTTGAGACAAACTGAGAGAAGGAAGTTTTCAAGAACAGGCCAAACATTCAAGAGATGCACTTTTCCTCTCAGTATAAAAAGGAGGAAAAGAAACCTTCTTTACTACTACAGGACTCTGTGACCCTCAACATGAGCACCGTGAACCCAGACAACACAAACGTCTTTCTCTCAGTCAGTCTCAAAGGTGTGACAAGGTCCTTTTGTGTACTGAACCAGACTAACACAGCTACTTCTCTGAGACTGAGGAACATATAATGGAAAACGTGAAATGCCTCAAATTTCAACTGGAAGATTTAAGCCCAGGCACTTTAGGACTTGTTGGCCTTATGTCTGCTGTGCTACAGCACCCTTCGTTATGGCCAGAGAAGGTAGTCAGAGAATCACAGAACTGAAGCATTGCAAAGGATTCTAATGGTCTTCTAGTCTTGCTCTTGCTAATGAAGAAATCACAGCCAAAATATTCTTGACAGATGGTTACGCAACCCCACCTCTGTTTAAACACTACCACCCGCTGAAGCACTCTCTTCCACCGTCAAAACACCTCTTACTAGAAGTTCCTGCTAATGGCCTTTCCACACTACGTTGTTACAGTGCTACTATTCCATTTCAAACATCCTATGGAATCCTGGGGTTTGGAGTTTAGGGAGGGGCATTTAGAATTCTCAGCCAGAGAGCTCTTGGGCCTCAGGAAACTATAAACCCCAACATTCCACGGGATGCTGAAAGTGGAATAACAGCACTATAACAGTGTAGTGCAGAAAGGACCAAAATCTCTGGGTTTGAGTTTTATGCTCTGAAGTAGCATAAAACAACTTTGCTCCCCTTTCTATTTGACATCCCTTCAAATATTTGAATATATTACTCCTCATTTTCTTGTCTCCAGACAAAACCTACCCAGCTTTCTCAACTGCTCCTCCCTGGTCCTGGTTACCTGACATTGTCACATCTTGGCTGCCCTCTACTACCTTGTCAATATCCTTCCTGAACTGTGATGTCTAGAACTAGACATTGTCTAAACAAAGCACAAAAAGTGATACTATTACTTTCCATGATCTGGACTCTATACTTCAGTTAAAGCAGCCTAGAACTGGACTGGAGTCTTTGGCTGCCGCATGACATTACTGACTCATGTTTAGCTTGACTCATGTACTGCAATTCATTAGCCAGACCAGATCCAATCAAGTAAGGAACCACAAAGGGCCTGGCAACCAGTACATACCAGCTGTTCCCGGTCTGTCTCCACTCTCTATGTCTGAGTTGTGAGGGAGTGGGGGGTGCTACTTACCTTAACTGCCCATTCTTTGACCACAATATTTTTTTCCTCCCAAAATCAATACTCATGTGGGTGGCCTATGATGAAGGGATATGGCTATGTGTACATAATCTTATAGGACATTACACACATGAAATTATAGGGAATAAGTTGGCTAGTAAGTATGGAATAAGCTTGAAATAGCTAGTAAGTATGGAATAGGCTTGAAATAGCTGCATGGGATATTTAAATGAAAGAGAGCCAGCGCAGAGCATTGGACTACAGCTTTGGAGACCAGGTTTGATTCTCCTGTGGCCACAGAAACCGATTGAGTGACCTTGGGCACATCACACACTCTCAGCCCCAGAAAACCCCATGATAAGTTTGCTTTAGGGTTGTCAGAAGCTGGAAATAACTTGAAGGCAGACAACCAACAACACAGTTTAAATGAAAGGCGGTCATACTGCCATAATTTTCAAGGTTCTTGTTACTGGAGCACTTACAGCTTGTTACTTGTCAAAAACCAATTTCTTCTACCAATATTTGCTTGCCAGACAAACCCTTGCCTTCCTTTTGGCATTTAGCATGTTCGATCCAAATTGTTTTCAGAGCAGTAACTGTTTTCCGAACAGCAGCCAAGCTATTGTCATGTCTGCTGTGCTCCATGCCACTGGAATGGGACAGCTAATCCACAATTACATGGACTATGCTATTGATGTAACATAAAGTTTGTATGGACATAATGTGTTACAAGCAACCAAATGGTCAAAGTTGAACATTGTTTATAAGCATTTACCCAGACTGGCCAGGTAAGGCTTTGTTCACTTAGAAGTGATAGCAATCAACAAGTGATTTAATATGTATGGGCTTTAGATTACCAGGGTTAGAACTGCAGTTAACATTGGGTGGCATATCAAAAGCCTAGGAACTCAACCTAGTGAACAAGGATCAAAGAGACTGGAGGGGGAAAAGAATGGCCTAAACGTACCTGAACAATGTCAAGTGAGATACTTAGAGAAACTGAAATAAAGATGACACAGGAGAGGTGGAAATGCTTTGGGTCAAAATAGGCGAAGTTAGTGCCTTGGGAAAAGCGAGGAATTTGGAAGAGGCGTAAACCTGGAGAATGTGCCAATGGGCATTGTATGTGAGTAAAGTGTGTACCCCTATATACCCCAGTGTGCGTGGAAAATGGTTTACTCCAGCAACCACTGTAAAATAAGCATCCTGTGATTCATTAAATGCAATGGAAAATACCCTATGTGTTTTCTTGAGAGTAACAGGGTAGCAAAACACAACACTGAGGAGACATATGCAACCTTGAAAACTACCTCCAAGTCCTTTTCCTGAGGGTGATGTCCACCCATTCACTTTTTTTTTTTTGTCACCCTATGAAAATAATTCTGTTATGGGTGCCTGATTTGAATACGTAAAAACTGGCAACCCCCCTTTGAAAAGCCTTTCTGAATGGTCATCAACTCTTTTGAAGAGCCTGAGAAACTTTTGAGGAACTTGAGAAAGTACAAGAGTACTTTAAGAATGGTTGGGTTGGGAAAGACAGTGATCATGAGTAAGTGAGCAACTGATCCAAGGTCACTTTCATCGCTGAATGGGGATTTCAACTTTACCCCTCCTGGCCTTTGAACTACTACAACACTCTGCTCACTGGGCTTCATTTCCACAGGACTGCCTGCTACCTAGCACTTTCAGGCCATCTTCTGGTCAGTGTCCCCAGCCAAGATCCCACTATCCCTAGAACAATATCTTTTAGACATAAATGGTTGGACTATGACCCTGAAAGAACAGGATTTGATTTTCCACTTGGCCATGGAAACTCACTGGATGACCTTGCGAATATCATACATTCTCAGCCCAGAAAACTCTGTGACAGGTTTGCCTTAGGATCACCATAAGTTGGAAACGACTTGAAGGCACACAACGACAATTGCAATCTAGTGTTTCATGGCCAGTCTTGTGGCAACTTAATTCCAGTTGGAAAAGTAACATATACTGCTATACAACCAAATGTGCAAGTAGCAGTTCTTCATATCCAGCCCCAATAATCCATGCTCTAGCCCCACATAAACTTTTTTTTTTGCAGACTATAGTGGGGAAACCTTTTGTCCTTCAGTTATTTTGGTCTAAAAACCCCATAATCCTTTACAACTGGTCCTGCTTGCTGTGGCTCCTGGGTCTTAGAAGGCCACCACAACACCCAAGATATCCAAGCCCTCTTCTCCCCAAAAGATGTTCAGGTCTTTCCACTTCTGGAACTGTGCTAGCATTTCCTACTTCAACTTCCAACTCACGAAAAGTCACATCCTCAGTCCCAATGTTTGGTCAACCAAATTCATTCTAAGGCAATTTGATCCTTTCTTATTTTGGACCAGAGACCCTGGAAATTGGTTGGTAGTCCCCAGTGATTACTCTAAAGTTTATTTGTGAGTTGGCTTTCAGAAGTGGGCACTTTAAAATCTACAAGCGTTTAACAAGCAGCAGGTTGCAAGCCAGAACGGCACATCTAGTGAATTAGCTTCCTTGGGTGCTGTGCTGGGAGAAAGTTAAGGCTTTAATTAATTAATTAATTAATTACAGAACTGGCCAGATTGATTAAGTGCATTTTAGGTGCTCCTGATTAACTAGGTAGATTTTTTAAAAGGCTATTGCATTTTCAATACAAATAAAACTGCAGCTGAGAAAAGCTAGCCTGCATGCTAGACAATAAGAGCTCTCTTTTATGGTAATACCTTTTGACAAACACAGGAATTTTCAAAATGAAAAATAAAAAAGAAAGAGAAAAAGACTAGAAAGAAAATAATATATCCTGTGGTAGCTGTGTTGACCATGCAGCAAAAGACAACAAAATCCAAAATGCACAAAGCAATGATACATTTAGCAGGTCAACCCTTGAGTCTAAAAACATAGCATGCAAACTTGCAAAACTGCACTGGTTTCTCCATCAGGTTAAGATATTAAAAATCATACAAGAGAAGAAAGGTGACAATGTTAGAGTCACAGTCCTATATTTTGTCTGAGATGTTCCGCTGTTGTCAGTTAAGATTGTACTGAGGGATCTCGATGCAAGCAAGGCCATTCCCCTTTTTGACCATGTGACGACTTTGTTGCAGGTAGAAAACCTCAAAGAGTTAAGTGCATTTTAACATCATCATTCTTCTCCACCTTTATGATTTTTAACATTTTGGCCTGATGAAGAAGCCAGTGAAGCTTGAAAAGCTTGAACGATGAATTTTATGCTTTGGTGTGGGCCCAAAGAAAATAACATTTCCTTTTCTCATACTTAGAACTACCATTCTCCTCTCTCCTCAAACACAAATTTAATCAATGAAACTGAACAATTAAAATGGATATATTAAATTTACTAAGACAGGGCTGGAGAGCAACCAGACTTTCACAAGTTATGGGACTCTAATTCCGATCAGGCTCTGCCAGTCTGGCCAATAGTGAAGGATGACAGAGGTGGGTGTTTATCAATATCTGAGGTGGAATGGCAGGGGTTTCCCATCCAGGCAACAGACCTACTATAAAATGTCCTAAATAGCAATGTCTACATTTGCCCTCATTTGACCAGCTTACCTTCTAGTGGACAGAAACGAGTCACTTGCTCTGGCATAAGTTTTGCTTGCTTATGCTCACAGTATGTCTCTGCAATCTCTTGCCGACACTGCTTGGACTTGGCTCTGGACAGAGCAGATAGTGCTTCCTTGCCTGAGATCTCACATTTGGGCATTTGTTCGTACCCAAGCTCAGGGGAACCATTTCCACCCTTCTTCCAATGATGCTGCCGGGCAGGTTGGTGGCTATCCTTCCAGTGGCTGCCATGGTTGTCGTTCTTTGAGTTGCCATCCTGCAGCGCCTCATTGGAATTCTTCCCAAGAAGTGAGTTCTCCTTCACCTTTTCCTCCTGCTCCAGTTTTCTTCTCAAGTGCTCCTTCTGCTTGCTCATGGGTTTCTTCACCAGTTCCGGCTGGTGTTTTTGCTTCTGCGTCCTGGGAGCAAAGTTGCTATTATCAATGTTTTCGAAGTCCTTGGGAACAGAGTTTTCATTATTGCTATCGGTTCGCATTTTCTCCTTTGGCCGGTGAGAAAAGTAGCCATCCTGCAGAAAGAGGACAGGAAAGTTGTTACAACAATGGATTCTCATTGTCTCGAGATGTAGCAACAACCATTGCTTCAGGTGTCTTTACAGGAAATGCAAGAAAATATAATACACGGAGTCAGACCAAAGGTCCGTCTTAGTGCTAGCTACACCCTAAACTTAATGGAAGCAGATCTCCAGAGGTTCCAGCAAGACAGGTGATATTTTAACTAGGTCAGCCTTTAAAGTTGGGACAAAACTGGAAAATATCTGGAAGGTGAAATAGCTGAAGTGCAAAGTTCTAGAATGACTAAGATTATGCTGTTATAGAAAGAGCTTCATATAGACACTCCCACCTCCGTTTTGGAAGGAGATATCACTCAGTAGCAGAGGACACAGTCTGCACACAGAATGCCACAAGCTTAATCTCTGGCAGTTACAGTATGGCACTGGAGGAGACCCGCATCTGAAACACTGGAGCTGTACCACTATATCTCAAAACTATCTGATGTGAGGGACTGGCAACTTTTCCCCTAATGTGCCAGGACAATATTTGTGCCCACTGGCTACAACTGTTTTTTTCCTAGAAAATGCACCAAGGACCAGTAGCCAATGTCTCATAGACTGGCATGTATCCATAGACCGCCGCTTTAGTAGCACTGATCTATACAATGTCCAGGCACATGGGGAAAACTGGGGCTTCCACACATGGCCATGTTCTCTCTGCGATGCAGCCTCCTTCTGTTTCAGGTAAAAATATGCATAGGGCTACTGAGACTGAATAGTGTTTCTAACATAAGGCAGGGAATGTGTGTCCCTGCAAACGCTGGATAGCAGCTCCCACCAGCCTGTAATGTACTAGATAAATCGTCCCCATAAAACTCAAGCCATTTCCGCACTAGACTGTTACAGCTCTATGATTCTACTTTCAACATTCTATGGAATCCTGGGGTTTGCAGTTGAGGGAGGGGCCAGCTCCATAGCCAGGATTCCATAGAATGTTGAAAGTGGAATCATAGCGCTATAACAGTCTAGTGCAGAAATGGCTTCAGTCTGAAGCTAACAGCAATTTATTCCATGGGTGAGTATGAGCAACATAGCACACTTCCACAGAAGTTGCTGAAACTGAAGAGTACATACATGAGATATCTTTTACAGGTTATCAATACAAATTTGAGTGCATAAAACCATAAAGTCAAAGTCATAAATTCCTCCATGAATCTGTCATCTCTAGACTTTCCCAGACACATACTTCTCTATCCCTATCTCCATACCATTCCATTCTCATAACATCTTAAGTTAACACCATTAGTCTTAACTTTCGCTTTCAGGTCTGTTCTTGCTTTCTGCTACCATCAAATGCAATGTAACAACAAGTGGCCCTTGGATACAATGTAATAGTAATTAGTAGTACTTAGTCTGGATACATAGTAGCCCTTTAATAATGGTTGCATATATTAGAGCAGTTTGCACCTAATACACATTCAGCATATTAGCATTTTCCATGACAGGGAAGCCTAATAACCTGACACAGCCCTAGCCAGCATAGCCAATGGTGAACCATCATGGAGTTGCCATCCAATAGTTCTTGGAGGGCCAAAGATTTATCATCCCTTTCTTAACGTCTGCATCCACAACCAGATTTACTGGTGGGACATACTAGAAAAGGAGTGTGAGGGAGTGCCTAGTTGTTAGTAAGAACACTGATTTGCAAAATACAGAAAGTACACTGCAATTGTAATCATCTCCCTTTTTACTTTCCAGGTTGGATTGGTTCAGGAATATGCCACAATACTGAGAAATTAGATCACAATTTCACACAATAGGAGCCCTTTGATGCTTTCGGGTCAAGTCATTTATAGCATCTTTATCAGCAGCACATCCATCCTGCATCCTTCTCAAAGATGTATGAATATCATGGGAGGATTAATACATCAGGAACAGACTAAACTGTTTAGGGACTAGGATAACGTATGGAAGTGAATGTGATTAGCAACACATTTGTAACTGAAGATGACAAATGTAGGCAGAACTAAAGACCACTTTTATGATATGCAAAGAGTACATGTAATGGCTGTCTTATTTATTGATGTTTATTCATAGTTCTATTATAAGATCAGGCTGCTAACTGGTAACTGTGGTTCTTTGAGTGATCATTTTTGAATTCACACAAGTGGGATATTGCTGCACTTGCACAGGCCAAATTGAGAAACTAGCAGGGTTTTGTGGGGAGGGTAGTTCCATCCTCTCTTATCATGCAAGTCTGGTGTGCTCTGTGTCCCCATTCAATGGTGTCTCCCACCATTGGCCAGATGGCCCTGGGAATCTGAACTAAGAATGTCCCCCATGCTTGTTGATATGGAATCATCATAGGTGTCAACTATCAGTTTGTTGTAAAGGAGGGGTTTGAAGGCCCAGGCAAAGGTGGGCATGCTGCTGCTCCTCCTCCTCTGGAGTAGTGGTAGGATCATTGAGTGCTGCAAGTCCCCTTCGTGCTTCCAACTCTGGATTTGGATTAAAACCCTGTGCGGCTGAAACTGCGGGGGCTGGTTCTGAGCAGGTATCTTGGGTTGTTCTATGCAGCAGCCTGAATGGTTCTCCCTCAGCATATGGGAGGACCTACTGGACTCTTCCAGCACATGAGCGCTAAGCCACATAGACTTTCTAAGGACCGCAAGAGCCTGGCAGTTTCCCAAAATTTGGGACTCACCAAGGTAGTAAGACAGCGAAAATGGTTGTCAGTGACTGGTATCTTAGAGTCCCAAAGGTTACATTTCTTAAACAAAACCCCAGAAAAGCCATAAGCAATATAAGGGCAAGCAGAAGAAGAAAAATAGCAAAATTTGAAGAAATGAGAGGAAAATGTATCATTTTCTTTTTGAATGGTGGTTCATTGGAAACTGAAAGCAAAAACTGAAAGCATGAAGAAATGAAGAAAGAAGAGGCTCCTAACATAGCTGGCTAATGCTGCAGTGGTTAAAAAGGAGCTGAGAAAGGGGAAATGGAGCACATTGGACATACGCAATGGGAGGGGAAGGTGCTACTGCCACAAATTCTGCTGAGAACTTTGCTAGATTCCAAACCTGGCCTGTACAGGCGTAGGAATATCCCATTTACGTAATTGACAGAGACCATGAAGAAGAAGCAAGACTATAATGTCGACAGACCAAATGAAAGTGTACTTTTTAAAAAGCACCACACCCATCCTTTTCTTAGCAACAGAAGATTAAAACGTGGGATATGCAGCAAAATGTAACAGTATAAAGTGTTCCATCTATAAAGGTATCTAGAACCCTGTGCTCTTCCCACATATTCTATTCCACCACCCTTTGAGTTTTCCATCCCAATCTGTTAGCATTCCACGACCACAGGACATAGTTTGTACTTGGCTTCTGAGAGATCTTCTCTCTCTAAAGAACATTTGTGCATTCCTGAAGGTCTGTTGACACTTCCCCTCCTGTCTATGTAGAGTCCCATCTGGGCTACATAAAAGAATTGCCTTTGGAAAATTGATTTCACTATTAGTATGGATGATTGCAGGGCCAGTGTGGGTAGTGGTGTCAGGACCCTGGCACTCCAGGACTCAAGTTCTGAGTCTGAACCAGAGGACTTCAAAGCCATGGAGCCTGCTGCACCCGCAGAAGCCACCCCGGAGGCTGCCCTGGACACAGCCCCAGCCCCAGCAGCGGAGCCAGGGGCTGCCTCAGACCCAGCCCAGCCAGAAGAGTCAGATGGTGAGGTTCAAGAGCAGGTGCCTACTTACCAGCAGCATCGGGAGCAAAAGAGTGCTCTCAGGAGGTCAGAGCGTTTAAAGTAGGAAATGCCAGGCAATCAGACTCCAGCTGAGATAGCACCTGGGGGGAAGGGCCTGCCTATAAAAACATTCACTCAGCCTTGGGTCTTTGTCAGCTCACAACCGTCCATTTTGGGTGTACCTGCTGGGCTAGCGTGGACCCTTGCTTCCCCTCCCGGAACGCTGCCCGACCTGATGGAGCGTCGTCTCCCAACTCCTCTTGCTTAAAGACAAACTCTGTGGTACGTGGACTGACTGCTGTTTTGCCTGGCTCTAACGTAACTGCCAGGGAATCTCTTTGCTGCAGAAAGCTCTTTGATTTATTGCCTGCCTTATCTGTTCATTACCGTTTTGCTGAAGTAAAGCTCTTTTATTTATTGCCTGCCTTATCTGTAACAAGCCCTGCTAACCCGCTCTTGGCTGCCCGCCACGTCCTGGTGTTGACAAGTGGTTTGAATGTTGGACTATGACTCTGGGAGAGTTCAACACCCCCTCTGCCACAGAAACCCACTGGGTGACCTTGGCCAAGTCATTCCCTCTCAGCCTCAGAGGAAGGCAAGGGCAACCACCTCTGAACAAATTCTGCTAAGAAAACCCTGTGATAGAGTTGCCGTGAGTCAGAAATGACTTGAAGGCACACAACAACAAATAGATAATGATAGCTGGTTACTGAAGAAATCCTACATTGAAGCATTGCCTCAGACATATTAATACATAGGATATGTATGATTTCAGTAAGTTACATAAAGTAAGTTACATACATTTGGATCACAATCCAAACTTGGGCCATTTCCACACTAGCCTGTTATAGCACTATTATTCCACTTTCAAAGGCCCCTCCCTAAACTGCAAACCTCAGGATTCCACAGGATGTTGAAAGTGGAATAGCAGCACTATAACGGTCTAGTGCGGAAATGGCCCAAGTTTGTTGTTGTCACTTGCCTTCAAGTTGTTTCTGTCACATGGCAACCTTAAGGTGAGCCTATCATGGAGTTTTCTGGGCTGAGATTGTGTTGTATATCCAGGATCACCCAGTGGGTTTCTATGGCTGAGGAGGGAACTGAATCCTGATCTGGGGTCATAGTTCAACACTCAAACCACACTGGCTCCTTAAGAACATAGTTTGTCAAGGGCTACTCATCATGATGCTTACTTCTACTATACTACAGAGCCAGTATGTTTCCAATCACCAGCCACTGGGGCCAGAAGCAGGTAGGTGTTGTACTCTGGCTGACCACTGCAGGAACACAAAAGCTGTGCTGATCAGCCAAAGGCCAATCTAATTCAGGATTCTGTTCTTAATATGGCCAAACAGTTGCCTATGAGCAGAACATAAGATCCATAACACACTTCAGATTAATGTCTCCCAGTACGTGGCAGTGCAATGTATATTTTTCTAATGCAAGAAGCAAAACAGACACATCTTTGAGTAGTATCTTGTACCCATCGACTGCCTGCCAGCCTTGACAGCCTAATCCAGCATGGGTCTTCTTATGTTCTAATTGCTCATTTTCCCATATGAAGGGGAAACTATTCTAGGTTTGTAAATGATACAACTATCTTGCATTTCCATGCGAAAAGGGAAAATGTCTGATAGGGGTAAGCCAGGAGGAACCAAAATTCTAAACCTTCAGCAGCTAGCTTCCTCAGTTTCCCTGTAGCAGAGGAGTAAAGGACCAAGCAAAGTAAGGCTTGGTTGTTCCCTGTTCTGCCAAGAGGTGTTCAAAATGGGATTTCCCCCTAGACATCTCCATGTGCTGCTCTTCTGGGTTTTGCATTTCTGAGGCAGAGAAAAAAAAATTAATTTGTCACACCAGATGAGCACATCTGCTTGTTACGACCAGTTCGAAGTACCTCCATTCTGTGCAGAAAAGTATACTGGGGTCAGGAGGGGGAGAGGGAAAGCATATGCCTGATGCTGTGTTAGGTAAATAGAAGTACAAGTGAATGAAGTTTACATTTTGTAAGCCAAGGAAAATTCCTGTCTGTTATTCAGATCTTGTCACTTTTACTTTGCTGGAATATATAATGAATGGGGTTTACTTTCTGGTTTTCAAAGTTATGCTTATGTTTTCAAGGTTTATGTTTTCAAAGTTATTTCACTGGAACTGAAAATGTTCCAAGCTGGGCTGACTCCACACTTAGGCAAATTTATATCCTACCCTTTTCCCAACATGTGACCCAAGGAGGCTACAGGTAGCTGAGGGGTACTGAGGGAAATGACAATACCCTTCAAAAATTCTTCCTGAGCCCCTTGGCCAATTTTCTCTGTTGTCAGCCTCCTTCCCTTGGGCTGGAGCACCCTGTCCCACAAACAATGCTGAAGTAAACATTTAACTGCTCGTCCAGTTTCTTTCTGTGTGTGAGCGGAGAATGCCATCTTGTGTGTTGCTTCAGGAAGCACAATGTCTTAGGGCATTTCCACACTACACTGTTATAGCGCTATTATTCCTCTTTCAACATCCCGTGGAATGTTGGGGTTTGTAGTTTCCTGAGGCCCAAGAGCTCTCTGGCTGAGAATTCTAAAGGTCTCTCCCTCAACTGCAAACCCCAGGATTCCAAAGGATGTTGAAAGTGGAATAACAGCGCTATAACAGTCTAGTGAGGAAATGGCCTAAATTGGTCCTTTGGTCTGAGATGATTACATTGCAATGGGGTGTTTTAATTGCTTCCCTGTTCATTATTATTTTAAAGACTATTTTGTGACATTGCTGTATATACTGATGTGCAAGTCAACCTCATATATGATGCTGACTTATACATTAATATATATGATAATGCCACAAAGTAGCTTTTTAAATAACATGGTTGAGGGCACATTTTGGGGCCAGAATTATAGATTTTGATATGACCTGTGGATAAGTTGAAGGTCAGTGGGGGAAGTGCCAGCATCACCTCAGGGGGCCACCCACTGTGGCCATCGTTGCTGCCATTTTCCTGCCCAGGCATTCAAAAAGGCCTTTTGCCACTCTACTCAGCAAAGGAGATTATTCTTTTTTTATATATATATATAAGCTAAGGTGCAGTATTAACTCTTATTTTAAAAAAGGAACCATCTCCTTCTCTGAGGAGAGTGGTGAAAGGCCAGATCTTAGTCTGTCCAGAGAGAACCCAAAGGATGCACTGGTCCCCTCTACTCTCTTGGCAAGTTAGAGACACCACCACCATTTTCCCACCCAGGTATTCAAATAAAGCCAGAAGTGGTGCCACAGCAGAAAGAGTAGAGCAGTCAGCGCTTATTTTAGGTTCTCCTCCAGAGCTTTCCAAACTGTGTGTCACAGCACATTAGTATGTCAGCTGCAGTGTGTAGGTGTGTTGCCACACTGGGCTGAGAAAGACTCCAGTGAGGGCAGTGGGCCAGGCTTGGATGGAGGGGCTGCCTCTCCCACCACCACTGCCTTACGTTGAGAAAGATCCCAGTGAAGGTGGCATCGGGCCCACCCCACCCTAGATATACCTCTGGGTATTGTGCATGCGAAATTGAGTTGAAACAGTGGAAGTGAATGTGAAAAGGCATATCTGTAGGTGTGTACCACGTGGGATTGCTCTCTCAGGCCCTTTTCTCACGGGGTAATTAAATCTTCCCAGGTCGACCTCGATCGGGTGCCATTTTCACCTTAGAGAGCACCTGATCGCATTAAATTTTTTGGATTCTCACCCCAATCCGCGCGGGGGAGCCACCATTCAGCATTTCCGCGCACCTTTTAAAAACCAGAAGAAATGTGTTTTTTTCCTCCAATCCGCGCTCGTCGTTTCGTGAAAAAGCGACGGTGCGTCCTGATTCGTGCGGGCGATCAAGAGAGGGAGGGATCAAGGCGTGGCCAGCAGAAGCCACAAGACCGCCCCCAATACGAACGGCTGAAAGGACCGTCATTAGCGGGGCTAGCACCCCAGCAATGATCGTCAGTAGCTCATTCTCCATACACAAAACAGCAGAAAGCAAGCTGAAAGAAAGAGGGGGAAACTGTTTCCACGGTGGTTCAAAAGAAAGGCGCGGGACAGGGTGAGGGGGCGGAGGATGTGAGGGGGCGTGCGTGCGTCCTGACGTCGCTCAGGATGTGTCTTTTAAAAATAGGGCACAGCCAATCAAATGCTAGGCAGGGCGGGGAAAGGACACCTTCGGGAGCGGCCATGGTAATATTGTGTGAATGCGTTGATGCTGCCTAAGCCTCTTCCCTATGGAGCCGTGAGAACGCTACTAAAAGTTCAGTTGTGTTAGTGGGGATTAAGGAAAACCCCGCCTGGATCGTGGCGGCACGATTTCTGCACCCCGTGAGAAAAGGGCCTCACTTTATCATTATAGGAGTTGAATGCTGGTGCTGTTATTTTCATGTTTAGTTATTTAAATTGTAGTTGAATTACCCTTAAAATGGATAAATTTCTAATTAAGAATTTCATTTCTTGCGATTTCGTTATGTATGTGTCTGTACCTTTCATACGGGGTTAGTTTAACCTCCAGTTTGCTAGCAAAACCAAATTACTGTGTCGTGAAATGATGCATATCTAAAAAGTGTCACTAACATGAAAAGTTTGGAAACTTCTGGACTAAACTCTCACCTTTGGCCACTCTACTCAAGAGAAGGGGACGGTTTCCTTAAGTACAGTACTGATATTGACCCATAGATAAGCCAATCCAGGTTTTTTGAGGTCACTTTTTGACTAACATTTTTAGACTTATATATTTTATACTTACACTTTTGTTGTTGTTGTTACAATATTTTATAGTTGAGTTTTTACAGATTTTTGGGAGGTATCTTCTTGTTTTGTCTGTGGCTTTGGGGACCTTGTGGCTGAAAGGCGTCCCACAACTATTAATAGATATAATAAATAAATGTTGCTTTGGAGTAAAGAATTACATATAACTGAATTCAAAGAAAGCACCCCATTCTCACAGCCCAGCTTTCAAATCCTTGTTCTCAGAAGTATGAAAGAAAAAAAATATGCAAACAGAGCAAGACAGCTTTTTAAATAAAACTTATTAGCATAACATCCGGAACTTCTTTACTGAACTCTTGCCATTGCTGTTCCAACAAGACTATTACTGCATTCACAAAACTGAAGTGCTACAAATTGAGGTCAGCTATGCTAATTTAGTACAGTGGTTCTTTTCTCATTTTTAATGAGAATATTGAGGTATCCTTGTATTAGAACGAGAGGGCTGGGATTTCATTTTACTCCTCCCCGCAGCACTAACCTGACTGAAGCCATCGCTGGGATCTCTTTGCTAACAACACAGTAATTAAAGAACAGTTGTGCCTGTAAAGTCATTCAGATGTCCTGGAGAGGAACAGCAATCAACTCTATAACATCTTTTGCCAATGTTCTCTATTAAGAATTTGGTTAGGATGTATCACAGATTTGCTGCTTGTAAGACACTGAGCAATCTTACATACATATATACAAACATATTTTGACACAGTGCAATGTCCAAAAGCAGCGGAAAATGGAAAGATTTTGTAGGACTGGTTACAGACAAACGTGCTATCCTGATTTGGCTCAAGCTCTCAGGGGACACCAACTGAAAGCAGTGGAACCTCCTGGAAGAGAAGGTGTATGTCTAGCAGAGTCACGCTTGATACGGCAGTCATGATGGACAAGTATATGAAATCCTAGTGAGTCAAACCATGGATAGATCATTGTGCTGGTCATAGCGCCATAGAATCATAGAGTTGGAAGAGACCACAGAGGCCATCCAGTCCAACCCCCTGCCATGCAGGAATACACATCAAAGCATTCCCAACAGATGGCCATCTGGCCTCTGTTTAAAAACCTTCAAAGAAGGAGCCTCCACCACACTCCAAGGCAGCATATTTCATTGCTGGACAACTCTGACTGTCAGGAAGTTCTTCCTGAGGTTTAAGTAGAATCTCTTTTCCTGCAGTTTGAATCCACTGCTCCTTGTCCTAGTCTCTGGAGCAGCAGAAAACAAGCCTGACATGACATCCCTTCAAATATTTAAACATGGCTATCATGTCCCCTCTAACCTTCTCTTCTGCAGACTAAACATCTCCAGCTCCCTAAGCCACTCCTCATAGGGCATGGCTTCCAGACCCTTCACCATCTTGGTTGCCCTCCTCTGGACATGTTCCAGCTTGTCAATATCCTTCTTGAGATGAGGTGCCCAGAACAGTGAGCTGTTGTCTTTGTACAGGCATCTCCCACTTATTTGGCATGTTAGGGACCACATTTCTGTCAGAAAGTAGAATTGGCTGAAAAGCAGAAGCCACTCTTTCATCAGTTCTTGTCCTCTTGCCTTCTCCCTGTAGGGATCATGAAGGAATTACAGAGGTTCACTTGGCGAGTCTATGTAATTCCCTCATGTTCCCTACAGGAAGAAGGCAAGAGGACAAGAATTGAAGACAGAGCAGATCCTGCATCAAAAGAACAGCATATGTCTATAATTTACAATGGTCCAAAAGGTGGAACATTGACAAACAAGGGCCATCTGTAGCAGAGAGGCGCCTTCTGAAGACTGGCTGGGTCTGGTTTTAACCCCTCCTGCTCTGAGGAGTTTGCAGTGTTTCTGGAAGGACTTCTCCCTGATTCTTGTAGCTGCAGTCTTCTGATGGCATGAGAACAACAAGAACTGTTCCAAGTCTGAAAAGTCGGGTAAAGTAGAGCCTTCTTGTCTGGAAAGTCCTGGAATAGGTAACAATGGCACAGTGTATGATCTCTTATGAGCTTTCTTTGTAGCTGTTATTTTTTTTGCAACAGCATTGCCATTGGAAGGATGGTGAAAGAGGGCTGGAGAAGGAAAAAAAATTGGTTTTGGGTTGCAGCAACATGTCCATAGTAAGGAAATCAGTAGTATTTGAGCTGGGAATGCATGGGATTCAGCTGTTTCTGACTCTGTTGCAACTGTGTGTATGACCACCCACAACAGCCAAAGTGAACTCCAGCTATCTCCATACACCTTTACTGAGCATGCATGAACATCAAAATAAAGAAGAAAGCAGATGAGTCTGCTTCAAACAGCTACCCCCAGGATGTTAAAGAAGCATAAATCTACGTTTGCCCACCAAACTAGAAATCCTAATAGAAGCGGAAGAAAAAATAGCATTTCCAGATGCAGTCTGGAAGAGGCCTAGACGGTATCTAGAAGGTTAAAATGTGTTTCTCTAGGCAAGAATTTTGCATGTACATATTGCTAGTTTTGGATAAAAAGTTTGCTGAAACATGTTGGCCTGCCCTTCTGTTTAGTGATAGAGGAACTTATTCTTAGTCTTTTCATGTTATTTCTGGCTCTGGTAGCAAAATTTCTGTTAAGTGGTAATTCCCAGATACACATATACTTTGATAACTAAGGTATACTTGTATTTTGGTACATACTTAGATAGCAATACTTGAAAAGTCCTATCTGCCTGTCTCTCTGTCTGTCTGTCTCTGATTTATATCCTGGCTTTGTCCCAATATGGGATCTAAAGCAGCAAAACCCCGAAGTCCTATGAGAAGTTCTGCCTCAGAGCATAAGCAGTGATTCTCCTTTGTGAGTGGACTGGTGGGTTATTTCACATAAGATTCCCTTGAATTTTTCAATCCCAGACTACATCACATGTCACACATTCTCAGCCCCCAGAAAAACCCATGATAGGTTGCTTTAGGATTGCTATAAGTCAGAAATGACTTGAAGGCACACAATAGCAACAGAAACAACAAGGCCTGTTGAAAGCCTGTATTAATTTTTTTTTCAGCTCCAGTTCTCAAGAATCAGCTTCTGCTTGTCCCTTGCTATCAGTCACTTCCCCTAAACTGTTTCAGTGACTCTGAAGCAGATGTTCCTAATATAGATCATTGGGTTAACTATAACGAGTTGATTTAAAAGCCATGAATTAATAAGGTGAACTTATAAAAAAAATTAAAGAAAGAAATAAAATTCAACAGCAATCTATGGCTATTCCAAACAGCTATTAGCCTTACAATGAAGATTTCATTTACACGCAACGTGTAGGAAACAAAAGCGCCTTAAGGCCAGTAAGACACGGTGGGTAACATGTTCAAGTCAATAAGGACACAGATTCTGCTCTAAAGCTAAGCCATAAAGTTTGGTAGGTGATGCCTGGGTCATCTGCATCTCTGACATAAAGCTTGCTTGAAGGATAATCTTTCAGATAAGCCTAACCCCATGTATAATTATCCTGAGCTCCTTCAAAACAGAGGCGGATGGGTGTATTTTATAATGCCACCAGAAATGTTTTTGCAGAGTATTATGGATAAAGAATTGGATAGTAAATATGGATTACTTCTTCAATATGTAAGAACAGCAGCAAGAACACTGTTTGCTCAACCCCGGAAATGGACTGAAGCACTGTCAATGAGAGAAAGGACTGTGAAGGTTGCTGAGTTAGTCCAAATTGCCGAACTAATGTGGGTTTTAAAGGCAAAGTCAACTGAAGACTTTTTGAAAGACAGGAAACTGTTTATGGACTTTTTGAGCGATAAGAAATCCAACAATGCAACAATCTTTGGCTAGGGTAACTAGGAATTCTAGTAGGATTACTTAGTTGAATCTGTAATGGTAGAATAGCGGCAAAATGGTAGAATAATATTTTTTTCTTCTTTTTTATTACCGTTTGGCTTGCCCTCAGGGGCAGGAGTCAAAGCCTCTTTGTGTTTCAGCAAGTTGTGTTCAGTGTTTTAGTTTTGTGTGTTAGTATTGTATCTTAGTTTTAGTTTTTTCTTCTTTCTACTCTTCCCTTTTTCTTTTTCCAAATGCGTATTTCTTTGATTATGAATTTGACCCATTTATGTTAAAATTAATAAATAAATAATTGCAGGTAAAAACAAAGGCTGATATAGAGGTTACCGAAATAGATTGTTGTCTGTTTGTCTTTCTTTCTATTCTATTCCAACTTTCTGATCCTTGTGTACCACACAGGGCAGCAAACAATAATACAAACTAATAATAAAATATTATTCCAAAACAAAAACAGACATATGCAACAGAGAACAAAGTCACTAGGAAAAAAGTGCCCAATGGATTTGAACAAGGTGGGCAACATGACTTATACTTGGCCTCCTAATGGCTGTTTTTGTAGGACCCACTGCCCAATGGATTGTGAAAGGTGTAATGTAATCCCTAACCACAGGGAAGTTCCTCAACACAGTGTTAGAAATAACACTTCTAACAAGAAACTGGTATACATTGGAACACTATTAAAGAGAGAGGCTACTCCACAATTTAAGGGTGGCCATAGAGAAAGCCCTATCTCCTATCTTCCATTAACCATGCCTCCATCATAGCTGAGATATGGAGATGGAGCTCTCAACTAGATAATTATCACCACTCTGAATTGGTTTTTTTTATAGAGCAAGGGTAGGCAATCTTTCTCAGCATGAGGGGTGAATTTACTCTCAAAGAAGCTGTTGCTGGTGGCAATTCAGTACTATAGTGGGATGGGTCAAAGGCAACACAAACAGAACATTCCAGGGTATTTTAGTCTGGAGCTCTTATTGCCAGTAACTTAGCCTTAGGAGACGCACTTCAACCTTTCAGAACAGAAAACAAAGATGTACAGAAATTGGGAGATCATCAAATGATGGAGTCATGAAGAAGGGTGCATGGGCATCTGTGAAGCTTAGAAGGCCAAACTAGGGCCTGAGGAGGTTCAGAATCAGTCCCAAAGCCTGGGTTTCCCCACACTGGTTACAGAGAAACAATGAAATGAATGGTTCTCACGCCAAAATGTTTACTGTTTGCCATGTGGGAGGTAGTAGAAGCACTGAAGAAACATGAGGTTGAGTCTAACAGGAGAAGAATGCATACTCTATTTCTTTCCCAGTACTTATGGGGGAAAAAATTTAGACTCATACAACTCATATAAGCACAGAGGCCAACAATTTGTGGCTAGCCATGGTAGCCAAAAAGTGTGGCTGTCAGATCCCTTCCTTTATCCTTGCTCTCTTGCCTGCTTTGCAGTCAGGCAAAGTATTCATCTCCCATAAACACACTCGCTATCTATCATTAAGCCTACTAATCCAAGAAAATAAAACTTCCTCAATAACATATAAGCACATGGACAGAATAATGGAAAGACCACAAGGGGTTTAAAAGGCCAATCATAACAGTTTGCCAGATGCTAATCCTAATGTATCTACAAAGTCTGATGTATTTATATCCCCAATCTGCAGTGAGTCACTTGCATAAGCAGCTGCTAATCCCGATCCAGTAGGCCAGTTGCTTCCCAAAGTCTTCTGGGATATCCTCAAAAGCTCTTTCAGTGGTCCATTTCATTGCCCACCTCATGGTGTGGCCTCCAGATTACTCCACTTTCAGGAACCAACAAATTCAAATCAGTCGGGTTGAACATTTGCCAATGAAAAGGACCAACTTAATTTAAAAACCCCACCAAATGTGACTGATTTAAAGCTGAAACCTTAGCACTCTTGTTGCTTCAGAAGCAAGCTATTAAGTAAATAAATAAATGACCTGTGGTACTAAAGACCAAACAAAATATGTATTGCCCAGTTGTTTATGGGTAATATAGAAGCCCATTTCTCTTGGATTCTTGCAGAATTACTTCTGACTCTTTAAAAGGCGCCTCAGGGTTCAGGAATTACAAGTCATCAAAAACCAGGGTGATTTGGAAGGGAGTGGTGGCCCTCTTTGCAGCCAGAGAGCTTTACTTGTTCCATAGTGGATATCAGACAGGGGTCCTCATTGGGGATGAACAGAATATTCATTCATTTCTTGGCTGGACAACAGTTTCCCAACACTTATGAAACCACACCAGAAACAATACAGGCGGCCATGAGGATACTACAAGATTCTCCACACTTTGGGAAGCAGTTGTCTGTGCAGAACTGCACGTGGTTTTGCTGCACAAAAGGGTAATTTCTGCACAGAAAACATATTCCTGTACAGCAAATCTATTTCTGCATAGAAAGTATAAAAAGGAGGAAGGGGGGTGGCAAAAAGGAATGTAGCAGCATCTTAAAGACTAACTGGTTTTTATTTTAACATGAACTTTCATGGATATAAACCCATTTCTTCAGATGCAGTACAGAGTGACATTAAAGTATCAGGTTATAAATCATATTTACACAGTTGTGGGAGTGGGATGGAATGTAATAGGGGCCAGAAAGATGCAAATCCCTAACTTTTCAAAGGACTGCCTAAGGTGACAGAGAGCTTTCAGATCTAGACAGTGGTCAGTTAGTGTCGATGTATGAAAACAATAAATCTGCTTATGAAAAGTCAGTTTCCTGGGGTTCAAAACCTTCTCTGAGAAGATTCCTTTTGTTACACACATATTAGCGAGGACTCTTGTAATAATATATGCAGTGTGCCATGAAGCCATTTTCTTTGTCAATGAACTGGAATTTGTGAATATAATTCAATTCAGCTGTTTTGCTTTCTAGTCTTCCTGTGTAATTTCTTTGTTCAGAGACTGCAACCTTTAAATCCCGTCCCATATGCCTAGAAAGGTTGAAATATTCTGTAACTGGTTTTTGGGTACTGCCATTTCTGATTTCAGATTTGTGTTCATTTATTCTCTTGCACAGAGACTGCTCCATTTGTCCAATGTGGACTAGAGCAGGGGCACTGCTTGCACAGGACGGCATATATCACATTGGACAAAAAACAAGTAAATGTACCTCTGATGTTGTAGGTGATGTTATTGATCCCAGTAATATTGCTCCCAAAGTAGATGGGAGGACAAAGTTGTCATATGGGTTTGTGGCAGGGGCTTTCTCCACAGGAAAGTATATTTCTCTGCAGAAAACTCTGGAACCAAGCTACCATGCAGTATGCAATATCTGCCTTGAATTGATGAAAAGCTGGGACACAGTCCTTTTAAATCTGGAAGATACTGAGGAATAAAGATATACTAATGGGTCTAAGCTATATATCTCCATTATTTTAGAACTGTATAATGCTAAAACTCCTTGCCACCTGTTATCAACTCCATTTGTCTCTATTGTCACACAAGAATCTTTCGTTGACAGAAAAAGAAAGAAAATATACACTGCTCTTAAGAACCGTTCCAAATACGAGACAGAACTGTTTTCTCCAGTTCAACCATAAAAAAAAAAAAAAAAGAATAATGAACTTTATTGGAAGAAAGAGATCATATGCCAGGCGCCTCCTTGGAAAACTAGCCGTTTTGGCAGATCAAGCTGAGAGAAAAGCCAAAGAGAGCAGATGGAGGAAAGAACAGATGTTAACAGAGTTTGCTTTCCCCATATGCTTTTCTATGTTCTATGTTGCTTTTTTTTTTTTAAAGTAAACCACATTTTAATAATTGTCAGTTTCTGCAAATCTAGAGGCCTGGGACATCCATGGAGAAATGCCAAAAGAATTAGACTATTGTTCGCTTCCTGCCCCCAAACAGAGACATATGAATGTCAAAAATGCAAAAACTTCAGCTGAGCCACAAAAAGTGACTAAAACCTGAGGGAACAGAAGAATCTTCTGTCTTAGCTTTTTGTCAACCTGCGGCCCTCAAGATGGGCTGGAGCACAACCTTCCAGAGGGGGACGCTGAGAGCTGGAGCCCAGCACATCTGAAGGACAGGATTTGAGATCCGACATATCTGTAGAGCTCTGGCTTGGGAAAGGCTGCTCTGTAACTAGAGAATAGGGGCACGTAACTGAGCAGAGATGCAGCAAGCAAAACTTTTCAGACTTTGGTGGGATGTTAGAAAGAAAATCATTGTGGGGTTAGGAAACATTTGGAATTAGTTTTGAAGAACTAAAATTTGCAGTTGTATCCATTGTTTTTTCCCCATTTCTGGATCACCCACAGATAGAGAGGAAGCACAGCTTAGTGTTAAGAATGTAAGCTCTGCATACAGAAAGTAGAGTCCTCAGCTTCTTAAATGGTGAACGTTTACTTAGTGTTTAATTTCTCTCTTTCTCTTATTCTCTGTGCTTTAATTAACTAGCCAAATAGCCTTTGTATAAACTCTCTGGAATTCCTAATAATTTCACAGTCAAAGTACTGATTGCTATGTGTCAGATTGTATTTAGCCTTTCAGATATTAAAAGATCTTTTCCGTTTCTCACATTCTTTCTGCAATTTATTAATTACATTAAAGCACCCTGCTTACATTTCATGCAACCTGTTTATTAAACTATATAAATCAAACAAACTCATCTTTTCTTCCACATCTGATAGTCTGATTATCGCTTTGAAAAATGTTAGGGTCAGATCCTCAATTTGATTCCCTATCTTCTCAACAAATCTTGCAATTTGTCTCTCTTTTAATTTCTTTCTCTGTTTTCTTATCTCTTTCTTCCCATCTCTGATTAATTCTTTTTTCAATGATTTAATATTTCTCAGAAAAAAAAGGAATATGTAATTTCTAACATAACATTTGAGATGATTTCATCCTCTTAATTTCTTCCCATGAAATGAACAACAAAGGTCCTATTTCTGAAGAAAGAATCATCTATTTTTTCTTGCCCGCTTATTCACTAGTATGCCACTATAAACCAATCTTTTCCTCAATATTCAAAAAAGGAAAAATGCTAATAACCCACTAAATGTTTTTGTATTTATACATGCAATCCCTCCTCTTTTAAAATATATTTAATGCAGTAAATTAACAGCACAATCCTGTACATATTCACAAAAAAATGAAATCGCATTAAATTCAGTGTGACTTACTCTCAAGAAACTTGGTATCAGATTGAAGACTTAGTCTGAGTAATTGCAGCCAATCAACTCAATATTCTATTTCCAATAAACTAGATACATCTTCTTTACTATCCAATCTGTTCATTAAGTCTGGTTCCATATAGTTCCTTTTAATTCATTCCATTTCAAGCTCAACTTTAATTCAGTTTTCTAATAGCATCTGAGAGACTTCTAACATTTAAAAAAACATCCTGGTATATAACCAAAGTTAATTCCAATAAATTCAGCAAATCTAGTTCATTAAATCCAGCCAGTTCATTACATCTAACTCAACATGGATCGATATAGTTCCTTTCAGTACATTTCATTCCAAGCTTAAAATTGATTCAGTGTGTTAGTGACGCCCATTAAAACTCCTCTGTACTTTTTACTTCTTAGAAGTTCCATTTTCCTCTAGTCCAGCGGAAGGCAACTGCAGGCCTCGAGTTATGTGATTCTTAGCCTTTGGCCCTCTCAGAAGCCCCTGTCAATGTGGCCAATGGCCAAGGATTCTAGGAATCCAAAACATCTGGAGGACCAAAGACTGAGGGCCACTACTGGAGTTCTTCACAACTCTCACAATCTCTACTCAGTATAGCCAATGGTGAGGGATTATGGGAGATGCAGACCAAAAACTGTACCTCCCATAATCTCTCTAAGTGAAAGCCACCATTGCCTAGCCCTGTTTTAATATGTGGTCTACTTCATGAACTTTCTCCCTGATTCCTTCTACATTAAAGGTTTATAGTAGGAGAGGGCAACAGTAGTGGGTCCAGAGGCCAATTTTATGTCCCTGGGATCCTTTGAGATACATACAAAGTTCCAGTTAACTCTGACTTGTAGGACCTTATAGGTTCTTGAAAAGATTTATTCAGAAGAGGTTTGCCATTACCATCACCTAAAGCTGACAGTGTGCAACATGCCAAAGGCCATCCAGTGGGTTTTCCAGGGCTGAGTAGAGATACAGACCCTAGTCTCCTGGAGTCCTAATCCAACACTCAAAGCCCCATCTAGAAAAAAAAATCCACCCTTTATTGTTCCTCCACCACCAAAAAAGGGGTGAAAAGAAAAGAAAAACATGGAGAAAAGGATGCTCCAAGGAAGAGCTAAAGGATGCAAAAATTGCCTTAGATGTGTACACTCTGCCCACCTCTGATTTATGAGAAGCATAAAATTATGTTCCAGTAGTATTGTTTTATTTTGGTTTCGTATAGACAGCAACAAAGTCTAGGAGTAACTTGGACACAGCATCATAAGTTGGAGGATCAGTGATACTGACACAGGAAAAACCAGGTCCAACACAACTGGACAGCTAAAGGACCGCCCCCATGTCCAAGATACTGAAACCTCAAAGGCCAAAGAACTCTGATTCTTAACCATCCCCCCTCCAAAAAACCTTGGACCTATGAGCCCAGATCAGCATCTGCAGCCACTGAGCATATCTCCAACATCGGTTTCACACATAGTTCTCCAGAAACTGCATTCTCTAGAGCTAGGGCACCAAAAGCAGCAGCAGCATCCTCAGCAAAAATTCTTAGGACAGAAAAGTACCAGGCATCAAGCTGAAGACCTTCCCCTTTAATGCTTCCCCATTTTGTGCAAAGAGGTGGAGACTGAGAGGTGCAATCTTGGCCAAAAGGAATAGATGGCCTCAGTAGAGCTTCAGACCTTGGAGTTCTTCTGTGTTATCTGACTGGCCTTACACACTGTGGGTTCCTACTTTGGGCTGAAGGGGAAAAGCAATGAACTCAGGGGTTCTGGCCTTGGCCCCATGTGCAGAGAGCTGTTGCCAGGTCTGGCAGATTGTATTATTCTGGGTCTCTGGGCCTGGCACTGCCCAGGGTTATCCCAATGAGATAGTATGGCTCTGCTTTGTAAAGGGTTCCAGTGGTGTAGGCTGTAGAGTGTGCCATGAAACAATATTCAGGAGCAAACTGAGACAGGCCAGGAAGCACCTAAGATAGCCACAAGTGTCCTTGGGGCTGGAAGCCAGAGGAATGCCTGTATGCTTCCAAAACAAAGGCTATACCCAGACTGAATCTGGAATAGAAGGTTGCCCTCCCTGGGCCTGGTTGGTCCCATCTCCACACTGCAGGAGCAGTTCAGTCTGTCTCTTAAAGGGATCCAGGCTGCAGCTGGGGTGGCTGAGGTAGTATAAGGTGTACTTGGTGAAAGTCTCTTGAATGAGAGCACAATAACATGGCTTCTTCCTGGGTGAGCGTGGTGAGTAGATTGACTCCTGGAGAGCTGTGTCCTGAAGAGACAGGGTCCTCCTGGCACCAAGCGTTCCTACATTTCTACCTCTTCGGCTCTTTCCACACTAGACTGTTATAGTGCTATTACTCCACTTTCAACATCCTATGGAATCCTGGGGTTTGCACAGTTTAGAGAGGGGGCCTTTAAGTGAGGAAATGGCCTTCCATTTCTTCCTTTGCCTCCTCTGAGGAGAACCTGGGATCCTGGTTCTTTTTTGCTAAAATGCTTTTTTAACCTGAGCTGCAGGGGGGCAGAGAGTGTGGTGTGAAGATTCATACAGCCATCTGAGAGGCCATCCAGTACTCTTTCAGAATGCAAAGCACATTCCTAACTCCCCACCTGTTCAAGCAGTTGCTTTTTACTGATCCTTCTCTTCCAATCACAACTGTCAAGATAGTAATTTAGCCTTTATCTAAACTCAGCCTGGGGTTCTTCCTGCACTGGGATTGCCAAAGCTATCTGTACTGTGGAATTCTCTCTTTCTCT
This sequence comes from Ctenosaura bakeri, assembly GCA_948474755.1. NCBI lineage: Eukaryota > Metazoa > Chordata > Lepidosauria > Squamata > Iguanidae > Ctenosaura > Ctenosaura bakeri. The sequence continues at coordinate 214,041 of CAOLHI010001003.1, read as the reverse complement.
CACTGTCTTATTTTTTTTTCTCCCCCTCTTTTCTTTCCTTATGTCTGTTTTCATTAAGGGGCCGTCCAGTGCGCAGTATGCAGGCTCTGGTTTTAGAAACAGCAAGGCTAAAAATAAGCGTGTGACAGGCCTCAAGGAGAACTTAATGTGAAAGCTAAATTTGCTGCTGAACAAGCATTCTGATTTGGGGCACCCAATGAGAATTATTAACTGAAGGTCTGCAAGTCGTACATGTCTATTTTTCTGCCCTCTGACCAAACAAAATGGGCCCAAACTCAACCATTCAGCTACTTCTGAATGACAGGGGGAAATGTTATATGAATTGTGGTTAGAGTGGGTGGTAATTTTTACCTGCATTGTGTTTTGATAAGAACTTCCTGAGAGCTGCAAATTCCTTCATATATTCTACAGAAGTAATCAAGAACTTGAGATTTAATAAACTTGAAATGTGGAAGAAAGCAAAACCGACAGGTTCATCAATGCAGCTCCAGGGCTTTGAGTGCTTAGCTTTCAAGCCTAGCTTTGAATTCCTGTGCAGTCAATGAGGTTTGTGGAGCTAAATTAGGACTTCATCCCTTTTTATAACTGGCTTCTTGTCCTGGAACAGCCTCATAATGGGCAGATGTAACAACATCCTCTCCATGCAGAGAATAGCTGTACCAATGAGTTTGGCTAGTCTGTATGATTGAGAAATTCATTTGGGTCACTCTTGATAAGATTTCACCCAAAAAACAGAAATGACTTCATAGGTTCTATTGAAAGAACTTGAGATAATCCAAATCTGGGGGAAACAGAACTGACGGCTCTGATGATTCTGAATACAGGAGGAAGGAGAAGTGAGTGGTTTATGGAGTGGGCACACTCAGCCCTACGAGCTAAATCCAGTCCCTAGGACTTTCCCAAATGCCCCCTTCCCTCCTGACATCAGTGTCTTGTGGTTTCCAACTTTTTATACAGGGTTCTCTTTTTCCTACCAGTAGTCCATCTTCACTGAACTGCAGACCATGATCCAAGAAGCCAAATCATTCTTGGTGGCACCATCTGTGGAGCTAAGTTGTCCACTATTATTCTCTTCCTTCCTGAGCTGTGTCTTTTAACTGAGAGGACAGATGAAATGATGACCAGTGTGTCAAATCCCTTCTGCTTCCTACTCAGAGCCTCATAATACCTTGTAATATGCCTTGCTGTGTCAGTGGATCCCATATAGGCCAAAAGGAAGGGGTAATGGTTAGTGGGCTTCAAAAGTCTTGTCAGCCTCTCTGTGACATCACTGATTTTTGCCCCAGGGAGACAGTACACCTCTAGAGTCATCTTGTCAGGTCCACAAACCACTGCTTCCATTCCCCTCAGCAGGTATTCCCCTACCACCACCACCTCTCTCTTCTGAGGACTGACATGGACCATTCCATGAGTTGAATTTTCCAAGGACACCTGCACATTCTCTGAAGACGGACACTGCTTCTCTTAGGTGCTGTTCCTCATCATCTCTGATTAGAGAAAAAGTTTCAAATCAATTCTGTAGCTCTAAACTCACTGAATGATCCTTGGTCTTTCTATCTCTATGTGTTGCATTCCTCCAAATGTCCATCTCCCATGTTTGAGAAGTGACCTTCTGTTGAGACATCACCTGTGTCTGTTCTCCTCTATCCAAGAAAACCTTGTGCTCCTTAATATGTTAAAGAATAAATACATGGGCTTCAAGTTGCTGGACCTTCTCTTCCAAGAGGGCCATCAACTTGCATTTGCTGCAGCTATAGTTACCTACCTCCTCTGGCCAGAACACAAACATACCACAGCTCTCGCAGGTGACCAGAGCAGCTCCCTCATATTTCCTATTCAGTAGTCTTAAGTAGGCACTAAAACAGAAATCTGGGCCACCTCTTCAAAACTCTCCTGCTATTCTCTACACTCAATGCCATTTGGATTTGTCTGTTAACAGAACTCCTGTTCAGCTCTTACAATATAACTGTGCCACTGGCTTACAGGGGATGAACTTGAAAGACAGAGGCAGCAGTCACATAGAGCTAGTGACTACTAGCTCCACCCCCAAGCAGGACAGTAAGGTAGTAAAATGTGGGCTGGACAGGGCTACTGTTATTTGGATTTGTAATTGGTTGACCGACCGAACCCAAAGGGTGATCACGAATGGCTGCTTTTCATCCTGGAGAGAAGTGACTAGTGGGGTGCCACAGGGTTCTGTCCTAGGCCCAGTGCTGTTCAATATTTTTATCAATGACTTGGATGAAGGAATAGAGGGCATGCTCATCAATTTGCAGATGACACCAAATTGGGAGGGGTTGCTAATACGCCAGAGGACAGGATCAAAATTCAAAATGACCTGGATAGATTGGAGAGCTGGGCCAGGGCGAACAAAATGAAATTCAACAGAGAGAAATGTAAGGTCCTACACTTAGGTAGAAAAAATGGAATACAGAAATATAGGATGGGGGACACGTGGCTGGATAGCAGTACGTGTGAAAGGGATCTAGGAGTCTTCATAGACCACAAGCTGAACATGAGTCAGCAGTGTGATGCGGCAGCCAATGCAATTCTCGGCTGCATCAATAGGAGTATGGTGTCTAGATCGAGGGAGGTACTGGTACCACTCTACTCTGCTTTGGTTAGACCCCATCTTGAATACTGTGTCCAGTTCTGGGCACCCCAATTCAAGAAGGATATTGACAAGCTGGAGCAAGTCCAGAGGAGGGCGACCAAAATGGTGAGAGGCCTGGAAGCCATGCCCTATGAGGATAGACTTAGAGAGCTGGGTATGTTTAGTCTGCAGAAGAGGAGGTTAAGAGGGGACATGATAGCCATGTTTAAATATTTGAAGGGATGACATGTAGAGGAAGGAGGGGACTTGTTTTCTGCTGCTCCAGAGACCAGGACAAGGAGCAATGGATTCAAGCTGCAGGAAAGGAGATTCCACCTGAACCTCAGGAAGAACTTCCTGACAGTCAGGGCTGTCCGGCAGTGGAATCTGCTGCCTCGGAGTGTAGTGGAGTCTCCTTCCTTGGAGGTTTTTAAGCAGAGGCTTGATGGCCATCTGTCGGGATTGATTTGAGGGTGTTCCTGCATGGCAGGGGGTTGAACTGGATGGCCTGTGTGGTCTCTTCCAACTCTACATTTCTATGATTCTATGATTCTATGACAGCGACTCAGCAGAAGCCCCACTCCTTAGACCATGTGCTCTGGGGAGCACATAGCCAGAAACAAACAGACCCACACAAGCCTTTAAAAACACACAGTCAAACAGTCAAGAATGTCCTCCCAAACATAGCTCACCTCCTGCTCTTTCCTCAGGGACAATATAGAGTAGCTTTTTACATTCCCATTAGATGAGTTAGGTTGTGACCTAGTGGCAAGACATGAATTCTTACATGAACTTCTGCATGTAAGGAGTTCCAGGTTCAATCCCAGATTTTGCCAGTTAAAAGGATGCCAGGAAGCAATTGCTGGGAAAGACCTCTGATTGAGACTGGGCAGCTGGAATAGATGGCTCAAGACATTTTGCTGCCCAAAGTGAAGGACAAAATACTCTCCTTCCCTAATTCACATACAGAAGCTGACCAGACTAACAGTTGAACCTTACTTTAAAACTAGTGTGCTCCCACAACACTAGTTTGGGCGATGGTCAAGACAGGCTGTTATTGTTACGATGTGCCTTCAAGCTTTGTTGTTGTCGTTATTTGTTGTTGTGCTGTGCCTTTAAGTCATTTTTGATTTATCGCAATCCTAAGGCAAACCTATCATCGGGTTTTCTGAGGCTAAGTGTGTGTGACAAGCTCAAGATCACCCAGGGATTTCCATGGCCAAATGGGGAATCAAATTCTGGGTCTCCAAGGCCAAAGTCCAATGGTCAAATGACTACATCATGCTGGTGTTATCCAGCTCTTTTCTCGCACAGAGAAGCACAGTAGGGAGGTTGACCCTATTGTTCTCCTTCATCAGCAGCCTGTTTCCTCGCTCTATCTAATGGCATCTGAAGTAGACAATAATGGACAAGGTGTCTGATTCAATGCAATACCACTACATACGTAGCCATTAGGAGCTGAAACACACACACCTTACACCCCTGCTACCGTCACTTTCTTCAGCATCTCTTCCTATAACAGTTCTTTCTTGCCATCAAGGACAAGGACCGACTGGGTGGAAGAGCAAGGACTTGACACATCTCTAAATACACTTCTGATTCTGACTCATTGCTTCATCATCCCACTTCTCCAGTCTCCTTTCTCTCTCTGTGTCCTTGTCTGGATGCCACAGGCTAAAGCAGCTTTGCAAAGACGAAGGCAGAGAAATGTTTGCTCAAGAGGATGTTGGCTGGAATACCAATGTAACCAGGCAGCAATGCTTAACAATGAGTGTGTGTGTGCGCGCGTGAGAGAGAGAGAGAGAGAGAGAGAGAGAGAGAGAGAGAGAGAGAGAGAGAGGGGAAATAATTCTGTCATGAAGGAAATAAACAGCCAGGGATCAGCTTCCCCGGCATCTACCACATTGCAATTCTGAGCATGGTAATCTCCGTGATCAGCACTTGTGATAATAAAGCTCCCTCTCACTGAAAACAAGCCGTAGGTTGCTATTATTTATAAAAAGTCAGCCTCGCTTATTATTGTCAGCAGGTCTGAAATTTGCTGGCCTTTATTATTCTGCATTAGCATCAAATTATCATGTTTCTCAAACAGGCTGGAACAGCCTCCCCAAAGTAAACAGAGTTGGAGGGTGTGGGTTGGGAAGGAGGGAGATATCCCAAGGTGAAAGCTAACGACCTAACCCTCCCTCTTTTACACAATTAAATCTCATTCCTTGTCCTTTTTGGCAGACATTTTAGCATATTGCCAAAACACAGTATTATAGAAGCCATCAGTTTGCCTAGATCTGCCTGTGTGCTTGAAAACCATCTTATCTCCGTTAATGCTTCTGGGGCAACATGTAGCAAAAGCCACTTGAAGGACTCAGTTAATGGGCCTGCAGAAGCCCAATTTGTTTACTGCCATAGCAAACCCACAAAAGCAATGAAGAGAGTATTCGGGGAAGCCTATTAAGGAACTCTGAAATGCCAGAATCATCTTGCTGTCCTCAACGTCCTCAGATAATGGATGTGCTGATGAGGGTGAGGAAATTATTATTGTTCTTGACTTTTTGCCCTGATGCAAAAGGGGCCGTGCAGCTGCCAGGAAGCAAAAAAGTGATATTGCGGTAATTGCACACAATTGATATGCATTGGTGTTGATTGAAAGGGGAAGAACTCCACCATCTAGCCTAGAATGGAATGGAAGAAGCTGGGGGAATGGAATGGAAGAAGCTGGGGGCGGGGGGGGGGAGAAGGGGAAAAAGAGGTTTCTTTACATTTCTCTTTTCCTTCCCCTACATCCCTTTACTGTTCTGCTATTTTAAAAAGTTTTAATGGGAATGCATATCTTAAGATTTAGGTTCCTGATCCTGCACCAACACATTTTTTTTCACCATGCAGGAAAGAGAGCACTCACAATTAACCTGGAGTGCTTAAATACCCCAAAGGCACCAGATCTTGCTTGATCTTGAAAGCTAAGCAGGGTTAGCCCCAGTTTAGTACTTGGACAGGAGACTGACAAGGAATACCAGCTGTTGTAGGCTGTATTTCAGAGGAAGGAGCTGACAATACCACCTCTTGAGTATCCCATCCTAAAAAAACACTATTTAATTCACAGGGTCACCATAAGTTGATAGGTGACTTGAAGATGTGCAGACGCACATGCACAGCATTTATTGGGCAAACACAGTCAAATAGAGAGAGGTAAAAGGAATACTGCCATTTTGAAAAAATTGGGCATCCTAATCCAGTTTATTATAGGTTTTTCCCATTTTTGGTGAAGTCTTCAGCCTTAGCAGAGCCCATACAAAACTGAGTTTCCGTTGGGATACTACAAATTTGATGCTCCCACTCACTTAGGTGTTGAAAACTATTTTCTGTACATATGATACTCTACAATGGCCTTCCCCCAACTAGTGCCTTCCAGATGTTTCATATTGAAGTCTTATATTATTTTGGTTGAAATCTACTGGGCATTTGTATTTCAGCAGCAGGTGTGGTCAGAGCCCAAAGTGGGTAGGCTTAGAAATCTATTCAGATCCCAAAATGTGGCATGAACAGGGTTCAGGTGAAGGGCCAAAATACTTCCTAAGTTCATGGCTGGTGTTGGGCCTGGTATTGTCAGATACATCTCACATCCTAGGTTCAACCCCGAGTGCCTCTTGGCCCTGCCAATCATCTTCCTTGCCACCACTACCTATGCCTACCTACCTTCAGTGAGCATGCAGGCCATGGCAAGAGAGGGGGAAGGGGTCAGGGTTCTCTGAAGCCACATGGATATATAAACTGGACCCTGAGGAAGGGGAGAAATGACTGAGAAGTAAGATCAGAAATGAGGAAAAGGTAGACTCACTTAAGGAAGTTGGCCCCGAGAGCATTTTGCATAAGGAACCCCTGAACCTAAAACTGGCAAATGTGGCATCTTCAGAATTTTTTGCACTACAGCTCCCATGTTCCTCGTCACTGGCCATGCTGGCTTGAGCTGATGAAAACTGATATCTAGTTCAGGTTGGGGGAAATTGAACTATGCAAGAAGAAAACAGAGGAAGATAGCTTATAAGCGGTTAAACTACTTGTCACTCTACTTTGGTACATCTATTTTGGACACACACTGGATCTTCGGAATCTCGGGCACAGGCCTTCCCCATCATTTGATGACCAGATCCCTTTGCCTAGAGATGGCAGAGATCGGACTGGAAACTTCCACAGAATAAGCACGGGCTCTCTGTGCCACGGCTCCTACTCAGCTTTAAGAGATGGCTAGACCTGGCCAGTAATTACCCTGGCGACCATGGATCAGTTCCCCATTTGGCCATGGAAACCCACTGGGTGATGGTAGGTGTGTCACACTCTCAGCCCCAGCAAACCCTGTAATAGGTTTGCCTTAGGGTTACCATACATCAGAAATGACTTGAAGGCTCACAACCACCACACTCTGTCTTCTCTCATGACATTTCCGCACTACACTCTTGTAGCGTGATTATTCCACTTTCAACATCCTATGGAATCCTGGGGTTTGCAGTTTAGGGAGGGGCCGGCCCTCCCTAAACAGATGGTTACAGGACAGATTTTGATATTTCTCTCTTTACTTTTTATTCATATCATTATCAAGTTACCAAAAAGCTGCATCTTTCCAATGTCAGAGCCACCCTCATTTTCCTGACATAAAAAGGCAGAAACTCCCATCCTAGAAACTGAAATGGGAGCTCTATACAGCTAAACTTGTTGAAATATCAGCAACTGCTTGTACTACGTATTTCAAAGTGGCAAAGGCGTTTCCAGCATCCTGCCAAAAATTAGCCTCCCTCCTTCAATGTTACCAGCTACATGTTTATCACTTACGCCATTTCTGCATTAGACTGTTACAGTGTTATTATTCCACTTTCAACATCCTACGGAATCCTGGGGTTTGCAGATTAGGGAGGGGCCAGATGGCCAGCCCCTCCCTAAATTGCAAACCCCAGGATTCCGAAGGATGTTGAAAGTGGAATAATAGCATTGTAACAGTTTAGTGAGGAAACGGCCTTAAACATCCATATTAACGTCTTTATACTGAGAAGCGTTGCTGAGGCAAGGACTGTTCTTCAGAGTCTGTTGTTCTAGTTCTAATCTTGGTGAATTTTCTTTTCAGGTCTTACTTGCAAATACTGCAAGGATTAGAGGAACTGATTTCCTAGGGAGAGCAGATATGCAAGAGTAGGTGGTGTGCGTAGGTGTTTATGTTTGTGTGAACACACACATGAGCCTTCAACTCACCTGTCAACTTATGGTGACCCCATGACTTTCATAAGGTTTTCTAGTAAAGAGTTTTGCCAGTTCCTTCCTGTAAAATATAGCCTACAGCTCCTGGTATTTGTCATGGTCTCCCATCCAAGTACTACCCAGAGCTGATCCTGCTTAGCTTCCAAGATCGGACAGGATCTGGTGCCTTTAGGGTATTTAGGCTGAGGTTGGATGATTAGAGAAGGGGAACTTTGAACTGTAGCTCCCGTCAGCCCTTGTTAACCTAGCCAAAGGTGAGAGTTTCAGTCAAACAACATCAAGCAGGCTACAGATTTTCTATTCCTACTATATTGAATTGTAGCCAAAAATGTATATGTAAGACACATAAATACATATAAGACACACACCAGATTTCATGGTAAATCATGTAAAGTTTGTTTAATGGGTTGACAATACTACAGCCTATAGCCATATGCAGGCATTAAAGAACTGATTAGAACTGATTAGGAAGGGCAAGTGATGGAGGAAGCAGTCAGGTTCACCACCCCTGCTGTAAAGACTCCTTGAGTAGCCTGTTGCGGAATAATGCTGTTGTTTGTGTGTATATAACTCAGGTGCATGCCTGTGTGCTCACAGGGTGATTTGCACAATCCCTGAATACAAACTGTTATATTGGAGGAAAGGAAGATGAACTCAATACAGACCAGTGGTGAGTAACATGTGCTCCTGCAGATGTGGTTGACTGCAGCTCTGATCAATAGTAGCCACCATGGCCAATGGGACCTGCCACTCAATATCTGGGGAGACAAAACGTCCCCCACTTTCTGTGTAGGCATGCATGGCTGAGACCAGGATGTTGGTGGTACTGGGTCTGAGATGCCCAATGGCAACCTGCAGTGCTGGAGGAACCTGTGCAGACCTTCCCTAATTTCAAAAGTCTTCTGCAAGCAACCAGGCCACATCCCTGGCAAGAGCATTCTGTCCCTCTCCTGGGCAAGGAAGAAATACACCTTGGAAATCTATTCCTTCTGGACAAGTACGAAGGAGCTAACAGTTAATAACAAAGCACTGTCTTCACAAGGGTGAGTAACATGGGGTCTTCCAGATGTTTTAGGTCTCATCTTCTACAATCCTTGACTGTTGGCTGTCCTGACTAAGGCTGAAGGAAATTGTAAGCCAACATATCTGGGAATATATATATTAGACAAAGTTTCAGGGCGTTGAAAAAGATCGTTTTAATTCTTCCAATGAACTCAATGCATTTTGGGCTAGTAATATCTAACGAGGCTGATTAAAAGCAACTTGTCTCCTGTTCTAATTTTTGTTGTTTATGTATTGCCCCTTTTACATCCCTTATCTTTTATTAGCCCCTGGAGAAGGCCATTAACTATTACTAGGCTGAAACACCTTGAGCTTATCAGAAGAATAAAAACATCTCTTTCAACACCCTGAGACTTTGTCTCTTCTACATATCCCTTCTATTGGGTGCTACCGGTTCTTGTTGCTTTTCATCAGCTTTTCAGAAAAGGCTCTTTTCCAGTTCTACCTGGAGATGCTGAACATGTGGCCTTTCCAATGCCAGACATGTGCTCTGACCACTGAGTTATAGCCTTGCCTGTCCTCATTTCCCTGATTATAGGATCGGACATTCTTGAAATACACATTTCATACAGATCTGACACAATCAAACACCTACATATTATTTTATTGGTTCCTACTGGGTAGTTGGTTTTATTTATAGACTTGGGTTTATTTCTACCACATATGATGCAATCAAATCTCCTGTAGTGTTACAGTAAAAATTCATGTTCGTAAGTTCCCCATTTCACCGTTTCAGCATTTCGGGAAGACTTTCTCCCCTGAAAATACTGAACTGAGACTAATTACATAAGGTTTTCCCCAGTTTCTGAAGGAACTGTCACTTCTCATTACAAAGGATGATGAAACTAAGTGCCTACTGGGACACTTGAACTGGACTAGATTACACTATATTAACTGGTTGAATTGGCTGCCACAACACTGTCTCCCTTCACCAGTGTCCTCTCCTCTCCAGCAAAGATGCCGGTAGGAGCTGCACAGTCGGCGCAGACTGCATCAGTCCCACAGACAGACTGGAAGTAACTACTTGCAAATAATGAATTACTAGTAATTCACTGTTCTCGCCAATACAGCAGCTACATTCCATTGTAACTTAAACTTAATAAGGAACAACTTCATCCTTCTGCTGTGTAATGGTAATTTTTTGGTTACTTTTACAGATAAGTGAGTGCTGCCTCACTAAATGGTGGAGAAGGAATATCACGTGGTTGAAGTATTAGATTGCATTGCTGCCTCATCTGCTGCAGCTGTTGGGGGTTGTTGAGCTAAATGGGAGGAGAGTGTGCTATGCACCACAGACCAGCAGCTTGTAGATTCCAGAAGATGGAAGGCAAATAGTTATTTTTTAAAAATTATAGAACTAACAACTTTGGTCCCATAACTGCTACTAATTACTTCCCAAAATTAATTTTCAATTCCAGTTCTGCAGAGGAAGCCTCTATCCTTTAACACCCCATTATCAGATGACTCACTCTTTTGATGCTTCCAAATTAAGGACAAGTTCCATTAATTTGTTGGGGGGTTCTGTGCCTTCATCAGTTCTTCTTGCGTATGGAGGCTTGTTTGCAACCACATGCACACACGCACTGCTTGCAAAGCAAAATGGAAGCAGAGGCACAAGTCAACTGAGAGACTTTGCAAGCAGCACATGTGCAGTTGGTCCCAAGTGAGCCTCTGTTAGTCCTTCCAACAGCATAGTACATGGGTTCCACTTTTGGACCAATTCCATTTTCTGGCAGTGCTCCACTCCCTAACCTGTCAGGTAAGGGGGGGAAGTTCATTTCAACTCAAACTCAGTTCAACTCAACTCAACGTAGTGGTGGCAACATTTTAATGCAGGGATAAAAATGTGGGCTTCCAGATGTTGGACTGCAACTCCCAGCACTATTCACTATTAGCTAAGCCTGCTGAAATTTACCATCCAACAACATCCAGAGGGTCACATGACTCCCACCTGTTTTGACGACTTAGTGTCAAGAAAGACTGCCCTTACTAAGCTGGGGTTTCATCTGGTTAAAAGAGATGGGGGACCCTTCTTGGCACTGGGACTTTCAGTGCAGACTTCTTTTCCTGGAAAGATCTTCCTAAACTCCTCTCACCTATGTGAGAGGCTCCATGGCTCTGAAACCCCACTCTTTAGATATTAAGGAAAGTCTTTTATAGTTGATTCTTCTTGTCTTAATATTCATTTCTTTGGAATTATTAATTCTTCTGGTGCCTTATTACTGCTAGGCCATTTCCGCACTAGACTGTTATAGTGCTATTATCCTACTTTCAACATCCTATGGAATCCTGTAGTTTAGGGAGGGGCCTTTAGAATTCTCAGCCAGAGAGCTGTTTGGCCTCAGTAAACTATAAACCTCAGGATTCAACAAGATGCTGAAAGTGGAATAATAGCACTATAACAGTCTAGTGTGGAAATGGTCCCACTCTTTTTGGTATCTGATCATTCACTCTGATACTAGACTAAGGTGGTCAGTGACAACAGTTGTGAAGCCAAGAAGAACATATCTCTCTGCCTGATGGAATTCAGAGGATTTCAGCAAAGCAAAGCAAAACAAAACAAAGACAACCAAAACACCCCGTAATGTTTTAGAAACCCAAAGACCACACCAAAGAAGAGCGCAGTGAGCACTAAGCAAGATCAGCAGCTCCTGAAGATTGGGTATCACATGGAACAAAGTGGAAGGCCATTTCTGCACTAGACTGTTATAGTGCTATTATTCCACTTTCAACATCCTATAGAATCCTGAGGTTTGCAGTTTAGAGAGGGACCTACAACAGTTTAGTGTGGAAATGACCTAAAACAGCATGGTGGGAGTGAGACTGACCTACGTGGAGCCCCTTATTGCTTATATTGGAGTTGTGAGGAGTAACCTCAGGTCTGGGGTTGAATCTGGCCCTGTAGTATTCCCCACACAGCTACTTCCCCTTCTCCATACCATTGCTTAGCAGTTCCCCTACCTTTTTTTACAGAATTTCTTTAATTCTAAAAAATTGACATGTTTCTCAGAAAGCTTAGTCATTATCTGTAAAAGCTTTAAGCTAAAAATAAGCTGCTGTTTTAAGTCCCATTCCTTTGCCTCTGGCCTTGCCAACCACCAAAATAAGGCCCAAGAAAAGATCTCCCAAACTGAATTAAGCTCTCTTGTAGAAAGAGAATCCCTATTTTGGGCTGACACTACTCTGCAGGAAGATGTGGATAGAAAACTGAAGCATTCTTGCTGATCTTACAGATATCTAATCCTGATCACTTTGAAAAGAAAACAAATACATAGAGGGTTAAAATGATCAATAAAATAATAATACAATATGTCAAACCAGTCACATGCTCCTCCACACACTGTGCCAACTGGCATCCAAACAACATGAATAATAATCTTTTCTGCAACTATATATTCTTTACAGCAAGAGGTAGAACATCTGACAATGCGCAGCTTTCATAAAATTTATTAGCAAAAGGTATCAACAAAATAATCACCAAACTGAATAATTTCAAAGTTGGAGTTGAATTATCTCTGGTGACTTTCTGTAGGAAGCATATAGCACATTAATACGTGTGCACACATGCGCAAATACAGGCTTCCCTCACTCATCTGACAGGTTAGAGGCCAGAGCACTGTCAGAAAACAGAACTGGCTGAAAAGCAGAACCCATGCACTGCACTGTAGGGAGCATGAAGGATTTATGGAGGCTCACTTTTGTGAGTGACTGTGCATGCTGCTTGCAAAGTCTCTCAACTAGTTTATTGCCTTTTTTCCTCAGTCTCACCTCACTGTGCAAGCAATAGGCACATACAAGCAGTTCTAAGGAGCCTCCATAAGCAAGGACTGATGAAAGAAGGGAACTGCCATCAAATTAATGAAACTTGTACTAAATTTGGAAGTATTAAAAAAAGAGTGTGTCACCAGATAATGGGGGCTTCCTATGCTCCATTCAGTTTATGGAAAATGGACAAGTTGAAAATTTCCCAGTTCAGAAATTATCAAAACCCCAGACTACCAAACTTTCCAAGCCCTATGGAAGTATTCCACCATTTACCTAAGGATTCTGAGTTGGTTTGAATCTGTTTATGTTCCCATGTTTTTCTGGGAAGTGGGGAAGGATGTGCTACTTCTGTTATTTGATCACTCATTCTAATACTGAACTCAGGTGAATATCAATAGAAATGCTGCCAACAAATTGCAAAACACACCAACTCACCCACTGTTCTGTTTACCCTGAGAAGACAAACTCAAGTCAGGATTTCCATCCCAAATTCAAACCTTGGCTGCAACCCACTACTTGAAATCTAAGTTGGAGTTGAATTATTTTTTGTCTCACACAAAAAAAACTGGTCTTTTCTTTCTACCATCTCTTACTTTCACCTTTGCCAATGACTATTTGGCTTGCTCTGTGGTTCATCTTAATAAAAAGAAATATTAACCTTTCTGTATTCTTAAACTCTTAAGATGGAGAAGCACAACAGATTTAATGAAAGAGAGGAAGAATCAACATTCACTCATCTTACACTGTTGCCAAGATGATCTCAAAAGTATGATTTCACAATGACCTTACGGGCCCTACCCAAGAGATACATGTTAGGCACACACAAAGCAAACTCACAGTGCTCAGAGACTCATCTGGAACTTGGTGACCTTCAGATGAATAACGTCAATTTGCCTTGTTCATGGCATGTGTTTACTCCTAACATTACCAAATAAAAATGAATTTAACAAGTGAAGACTTTAACTCACAGTACTTATTCACTAAAGATAGAGACTGTACTAGCATATAAGAAACAATTATCCTAAATGTGATGGTAGGTTTCATTCTACACACACATTTTTCTTTATAGTCTATCATAGGACTAATCAACTAACCACCAGCCAAATACACTTCATTTATTTTTTTTCATTAAAAGTTTAATTATCTATCCATTTGCTTTTACCTCATTTCATAACCAATTCAGATCTAATTCTCTCAATAAATCTTGCTCAGAAAGCCCTATGATAGGATTGCCTAAGTCAGAATCAACTTGAAAGCATGTATCAACAACATTTTATAAAAACCCACAAAACAATAACCAGAATTTGGACATGTTACTGTTTCAGAGTACAGCTTCTAAAAAATCCACAGCTAGCATGGCTACTGCAACACAGAGATCTGTGGCTCACTCTACAGTCATAAAACTAACTCACCTCGCCCTGAAGCTATGGTTTCACTCATTAGCTAAATACTGTATACTAAAAAGCAGCAGCAGATTAGCTTCTTGAAGAAAGAATGAGCAGAATAATAGGTGTAGGTTTTGCCCCATATCTTGACCTCTAGAGACATAGGGTCCTTTCCTACTATAGAAATACAGCACTATTAAAAAAAAAAAGCCTCCCCACACAGGAGACATTCTCCACTCACTCTCCGCTCATTCTCCACTTCAAGACACACAAATTCTTACACACATGCACTTGGGAACCAAGAACAGGAAAAGTTCCCCAGGAGCTGAGTTATGCAGAAGTTTGACCTGTACTGGGCTGGGAGGGAGAAACACCTGTAGTTTAAACAGTCTTGTTTCCAGGGGCAACTTTCATATCTTCTATTTTTATTTTACTCCAAGTGTTAAAAGAACTCTCCAAGTTGCTGAACTCTAACACTCCCATAGCTCCCAGTATGGAATAAAGTTGGATAGCAATTTTTAAACTTTGGATTAAAACCCAAAGTGGACTCACTGCTCCACTGACATGGAACCTAGCAGTGCAAGGTCCTCTGATGCTTCACTCACAACCAGTTGCAAACATTTAGACCAAATCTCAAGACTTCTTGCTCTTACACCCAAGGAGCAAGATGTCTGTTATCTAGTCGCGTAGTGACTTGGTGTCACCTTCTGACTCAACATGTTACTTCCAGCTATAGCCAGCTTTCAGTTCATTAATTGTTTAAACATCAATACTTTATTTAAAAATAGATCATTCAAATGATTAAACTTAACTAAATTTCGATTAATTAATTTCAGATAGACTAATTGAATAAATTAATTATATTTAATGAGTCCTTTTAGAGAGTAAAAAATGCACACACACTTCTACCTTAGCATGCACATCAAGATTTAGGGTTCTTGTCCTTTTGGCCTTATTGCTATGGAAAGAACAGGGATGGACAGACGGACAGACAGAGTCTTTTACTGTTATTATATCAGTAGGTCCTGAGAGTCGAAAACAACTGCCTCACGTAATAAACTCCTAAACTCCTAGTGGATCCTTCTTATCATTGTAACCTCTGGCCAGAGACTGACTCCACCCATCCAATTTAGTCATTTGGATCCAGATGGACAGGAAGGGACATTAACGAGCTTCCTGTTCCTTTTGGATTTTGCTTGAGCAACTCTGACTTCCCAAACTCTTATATCATCCTTCTTTGTTCTTTGGTCCCAGCTCCTGGCCTGCTTCTTGATCTTGCTTAAGTTTGTCATAACTTCGTCTTTGTCTGTCAGGTTGCTAAGCTCTCTATCATGGAAATACTAACCTGTTCAATGTGTATTCTTTGCTAACGGCTGCTCTGGATTTAACCATTGCAAAAAAGAGGCTACTTTGTATCCAGGCTTAAGTACTGCTAATTGCTGCTTCATTGTAATTCAAAGGCTGCTTGCTCTTATATTGTGCTTCCTGTTAGGGAAGAGCAGGAAAATGAACGTAAGACTGGCAGTGACAGAATGTTATAAGAACAAAGTAGTGTGGAGATAGAGAGAGAAATATGCAAGGAGAGTCACTGTGGTCAAGAGCTTATGGGGCAAGCGCCAGCCTGGGAAAGTAAAGGGGGATAGACACATGAAGGGATTTATGACTATGACCAATGAATGGTTTGCATGCCCAAACTTGTATTGATAAAAGATGTATCTTGTGTGTATCCTTCAGTTTTGGCAACTGCTGTGGGAGTGTGCTGTGTTGCTCATGTTCATCCATAAAAAATAAACTGCTGTCCACCTCACAGTGAGTTTTGTGGAGTGTAGGTTATCCAGTACATGACATTCTCTTAACTACAGACTTGTCTTGTGTTGCTTCTTTGCAATTTATGGCCCAGCTTAGAGAATTATATTAAGGTTATATACTTGCAATTGCTTGAATAATTATTCTTTTTGAGAATAAAGCATGCTGTTTCTGCATAAGTAAAGAACTCAGCAGGGCAGCTATATTACTTTTAGTTGAATTTAACAGATTTGTGTTATATTTCTTTTATTAGGCCATTTCTGCACTAGACTGTTCCTAGTGTTCCAGCACTATTATTCCACTTTCAACATCCTATGGAATCCTGGGGTTTGCAGTTTTGGCATCTCCAAACTGCAACCTCAAGATCTCCAAGATCCACAGTGGCTCTGCCACTCACATGCTGGCTGCTTGAGAGAATAATAAAAGATATCCTCTTGTGAAATGTTTAGCAACCTGCTTTATAACAGGGGTAGACAGCTGCAGCTATTCAGAAGTTGTTGAACATACCCACTGGGTACACTGATTAAGACAGCTGAGAGCTGCAGTCCAACAGTACTCAGAAGGCTGGCACCATCTGCAAGCTTTGAGCAATATCACATCCCCCATAAGCAGTCAGGGACGGCTTGAGTTCTGTTTCTCCCATGGTAGTCCCATGCATTTTCATGGACACTTAGAAAAAAGATCCCTTATCTCAGCTGTAATGATCAAGTTCTTTTCACACTTGGATGCTGTCTGCCTTAGAAAGATGAGGAATGAGGTGGCTGGAAAGGCCGTCTTCAGAACCAGACAAAATGGCACACATTAGTGAAGTGAGAGAAATCTTTCTTGCATGAAAAGGGACTTGTGTGACTATTTTGGGATGAAAGACTTATGCAAGGGCTAAGATCGCCCAGCAGCAATACGCAGTATTTCACAGCACTGCAGCAAAGGATTCTTAACTAGCAGACAAAGAAAGTCTTGTTTGATGGCCCATGTTGAAAACTACTAAGCTTAGATGAAAAGTCTGAACTTTTTGATAACTGGTATGGACATCACTTAGCCATTTTCACCTCTTTGCTGTTAACTGCTGTCAAGTTGGCAACACTATGAATGAGAAACCTCTAACTCACCGTATCATCAACAGTTCTGCTCAAGTCTTGCAGGCTCAAGACTGTGGCCTCCTTGATTGAGTCTATGGCAATAGCAATAGCAGTTACATTTCTATACTGCTTATCAGTGCGAAGCAATCCCTAAGTGGTTTACAACGTATTTAGCTAATTGCCCCCAACAAACTGGGTACCCATTTTACTGACCTATGAAAGGGTGGACGGCTAAGTCAACCTGGACCCCTGCAAGATCGAACTCATAATGTTGTGGCTGCAGTACTGGCATTTAACCACTGCACTGCCAGGCCTCTTTTCCAACTGCCTTCTACCTTACCAAGCATTATTGTCTTTTCTAGGGAGTCATGCCTTCTCACGACATGACCAAAATACAATAACCTCATTTTAGTAATCTTGGCTTTAGGGAGACTTCAGGTTTGATTTGCTCTAGGACCCATTTCTCTGTCATTTTAAGAATCTATAGAGATAGGGATAGAGATGCTTGCCACAACCCAATAACCTTTGACCAACGTGACCCTCTTTGCATATTTCTGTATCCCTATCTTCCATCTACCGAACTCTTTCCCAGTATCACATTTCAACAGAGTTGATTTTCTGCCTATCAGCTTTCTTCACTGTTTAGCTTTCCCAACCATAGATAGAAATTGGAAATATGATGGTATGTCAGTTGGAAAATCTGTGCAGTTTTCCATGAAATCTGTGCAGTTCCAGAGAAAACAGTGCAGCTTCCTGTCAGCTGTAACAGCACAGGAAGAAAACTAGATGGATTTTTCCCAACATCCATTGGGATGTAGAAAATCAAGAATTACCATCCCTACATACAACTCTACTACTCCTATCCCATTAAATCTGAGGAAGTTATTTTAATTCTAAGCCACTGTCTTCATTATGGATGAGGATTAAAACACTGAGACTTATAAAACATAAGTGCCCTCGGTCAGTCAAAAGTCAAATTAGGGAATAGGAATTCAGCTTGTGCTGGACAGGATTGGACTAATCTGAAAACTGTTTGAATATACTCCTATACTCCTACATGTGCTATGACTTTTGTAGTTGCTGGAAGCGCATTTGCATAGCTAAACCTGGTGGTATCCACTACATACTTTCCTTGAGATGTTTGATCAAGACAATCACAAAATTATTGAATTGGGAAGGGCCCCATAAGCTATCAAATCCAACCCTACCCCCCCTTAATGTAGGATCTTTAGCTAGAGCATCCCCAGCTTAGACCTGTCTTGCCTCTTTTTGAGACACTTAGAGAAGGGGACCCCATGACCTCTTAAGGCAATTGGCTCCATTGCTGAACTGCTCTCACTATCAAGAAGTTCCTTCTAACATTCAATCAAAATCTACCCTCCTGTAACTCAAAACCATTAAAGCTAGTGGAAGGAATGCTGTTTTTATTTCTTTCTCCATTTATTTTTACCCAAATGCTCTTTACTGGTACACTCTGATCACTCTCATGGATTTCCTTACAAGTGAATTTGTCTTTGATGTATAATGCTATTCCCCTTCCTTTTCTGCCCCATCTTTTATTGATTGATTGAAGAGGATATACCCTTGAATAGTTCTATTCCAATCAGTGGAGTCAATCCACCAAGTCTCTGTTAAACCTATACGATCATATTTACCTTTATCTGTACTAGGACTTCAGGCCCATCTTGTTGAGCCTTAGTTGCTTTTGCCTTAGTTGAATTGCTATAATGCACTCTGTGCATTAAACAATATTCAGAAATGTCAGCTGATATAGTGAGTTTCACCCAGATTGGTGAGTAGGGCTGAGTACAGGGAGCACAGAACTCCCAGGTTGCAACAGCTCTGTTGGCTGCTGGTCTCATTCTGAGCACAATTTCAACAGGATGGTTATGACTTGTAATGAGAGTCTTTTGATTATTTTTTACCTATGTTGCATTTATTTTAATTTTGCATCTTGTCCTGAGTTTCAGTTCTGGAGGAAATTTGGGATGTAAAACAAGTAAACAAATAATACAGACACACACACACACAGGTAAAACACAACAAAACTCTGAGACCTCATAGTACTTAAAAAACTATTAGATCAAATGAATGTTTAGCTTGTACTACAGAACATGGTCTCCTGTCCCATCTGCTTCTTGGCCATTTCCGCACGACCCAGTTATAGCACGATGATTCCACTTTCAATCTCCTATGGAATCCTGGGGTTTGCAGTTTAGGGAGGGGCCGGATGGCCCCTCCCAAAACTGCAAACCCCAGGATTCCATAGGAGGTTGAAAGTGGAATCATCGCCCTATAACAGACTCGTGCGGAAATGACCATGGTTACTGGGGCAACTGTCATTTCCTAAGCCAGCCCAGCTGCTACACCTGTGACCCTCCAATTTCACAGTGTGTGTGTTGAATCCCTGCTTTCCCTCTGGACTTCTGAACTCTTTCCAGCTGTCCAAATGAGGCTACACAATGGTATTCAGAGATGATACCACTTGGGGAAAAGCTCCTCTTTGAGGCATCTCCCTAAACTGCAAACCCCAGGATTGCATAGGGTGTTGAAAGTGGAATAATAGCACTATACCAGTGTAGTGCGGAAATGGCCTTAGCAAAATGCATCTTCCTTCAGCTGAGAGCTCAAAGAGCTGAGGTTGGCAGCTTCTCTTCCCTGCTCTCTCATTTACATCTGTTGAGAGAACATCCTCTCCCCCTCACCGCTATCTTTTCCTGAACCAATCTACCCACTTGCTTTAGTGCTATATAAAACCAGCTGTGGACCATATGGATACATGGTAAGCTCTTTTGGATTCTCTAAAGTATGATTTAATGGCCATGCACGTGAGTGGAGAGCATTATGATGGCTATTAGATGACCTACATAATGAGGGAAACAGAAGCTGTCAGCTGTCAGCATACGTAGGGCCAAACTACATGTTAACATTAATGCCGTGGTGTGCAGCTGCCCGGCTACATTTTATGTACAAGAGAGCACACAGAGCTCTGATCCAGGAACAGCATGATTGGAGTGGGGGGTAGGATTTAAGCCTCCATCTCCCCAGCTGTTTTCCTTCCTATATCACCCTTCACACACACACTTTTCACACAGAAGGGAGGAGGCCTCCATTGGCTTCAGTGGAGGCTTTTCTATAATTTTCCAAACCTCTGTAGAAAGTTATCTGTCACGTTTCCTACTATTATTCTGGGCTTGGTTGGAAGTTGGTAGTTACAGATAACTAAGGTTGTTGTTGTCGTCATTATGTGCCTTCAGTCATTTCTGTCTTATGGCAACCCTTAAGCTGAACCTATCATGAGGTTTCCCTGGCAATATTTGTTCAGAAGGGGGCTGAGGCTGAGAGAGTGTGACTTGCCCAAGGTAACCAAGTGCGTTTCTATGACCAAGTGGGGGTTTGAAACATGGTCTCCAAAATTGTAATCCAGTGCTCAAACTCCTGTATCATTCTGGCTCTGTACTTGTGGTTAATTCATTTTCCTAATCACTAGGTATATTACATTGAAATTCTGTGAGATAAATTCACTTCCTTTTGTACTGTAACTTTTTAGTTACCTTTAGAATTACAGGAGAGTGAGGCCTTGAAAAATGGTAGAGGGGAATGTCACATAATTAAATAGCTGTGTTGTGCTCTGTTCTGGGCACAAGACAAGGGCCGTTTCTGCACTAGTCTGTTATAGCACAATGATTCCACTTTCAATCTCCTATGGAATCCTGGGGTTTGCAGTTTTGGGAGGGGCCATCCGGCCCCTCCCTAAACTGCAAACCCCAGGATTCCATAGGAGATTGAAAGTGGAATCATCGTGCTATAACTGGGTCGTGCGGAAATGGCCAAGAAGCAGATGGGACAGGAGACCATGTCAGCCCCTCCCGAAACTGCAAACCCCAGGACTCCATAGGAGGTTGAAAGTGGAATCATCGCCCTATAACAGACTCGTGCGGAAATGGCCCATATCTTGGGCATCTTGGCAGAGCAGAGCAGTGGACTATTTTTGCTATTCAGTTCATCATTCTTGCATTTTTACTGCCAGGGAGGTGTCTAGAGAGGCTTATCTCAAGTGCCAAAACACCCCAGCTGTTCTTCAGCACTTTGAATGTAGTTCTTGGAACCACAGCTATGGAGTCCCTCAAAACTGAAGAGAAAGCTTAGGAGACTGTACTCCCTGAAAGCTATGGCTTTACAGCTAAACACCATCACCACATGCCAATGATGAGTGCCTTGGATTCCTACAGGTGGCAGTATTGGGACCTGGTTTGACCAGGCAACCTTAGTGCTTATTTTCTCTGATCTTCCCTTGTAGCATGAAAATTAACAATACTCTAGTTTTCTTTTCGATGCATAACACAGTTTAAAAGTTAAAATCTAAAATATTATTCAATAATTTTAAAAAAGGAACACATTACTCGTGGCATGTATGTGTCTGTATGTGTACCTCAATGTCATCTGTAGATTTATAGTGACCACCATGAATTTCACAGGACTTTCTTGGGCAAGGAATACTCAGAGGTAGTTTTACCTGTTCCTTGCTCTGAAATATGGCCTACAGCACCTGATATTCATTGGTGGTCTCCCATCCAAGTACTAACCAGGGCTGATCCTGCATAGCTTCCAAGATCAGGCAGGATCTGCTGCCTGTTGCTGTTATTGTTGTGGGCCTTCAAGTCACTTCTGACTTATGGAGACTCTAAGGTGAACCTATCATGTGGTTTTCTAGGTCTGCGTGTATATGACGCACCTAAGTGGATTTCCATGGCCAAGCAAGGTATCGAACCCTGGTCTCCAAGGTTGTAGTCCAATGTTCAAACCATGACACTACACTGGCTTGCCTTGAATACAATGCTCTACTAACATATCATCATAATCACAAAACTCCTTAAATTAAAAAAAACGGTCCCAACAGATAGATCCATAAACTTTAAGAAGTAACACTGATCACCAGTGTTTTGAACAGATAGTCAAAATTTGAAAATACCCCAGCCTCATCTTCTCAATCTTTTCTGGTTGGATACCTCATCTGTTGCCCCAGGTAGGACTCTTGATGCCACTTGATCTCCAAACACCAAGCAAACCAAGTGCTTCTTCCCTGCTTATCTGACAGTTTAGGGACCAGAGCACTGTCAGAAAGTGAAATTAATTGAAAACAACCCAATCTCTTTAGCTGTTCTCCTTTTGCCATCTTCCTGGAGGGAACAAGAGGGAATTATCGAAGCTTGCTTGGCCTCCTAAATTCCCTCTTCTTGCCTCCAGGAAGGAGGCAAGAGAATTCTCAAAAGAGCAGACCCTGCATGGAAAGAATGGTATATGTCTATACATTACAATGGTTGAACATCAAAAAACCAGTCACTGAAAAGCAGGGGACACCTGCATTCTACTAGCAGTATATTTGTTGAAGATAAGCTATTACAAAAAGTAGACAACAACAGCTGGAAAACAAATGCTAGTAGGATCCACTTCTCACCAAGGTGGCAAACCTGAATGTGGCTGTACCGCTTCAGATTGCATATAGGGGTCACATGACCAAATGCAAGCAAAGCAACAACCTCCCCCCCACAACATTTCAGTTAGATGGGCTCTAGCCTAGCTTTTTCCCTGGCTTGCTATTTTTTTACATACAGGGTCAGTATGTGTGCACACACTGTTTTGTACACACGTTAACCCCATACCTGAAATGATATACAGCCCATACACAAGCTGAACATTGTAGTGAGAACTAGGTTAGAGCCCTTCTTTCCTTAAGGAGTGTCAGAGCATTGCTCCCTTGTGAGTTAGGGCAGTGCAACCCTTATAGACATAAGCTCAAAGAATCTCTTGTTTTGCAGCTGCAAATTCAATGTGGCTGTGTTGCAAACCTCCGTCTTTGAATAAACCCGTTGCAAAAGGGTGACTGGACTGCCCTCGTCGGGAGGTCCAAAATACAATGTGGACAAAAAACAGATTTGTGAAAACCACAGTGCAGCTTTCAGTGCCATGTCTGTGCTTTTCCAGGAGGAAGACAGAGGCTTGCTTTGTGGACAACAGGAAGTGTCGTCCTCCCCCTCCCTTTTCTAGAACTCAAAATTAACTGACAACTCCACTGCACAAATCCAGTATTGTTAAAAGAAATGGAAACAAACAAGCAAAAGAGCTTATTCCCTGCACCCACTAATTAAATAAAAACAAAGGAGTTAACTCATTTTTAGTGCCATATTTTTAGGCCAAATTTTTATCTTAAGAAATGTTTCCGCATTTTGCTCATCATTCGGCTGTAATATCTGCTACCAAAACACATTCCTGGGTAATCTCTTCTGGGGGTTATGTCTCTATAATATTCTATCTATATCTAGCTGAAGAAGGAGGGCTAGCCCTACCACTAAGCAGACTGAGACATTCACCCTTAGGTGGAGGATGCTGGGAGGTGGTGGCAAGGTGTTGGAAGAGACTGATGCTGGCCAAAGAGCCTCCCCTGGGCCTCCTAAGCTAGTCTGCTGTCCTTAAGTGTGTGACGGATGGTGCTGCCCCATCAGGAACTGCCAGTCTGTATGTGAAATGGGAGGCACACCATCTTATCATCGAGTCCAACCCCCTGCCATTCAGGAAGACACAATCAAAGTATCCCTGACAGATGGCCTCTGTTTAAAATGCTCCAAAGAAAGACACTCCACCACATTCCAAGGCAGCATATCCACGGCTGAACTGCTCTTACCATGAGGAGATAGGAGGTTCTTCCTAAGGTTTAGGTGGAATAACTTTTCGTGCAGTTTGGAGCCATTGCTTAGTGTTCTAGTCTCTGGAGCCGCAGAAAACAAGCTTGCCCTATCTTCTAGATGACATCTCTTCAAATATTTAAACATGGCTATCATGTCATTTTTCAACCGTCTCTTCTCCAAGCTAAACATACCTAGCTCTCTAAGCTGCTCCTCTTGGGCCATGGTTTCCAGGCCTTTTAACATTTTGCTTGCCTTCCTCTGGACACCTTCCAGCTTGTCAATATCCCTTTGTCTCAGAAAACAAAACTTTCCTGGGACAGCCCTGAGAAGAAGCAGAGGAGGTCTAGAGTCTATGTTTGCACCTCTCCTTAGGCAGCTTGAAAGCATCTCTGGACAAAAAAGACTTATCAGGCAGGGACAAGATAGCAATCAGTGCCATATGGTTTGCAGCCTGTTTCAATTTCCCAAAACGCCTCTGAGCAAATGCCAAAAGGAATCAAAATGGTGGCTCTCTGATGTTCATTGTGGGAGGCTGGGGATGTGTCAGTTCAATGGCAGCTCCTCTGAAGAGCATCAGGAGTCTGGCAGTTGCCCAAGAATGTGATGTGCTCTTGCTGCATCTGTCCCTTACCTGTACTCAGAGAAGGAGAAAAAACATCCCTCTCTTTTATAAAAGATATCTCACTCCTAATTGGGTCCTACAAAATATCACATTGTAGCTCCAGAGAACTAAAATATCTTCCCAAACTACTTGGGCCATTTCCGCACTCCACTGTTATAGCGCTATCATTCCACTTTCAACACCCTATGGAATCCTGGGGTTTGCAGAGGCCCCTCCCTAAACTGCACACCCTAGGATTCCATAGGACGTTGAAAGTGGAATAATAGCACTATAACAGTGGAGTGTAGAAATGGCCTTGGATTGATTGTCTACTAGAAGATTGTCTGCTACTGGAATTCTCCAGAGCTTAGGATATTACCTTTAAAAGTAGCTACAGTTATAATACCAGAATCTTCAAAAGTAGTCAGTTGCTATTATACATATATAATTTTTTTTTAAAGACACAATTTACTTCTCCATTTCTCAGAGCAATCTAAAATAATTACTTTTTAAAACTCTGAATACTACAAGCTGTTGCTCTGTGGAAGAAAATGTGCTCTCCTTTCTTCCATTTCATTAACACTCCTAAAGAGAGAGGAGGCTGCAGAAAGGTGGCACCATATAGAATCCTCTCATTACATGCAGCAATAGCACCATAACCAGAAAAGTAACTTTTAGAAAGTAAACTTGCATTGCAAAAGGAGTGCAGTTCACATCTTTCACTACATAACCTTGATATTGCAATGTAGTTGTACTTTTGTTATCGGGAAACTGAGTCAGAATAGACAAATTTTCACTTGCCAGCAGAAAGGCAAAGGAGGGAGATTCCCCTGGCCCCCATAGAAAGGGAGTTCCAAAACCTGGAGCAGTCATTGAAAAGGCCCCCCTCCCTTGTTTCTAGGTAGGGGGAATAAGAGAAGACCCAGTTCAGGTCCAGATTATCTGAAGACATGAATCTTCCTACAAGATCCTGCCTCAGATCTTCAGGATACACCCTTCTCTCAGTCCCACCCCTTCCCAGGCAAGTTTGGTGGGAACAAGGGAGAGGGCCTCCTCAGATAGCCTGCTCTCTGGATCTGGATGGCTCCCTCTTTAGGCCATTTCCACACTAGACTGTTATAGTGCTATTATTCCACTTTCAACATCCTATGGAATGTTTTAGGGCCCCTCCTTAAACCGCAAACCCCAGGATTCCATAGGATGTTGAAAGTGGAATAATATAACACTATAACAGTCTAGTGCGGAAATGGCCTTAGTCTCAATCTATTGGCAAGTGAAACTTACAGCCAGCTTTGAGGAATTAATTGCAATGCATTTTTAATAATATGCCATACATTTGATTTGATAAGATTTGTATCTTTTTCTTTTATTGGCATCAATAGTTTTTAAGTTGCATTTTAAACTAACTTTTTTTTTATTTCTACTGGTGTATTTGTATATTCTTGCATGACAGGAGTTTGCACTCAATGGCCCTTGTGGTCCCTTCCAGGGCTTTGATTCTATAATAGTAATATCTGAATGGCTTTGAATTCCAGTACTGGAAAAAAGGCAGCACATACACAGAACTAGTTATTAGCAGCTACTTACACCAAGTTCTGGAATTCTCCTCTGGATATTGGAAACAAATGATATTCATAACACTAGGGAGAAGTCACGAGAGAGGGAGAGTACTGGCGAAGCCTGTATCAATCCACAGTACCTACAGAAGCTAAAATAATCTAATATTGTCTATTGCTTTTCCTGACACATCTTTAACCTCTGAGGATTTCCTTTAATGTGACAGCCAGTTTTTGAGATTACTTTATTAGCAGAATTCTTCATCAGCTCATCTCAGTACTAAAGAAAACTTACAGCTGAGCCAATGAGGAAAGAAACAAGGCACAACAACAAATCTGAACTTCCAAAGTCAAAGCATTTACACATGAGAACTTTATCGTCTCAGAGATTCTGCATCATTCCACCTTTAGATTTAGATTTTAACAGATTACTTTCCAGATATCTCTGCTTGAGAAGAATGACACATATTAAGCAGCAGAGGAAATACCACCATCATCTCCCTGGCCCAATAGCTTAAGATAATGCAACACAGTGCCCTGATCTAAAGTGTATCTACTTGTTTTTTTCAGAGTTTTGGTTCATTTGTATGCCCAGCAGTCCTCTATGAACAACTAGCCTTGTAACAGGTGGCATTTTGGTCCAAGTAATCTCACTGGATTGAATTTAATCGGGGATGAGGTGAAGCAGCTACAATACTTTGTATTTTGCAAGCAATACATTTTAAAGGTTAAGAATGTTAATAAGTGTATATACTAAATACAGCAGATATTTCATCCCATACACTGTGGCTATTAAAAGCACAGTGTCAGCTGAGTGGCAGGCTTAAATGAAACATGGGATAGACTCATCAATTGTTCCCCACCACAACTGCAATGCACCAATCATTTTACCATGACTAGTATGTAGGGACAGAAAATATTTCTTTTTCTTTTTTTAAGCCATAAGTCCCAGAATTCACCCAACTAGCACAACCTTTTAAACTACAACTCCAAGAATCTTCCAGTTCGATCTGGGACTTGTAGTTGAGAAAAACAACATTTTCCCAGTTCTGCTGGTATGATCAGAGCTGTGTCTAATTCCACAGAAGCACTGTATGGTGAGAGAGGCCAGAGTTTGAATCCTCGCATGTCACATTCACTCAGTCTCAGAGGAAGGCAAAAGGCAAACCTTTCTGAACAGCTCTTTCCAGGAAAACCCTGTGATGGGTTTGTCCTAGGATTACCGGTACCATAAGTCAGAAATGATTTGAAAGCACACAACAATGAATTGCAAGGTGCAGACTACTATGTATAGTGCAGAATACTATGGCTCATGGCAAAAGAAAATAAAAGCGATCCAGTTGGGATACATAACATGAAATGAAGAAATAAACAGAACCAGTGCTTCCTATACATACATGCACCAATTTTTAAAATTCAAAATCCAACAGCAAATTAACACATACGTCTCTGAAATGGATAGCATAAAGATACGTATGTGCTCTTACTTTCTCTCTCTTTCACAAAACACATCTTGAGCATAAATTGGTCTTCTTCAGTAATTCAATCATATCACAATCACCACTTCATTCACACATACACCTACGGGAAACTGAACAAGCCTTCCAGACAAATCTTCCATTGCCATGTAGCTCCCAGCCTTGCAGTCATATTGATTGATTGATTGATTGATTGATTGATTGCTACCAGGATGACACTGTGGACTCTACCTGGTGACTTAGATGCCTATCCAATTGCTAGTCTCAATTAAAGCAAGTCCAATTAAACAATCGCAAGATGCTAATTCAATACTTACGTAAATTCCATTAGTCTGTCCTAGGCTAGCAACTGGATGTAGGCCTTGCTGATCTGGATTAGCACAAGATATTTCCTTGCCTGTTCTCATGCTATGTACAAAAGCCAGAAGGACTGCAGATGATCCTTAATAAACTACAAAATCATACAGCTGGAAGGAGCCCCACAGACTACTGAGTCCTACTCCTTGCTCAATGCAGGAATTCCAGCTAAAGTGTCCCCAGTAGATAGCTGTCCAGCCTCATTCTGAAAATGTCCAGAGAAAGCAACCCCACCACTTCTGTAGGAAATGGTTCCATTGCTCAACTGTTCTTACCTTCCTCCAACAGTGATGACAGGATAGCAGCCTCTGCCACACCCAAAAGCAGCAGGTGAGTTTGGAGGCAGAGAGCAGGCTGCATGGCATAACACCTTCTCTGCCAAAAATTTTCTGCTACCTGCAAGTATATGTTGCCTGATGAAGTTATATATCCCTGCATGGCAAGGGTTGGACTAGACAGGCTTTGTAGTCCCTCCCAGTTTTATGATCTCGTCTGGTCTTGGAAGCTAAGCAGGGTTATAACTGGATGGGAGACCACCAATGAATACCATAGAATCATACAGTTGGAAGAAAACCCAGGGGCCATCCAGTCCAATCCCCTGCTTTGCAGGAACACTCATCAAAGCATTCCCAACAGATGGCCATCCAGCCTCTGTTTAAAAATCTCCAAAGAAGGAGGATCCACCACACTCCCAGGCAGCAGATTCCACTGCCGGACAGCTCTGACTGTCAAGAAGTTATTCCTGAGGTTCAGGTGGAATCTCCAGCTGCTGTAGGCTATATTTCAGAGGAAGAAACTGACAAAGCCACCTCTGAGTATTCCTTTCCCCCTAAAAAAACAAACAAAAAAACTATGAAAACTATGGGGGTCACCATAAATTGACATGCAACTTGAAGGAATACACATGCACACACACGTACTATCTAAGGGTCAAGCCCAGACCTCTTATTGACAACAAGGATCAAGGGTGACCGGGTTACACTTTATTTTCATTTTAAAGACCTGAAATAGATCATCAACACTAATAATCACAATTCTGTCCCTATTTCTTTTATGATGAAGCATATTATCAAGCATCTCTACCCCACCCACCCCAACCCAGCACTAACCAGATGCAGAACTGTCACCAGAGACAGATAAAACCTTCAGGCTCTCTTACGAATGTAATCACAACTTTTTTTTTCTTCCAGGTTTTGATGACATGTATATGATAAACCCAGGAAAAACCAAAAACTACTTGGAGTGTCCAGTGCTGCCCCCAGGTACCACCCTCCATCATCCATACTGTACTGAATAATGGGGAGCAGGAAGCTTTGGGATGGGGTAGTTTTTCAAGTTTGCAAGAACTGTAAGCACCCCTGTAGATTCATTTAGATGGGACAAATAAGGAGAAGCAGAAGGAGAAAAGTTCCCTTCTGCTAAAGCTGCTGTCATGTCTCACACCCCACAGGGAAGAGAAGGTATGAATATTTGGGGGAAGGAGGTGCAGGGATGATGCATGGGGTTTGTAGAAGCAGATGGAGTCTACAAACTTTTCCCCTTTCAAGCATTTGGATGTTGATCCCTAGAGGCAGAGGAAGTTTGGGAATCAGAAGAATCACCTCCCATTCTGCAGCAGGCCCTCTGAACCCATTAAGTTCAGAATCCAAGGCAGCCTCAGATGAACCCCCGCCAAATCCCTACTGCTTAGCTTCAGCAAAGATGCCAGGTCACATGCCTCCAGAGGCAACGCTTTGTTGTCATGCCTCTACAAATGTGTCTATACTGAAAGGGAGCTCTCCAACTATGTGGAATAATGCTCATTTGTAAATTAAAAGGAGAAGGATGAGAACTAAGCATGCTCATGCTAGGAGCTGCAGAATGTTGTAGGTCTCAGGTTAAAGAGAGGATCTTTCTCCTGATCTTTGTAAACTGGCCCAGGAGCCCCTCCCCGCTGTGTGTGTAAGTGCAAGAGCAAGCTTCAAACAGACAAAAAAATAAATCATTAGCTTTCTTTGGAGACTACTAGACCATACATCAGCACTTTAATTCCTCCGGGCAATCTGCTGCAAGCGGTTATAATCGCACTGGGCTCAGCCAGGTTGTTGGACATGAAATCTAAGTTCTGTTCTTCCTCCCTCAGGCTTTCCTGTTACAAATAGGAAACTTGTGACAGCCGGAAGAGCTGTTACGCTAACCACCACAAGTCCATCTCGCCTTGGGGACAGAGATTTTAGTGTGGTGGTTGGGGGGACAAAACAAATAGCTGCTTCTCTGGAGGTACAGAATAGGCAACTGGTGGGTCAGTGCCAGGTTCTTCACACACTCAAATCCCTCACAGCATGGTTACTGTAGCATCGGAGGCAAAGCCACAATTGCGCAGCCAAGCTGAAAGCAAGGATGGACTTTGCTCCAATGGCAGCAATAAAGCTGTTGAGAGAATCATACTCAAGCACCATCCAGGACGTCTCATTCGTACCTGGCATATCCTAAATGCCATTTCATATTAAAGCCTAAAGAGAAGGACACCTGTGATGACAAAGGGGTCGCAGTAAGAACAACAACAGCAGCAGGATTAATGGAAGGTGGGAAAGGATCACAGAAAAAGACAAGTTTGACAGAACTGAGCATATTTAGCCAGGAAGAAAGGAGACTGAAGGAGGGCCTGATGACACTTTTCAAATACTTGAAGGGCTGTCACAGAAGACAACAAATATGTGTTCTTTGCTGCCCCAGAGGGAAAGACGAGCTGTTACAAAAAGGCAGATTTCACTTGAAATGGTGGCAGCTGATGTCTACCATTGTCTGTGGGGTGGTGAATTACCTCTGGATTTTAGCCTAAGGCCATTGCTGCACTAGACTGTTATAGTGCGATTATTCCACTTTCAACATCCTATGGAATCCTGGGGTTTGCAGTTTAGGGAGGGGCCTCAAATGCCCCTCCCTAAACTGCAAATGCCAGGATTCCATAGGATGTTGAAAGTGAAATAATCGCGCTATAAGAATATAGTGTGGAAATGGCCAAACTCTTAGAGTGATTTGGGAGATAAGGTTTAGCACCTTGGACAGTTTCAAGGTTCTGATTAGAACCTGGATTCACCACCTCATTAGCGCTGGAACAACCAGTTGCCACTGAATTTCCAGGGAAGTTTCTTGGCAGAAACTTGTGATTCCAAGACAAATGGCAAAAAAATACTCTGCTCAAGTTATGGGGGAATGGAAGGGAACATTAATTAAACGGATAAGCCATGTTATCTCCCTCCATCCCAAACAATTTTAGACCAATCATGTACACAAGAGGAGCATCACCAATAGTAAAGGAGTAACTACCTACAGCCTCCCTACCAACCATAACTGGGTATGGTCAGAAAGACTTCTTGTCTGAAAACTTTGGTGGTCTGCTGCCAGTTAGAAGAGAGCAAGGGTGGGTAAAATGAAGCCCGTACAGCCCCTGTGTCACACTTTGATGGCCTCTGAAGGCCCCTGGCAGATTATGATGTACCCATTTGCTACAGATCTTTTTTCTAATGTAAAGAACTGAAGAAGTAGAAAAAAGCAGCACTCTTAATTCAACCTGACCACTGTGGTGGAATAACAGAGATTCAAAACCACACTTTAAAAAGTTAAATATTCCGAGCTTTGGGCCATCGCAGGCAACTCTGATTTTAAAAAGTTCAAATTCTTTCTTTCTCATTTATGAAGGAACTGATAGTTTTTGGAGAATTCTTTAAAAACATTCTTCCTCACCAACAACCATTTGCCCTATCCACTTGGACTCTCCAGCAATGGCTCTGAGGGACAACAGAATCCAAGGACCTTTGCAGCACAAGGAGATGTCACCAGAGTAGGTATTGTAGGGTCAACACGTGCCTTCAGGTTAATAAGGACTTTGGTTAATGGGTTTAATGCAACAGGAACTCTTGCAAGCAACTGTCTGTTTCATTAGAGGCAGGTAGCGGACTGGGAAGGTGATATAATAATAAAGAGTGATATCCACAGCAGCACTTATCACTGGCACTCACACTGCTGTTATTTATTCCTATAGGCAGTCAGATTGATCAGGCAAACACATTTTGACTGACCACAAATTTTTCCTAGTTTTACATTTTAAAAAAAATAATATATCAGATACAGCAGATTTGTATTTTTAAAACAGCAGCAGCAGCAGATGAAGGCAAAGATGAAAAAGAAGAGCTTTAAGATGGCAAAGAACATCTGAAAATCACCTGAAATGTTTCCAAGAATATTTCCTGGAAGAAAAGGAAGTATGATTGACTACTCCACTAAAACTCATACCAATATGGTGTTTTGCGTGTATATACACTCCTCCCCTTCTCTTCCCTCTTTCTTACTTTCAAGATGGAAGGGTTCTATTTTCTTTTTTACTTTAAACCACCCACAGTTCTGTAAGTTTTTACATCATGAGAAACTGCAGTTTCTTTAAAACATCATTGGGAATCATGCAGCCCATGGACTACATTTTTGCAAGCAAGCAAATAAAAAATTCTCATCTTCTGACAAACAAAAAGGAGAACTGCACCTCTAAGGGTGCCCCCGCACCTTTCTTTAGCCCCTGCAAATCTGTTCTTTTTTTAAAAAAAGAACCGGTTTTTAAAAACTGATTTGAGGGTGGTAGGGCTAGAAAAAAATGGCCCTGAAGACCATTTCATAGACTCATAGAGTTGGATCAGACCACAAGCGCCATCCAGTCCAAACCCCTGCTATGCAGGAACCCACATGAAAACACTCCCAACAGGTGGCCATCCATCCTCTGCTTAAAAACCTCCAAAGAAGGAGACTCCACCATGTTCCAAGGCAGCAGATTCCACTGCCAGACAGCTCTGACCCTCAGGAAGTTCTTCCTGAGGTTCAGGTGGAATCTCCTTTCCTGCAGCTTGAATCCATTGCT
This sequence comes from Ctenosaura bakeri, assembly GCA_948474755.1. Classification (NCBI taxonomy): domain Eukaryota; kingdom Metazoa; phylum Chordata; class Lepidosauria; order Squamata; family Iguanidae; genus Ctenosaura; species Ctenosaura bakeri. The sequence goes on along the minus strand of CAOLHI010001003.1, from coordinate 181,544 downwards.
CCTTGTCCTGGTCTCTGGAGCAGCAGAAAACAAGCTTGCTCCCTCCTCGACATGAAATCCTTTCCAATGTTTAAACATGGCTATCATGTCCCCTCTTAACCTTTGTCCTCTTCCCTGTTTATAGTGTGGTTTCAGCATAAAGCACATTTTTAAAATTGCTCTCAAACTACAGTTTAAACAAACCACAGTTCCTCAAGCTCAAGCATTACAAGAAACTATTACTTGAAAACCCAAAGTTTTTGACCTCTTCCTGTGGTTTGCCAAAGAGGAGTGGGGTTGGGCGGGTGGAGAAACATGTAAGCAATAATTTGGATTCAATTTGGCCTACAGCTCTTGCTTCATTCATAAAACTTGAAGTGCATTCTTAGACAGGCCCTGCTGTGCTAAATGGAACTTAATTCCTGTGTGCCTAGGACTGTAACCTTAGTCACGCATCGGGTTTAGTCCATTAGATCCAGGACAGCTATCTAAAGTTCCCTACAAAAATCAAGCTGCCTTTATTTTCAGATGATCTGTCATAGTATGAACCATTTGAGAGCCAGCACAGCATAGTGGCATCGGACTACAAACCTGGAGACCAAGGTTCAGTTCCCTGCTCAGCCATGGAAACCCACTGGCTGATCTTGGGAACATCACACACTCTCAGCCCAGAAATACCCATGATAGGTTTGCCTTAGGGTCATCACAAGTCAGAAATGACTTGAAGGCACATAACAACTACAATAACAATGAACCATTTGGGAAGAGGTTGTTCTTCTTCATGTTATTTACTTATATAGTGCCACCGTACATGGCACTTTCCAAGTAAAAGAACAACAGTACAGTACAATTCTCTACCCTTAGGCTTACAATCCAATTAAAGCATCTCACACACACACACACACACAGGGGAGGGATGGCAGTGTGGGAGCGAGGGGATTAAGTCCAGAAGATACTGTCTCTTCTTTTCTCTCTTTGAAGTCACAGAGTGGCAGCTGGGATGGAAGGAGAACCTTTCATCTTCTCCTGGGCCTACCTAGGCATGATGGAGCTGTGTCTGCTTCACACTTACCTACACACACCAAAATGTGGGAAACTTCTGTGGTTGACTGTGGAACATGACCCACCCCAAATCCCATGGTTGTAACCTCCCCCCGCCACATCAGCAACACCCCCCCACACACCTACTTTGAATCAGACACACAAGAAGTGCTATGCAATGCCGCAAAGCTCAACTGCATTTTGAGCTTTTCAAGACTGCTGATCAGACTGAAAACTAGTTGTGTACCCTGCATAACTTTTTAAAGAAAAAAGTAAGTTTTTTTGAAGGTTTTTTATTTTTATTTTTTTTTGGCTACCACCAGCAAAGCAACAAATTCTGTAGGCACAAAGACCATGTGAGCTGCAAAAATGGGCAAGGGACCAGCCAGTGGGCAGAACACTTGGCTGCTTCTGATCTGTTTCTCAATTGTGTAACTAAATAGGGACATCTCAATTCAGTTCTCCATAGGGGTTTTCACTGATACAGGGGATTGATGTATTGATTAAGTACTGCAACTGGGTGTGCAATATGTGCTGAGTTGAACAGCAAAGGGGAAAAAGAAAATGTCGAAAAAGGTGGGAGGTGAAGATCAGAATGCAAAGCACACGCTGTAGTTGGTATGCTCAACACGGACACTGTAGATTAACCTAAATGGTGCTGAAACAACTGGGAATGACAGAAAGGAGATAGTTAGTGCTAAGAGTGCCACCCACATGCTTTGTTTTTCACAGTGCAGGAAAGCTTTCCAGAAGCATTTCCCTGCTGCAGACTTACTATAATGAAACCAATAACAGAACAGGCAGAACTTGCCACCATCCCCTGCCTCACAACGCACTGACAATGCCCTGGAATTACACCACATCATGTCATAAGGTCATTCCAAGGTGCCATGTTTCGGAGTGGGGAAAGGGTGCCAATGAGTACTAAAGCCAAAATAATATTTTGGCCATTTCTGCACTAGACTGTTAATAGCCAGCCCCTCCCGAAACTGCAAACCCCAGGATTCCATAGGATGTTGAAAGTAGAATCATAGCACTATTAACAGTCTAGTGCGGAAATGGCCTTTGATTCAACTTCAAAACTAGCTGCAAGAGCTGTAATTGGCTATAATAAACAACCAAGCAGATCATAAAAACCTGTCTCTACTTTGAGAGTAGAGTTGGCCCCCTATATTTGTGGGGTTGGGGTGCAGGATCCTCACATACCTGGAAAAACCACAAATATCTCTAGGTCTCTGATACCTGAGCTGGGGGGCACTGGGAGAGGGCTTGTAGTGCTGGTGGAAGAAGAGAAGGCAGGTTTTTAAAGGGCTGCTGTTGCTTAAAGGGAAGAAAGGAAAAGAGAAGTCATAACATCATGTTCTTGGTCTCTGTAGCTGGCTGTAGAATTTTTCTTGCATACACCTGCAGGAGAGCAAGAGAGAAAAGGAGAGAGAGAGAACACGATCCCTCACGGAGAGATGCAATGATGCCCTTTTGCTCACTCCTGTGTGCCTGACAGTGGAAGTAGCCAAAGGCCAGCAGCAGTTGCACCTTCAGCACATTTACGTGGTTGATGACTATTCCAGTGGTAGAACCAGCGTGGCAGGTGATCGAAGGACACCTACGTGGCAAACTTGTGAATAATCAAATCCATGAAAGTGAAACCTACAAATGGAGGGCCAACTCTAAGTGTAGGCAGACTTCAAACTTGAGATACCTGTTTGCTTGTTTTTTAAACTTGGAATACCAAGATCTACCAAGTAGAGCCAGATGCAAAAGCAGTGGTGAGAGTGAGATCTCAATGCAATCTGGTGGCTGAAAGGTGGAGTCAGTTACTGGGAAGCTACTAGGAAGACCTGCATTAATAAATACAAAAGCATACCTAAATTGTTATAGTCAAAGATTTGGTGTTAGGAACCTATGCCAATCTATTACAAACCACTGACTAATCTTTCTTAACTTCCCAATCTATCTTCTGCTCTACTCAATCTTAAGGGCTCCTTGTCCCAAGACATTTAAGGGCTTCATCAGTTCAAACCAACCAATCAACACTATTATGACTAAACAGAGAATTCAATCAATGTGTGGAGCAGGATTATCAGTACAGTCATTACGGTGTGGTTACAAAAAGTGTCCAACATCAGCTGGACAGGGTTTTCTGGTTTCTAGACTGGAAGAAAAAAAGGGGAGGGGGTTACAAAGCCCAAACAATTGCAGATGTTCAAGGTAAACATATTAACTTATTAAAGTAAATGTGAATAAAAAGCATCTGCCTATTTTTCAGGCTAAATAAACTTTGCCATTAAGTTTTTCATACCACCCACCTCTCAAATGTATGGCACCCTGTCAGCAACTAATTTTGGTTCCACGGGAGAAACTATTGCTCATGATGATAGAAGAAGTGGGGACTGGGGATCTGAATCCTTTTCAGATTTTCTCTTTTTGCACAAAAATTGGGGATAAACTTAAAAAATAAATAAGCATGATACTCTAAAGTTGCATAGCAACTTTAGGAGTCTCTTAACAGTTGCAAAGCAGAAGGTTCTAAAGTGACAGGCTCATTTGTTGTTGTGTGCCTTCATTTGTTGTTGTGTGCCATGACAGGCTCATTTGTTGTTGTGTGCCTTCAAAACATTTCTGATTTATGGCAACTTTAAGGTAAACCTATCACAGGTTTTCCTTGGCAAGATCTATTCAGAAGGGATTTTGCTTTCTGCTGAGGCTAAGAGAGTGTAACTTGTCCAAGGTTATCCAGTGAGTTTCCATGTTGAGGTGGAGATTCAAACCCTGGTCTCCAGAGTCATAGTCCAACTGTCAAACAATTGCACCATGCTGGTTCATAACCATGTTCAAAGTCCAAGACAGCTACCTGATCCTTATCAGCAAGCCACTTCCAATGCTTTATAGCTGTAACAGGAGCAGATCTTTTATAAAGCTAATGGGTCTTAGCTGGCAATTCAAGACTGAGCCACTCCAAAACATTTTTCACTACAGCAGGACTTAACTGTTAGTAGCAGGATGGCTCCAGCTATTGGAAAGATTGTATTTAGCTCAGAAAGCAGGGGCCCAGGAAAAGATAACATTGCCATCTCCTGTAATTCCTTATTATCTGATTCTGCATGCCCCACTTCTCTGATGTCACTGCCTTGTTCAGTCTCTGTGTGGAGGGCTTACATTCAAAGAGACTGTTGAACCAATGCTCCTTGACTTCTTTTTCCGTGAGTTGAATCTTCTAGGCTTTGCTCTTCCATAGGGACAGAAAATCCTGTTTGAACTTCTTGTCACCTTCTCCTTGGCTGGTCCTCAATTTGAAAAAGTGGTTTGGGCCACAGATGCTGCAGGCTCAAAGGCAGTGGGCATCTTCTTGGCTACTTCTAATAAACTCTAGCGATTCCATTCTCCTCTGATGGAGGAGAGAGCTGCTTACACTAAGCAACTTTTGAGCATCCCTACACTGGCCTCCTTCCTCATGTGTGCTGGTGAATGTTATCCCTATTTAAGTATTGCAGAAGGCCTGCTGCTGCTAATGCTGGCCTTTCACTTATTTCAAGAGGTTTGGAAGATCGCTTGCGGTGCAATGAGCAGGGAAGAATTCTCCCACTCACTTACCAATAATAATAATGATGATGATGATGTATTTCTATCCCGCATCTCCACATGGATCGAGGCGGCAAACAACATGAAATACGTTAAATACATTAAAAACATACCCAATCCTCCTCACCCACCAACCCACCTAAACCAACTCCTTAAAACACACAACAATTAACAGTCCATCAATTAAGTATTAACAAAACAGCAAGACAACTGATGGGAGGTGATGGAAATGCTAGTCTTGGAAGGCCTGTTGGAACAGATCGGTCTTGACTGGTAATATGCCAGGTCTCCTCCAGCAGGCCATTTCATAACTTGGGAGCAATAGAAGAGAAGGTTCTCTGGGTAACCGCAGCCAACCTAGTTCTGACTGGCTGCAGTAAATTCCTCCCAGAGGACCTTAATATGTGGGGCGGATTATATGGGAGAAGGCGATCCCGCAGATAGGCTGGTTCCAAGCCATGAAGGGCTTTAAAGGTAAGAACCAACACCTTGTACTGTGCCCGGAAACTAATAGGCAATGTGGTGGCTCTGCTTCCCAGGTTGTTGCCTTCAGCAATTGCCGTCCTGTACCAGGTGGTGATGAAGCTGGGGTACAACAGCAGATTTGCTGGAGATCTTCAGGTGCTCCTAGTTCCTGGGCACCTCTCAGTGGATTTTAGCTTTTAGAATCTGCGCTCCGTTGCCACTGTAACAGCTGGAGATTACCAGAGCGCTCTCATCACCGTCTTTGCTCATTTCAAGCCAAACCGGAAGTCCAATGCTGGCCTTGTTTCAGTGTCATTTAAAAATCTGACTTTTCACTCAAGGTGTTTTGGAGTCCACTGACCATGGCTGACTTCATTGACAAAACAGTTCTAACTTGCTGAATTGTTTCTCAGTAGTGTTACAGTTGTTTTAAATTATTTCATTGTTTGTACCCTGGCCTGAAATATAGTGTGGAATGCAGACAGTTTAAGAAATAAATGTATTTATATTCCGCCATCAGTCCAGTTTGTGCACACGGAAGGGGAGAGAACACCATTTCTTTCTTCAACTCAGGCAGCAAAATGTCTTGGGCTGGCCCTAGTCCCCTTCCCTACCACTCCAGCCTTAAGGAGGAAAGAAATATTGCAAAGACCTCTCTGCCTGCTTCCCCATCATTCCAGCACGTTGTCCCACAAAGGCAGGGCTATAAAGCCATCATCCACGTGCAGGAATGCCCATAACCAAACTTTGCCCATAACCAAAACCATCTGCACTTCCTGGTAGTTAGACTTTATCATTTTTCCAATCAAGACCAGTTGGCTTCTAATTGATTTTATACTGAGTCCCTTACTAGAAGGGAGAAGCATCTGTTTACTAGGGCAGCACAAAGAGGGCAGGTCTATTCTTACTGCTGTATTTAATGCTGCTGCTAATCACGGAGATTAGACTGAAACAATTACAACAGCTAATTAAAGAACAATGCCGGTTTTGGCATCTTTTTTGCAGACAGCTCTACTGGGAATTCCTAACTGAAGCAAAGCAGGGATAATTAAAAACCCAAGCTCTGGTTTCCTCACTCAGGCATCTGGATCATGCTGATTAAACTGCAAACAAAAAACACACACATGAAACAAACACTTTGTAGTCTGCCCAATTTCACTTAAAGGGGTTTCTTAACTGATTGATGTCCAGGGAAGAGAGGGGAAAAAGGAGAGGAATGCAACCACTATCAACTAACCCTCGAAAGCAAATCGTTTTATTAAAAGCAGGATGGGCAACTTGTGGCCATCAGATGTTGGACTGCAACACCCATCCCAACTGGCTCACAGACATAGTCAATGGTGAAGGAAGATGGGAATGGTTGTTTAACAACATCATGTGTGTCGGGGGGGGGGTATCACTAGTTGCTTATCCCTGTATTACAGATAGGAAGAAAGTCTCGGTTACTCAAAAAACATGTTACCTTAAGAGCCAAATGCAGAAATAAAGAATAGACCCCCCTCCAATGGACTTCTGGTTGTCATGGTGACATGGAAGGTACCTTCAGTTTTTTACAGTCCCAGGTTACAGCTGAACCCAAGAATATAAGTTGATCTTTAAGACCCAAGTAAAGGGCACAGAAGATCACCCTTGTAAAAGGGATCCAGAGCAGCTCATGGAGCTGACGATCAGCCCCAGTGATGTCTTAGAGAGAGGAGGAGTGTTGTTAGTGGACAGGACTGAGTGGACAGAGTAAGACACCACTGGGTTCAAGCAGACAGCCTGGAAAGCGCCAACAACAATCCTGTTTTAAAGGTAAAGACCTCTAGAATTGTGAATGCCCAAGCTGTACACAGTGTGAAGAAACCTCACGACTGCCCCTGCCCTATCACTGATGATTGAAGTTTAAAAGCGAAAACTTACTGACTTAAGACACAGACAGCAGAACACATATTTCTCCAATAAATAAATACCGGTAAATAAGTGTGAGAGAGGGCAATATAAGGAAAAATTGCTTTAGAAAATATTAAAGGAGTGAATTGAATTGAAAAGACCAAGTATGTTGAAGAAGCTTGGTGTATGTTGGTGTAGGTAGCACAGAAGCAAAGGCAGTCACCCTTTAAGACGTTTAGCCTTGGCACAATAATATCCTGTGTCACAGAAAGCAGGAGGTAGCAGGGCTAAAGGCCAACTCAGATGTTCTATGCAAGTAAGAGTTAAAAAAAAGGGGGAAAAAGATGTGTGGAGAAAGGCACAGGGGAATTCCTTCTAGTCTGATTGTTTTCCCGCAAGCAATGACATCCTGGTCTTTGGTACTACTGCTGCAAATACAGCTGAGCCCATGGGTGGGTGGGGACACATGTGTATGCTAGACAAGGTTTCCGTTAGCACTTTTATCTTTAGACACTACACACTGGCTGACATTCCAAAGGTCAAGGCAGGACACATACAGCAAACTCTCTTTCATTCTAAACACCTACAGCTCTTCTTGCAGACATCCTTGTGAAATCTATATTTAATGAGTTGTCCTTGAGCAGTGAGCATCCCTAGACTTTCATAGCGAGAGTTTTGAGGCTGAAAATCTTGGGAACATCATAATTGTGAGCCTTTGAGGAACCTGACTGGACCAGACCAAAGAGCTAATCTTGCTCAGCATCTTCTGCTCAAGATAGCTTATTCTAATGTCTTTGGGAAGCTCACTTGTGCTACTGGGGGGGGAAAAAAAAAAGGAGAATTCAACCAAAACCTCGTAAACAGTAATTCAAAGAGAAATGGATTTCATAACTCCCCTCCTCCAGGTTTTATAGATTCAATTCCCTGACAGTTTAGCAGATTTAATTGGAGGTATATGCTATCTCTAAGTAAATTTATAGAGCCAAGATGGTGTAGTGGTATGAGTGTTGGATTGTGACTCTGTGAGACCAGTTTTCAGATCCCTGGTCAGTCACGGAAACCTACACTCACTGACCCTGGGCAAGTCATACCCTGTAAGTCTCAGCAGAAGGCAATGGTCAACCCCTCTGAACAGATCCTGCCATGAAAAACTCGTGATAGGTTCACCTAGTTGTTGTTGCTGCTGCTGTGGTTTGCCTTCAAGTCAATTTATGGCAGTCCTAAGGCGACTCTATCACAGGGTTTTCTGGGGTTGAGAGTGTGTGATGTGCAAAGGTCGCCCAACAGGGTCACCATGAGTCAGAAACAACTTGATGGCAGACAGCAACATGCCACTGTACTTAATGGGACTTTTAGATGGCTAATCTGATACAACACTCTGGTCTCAAACCGGCACATCCCTACAGCATGTTGTCAAGTGGGCACAAGGACAGCAGCAACCCCCTCCCCCGGCAGCTAATATACAGAAACAGCTTGGTTACAGTACTGGGGATACTGCATAGCAGTCTTAGCTAATAGCCACTGATGGCTCTAATCTCTATGAATTTATCTAGCCATTTTTCAACATCCATTTAGCAGCTATCAGTATGTCTTGGGGTAAAGAATGTTGCAGTTTAAGCATGCATTGAGTGCTGATCTGCTTCCTTTTATCTCTTCTGAATTTTCCACCATTCAGTTTCAGGAGATGGCCCTGGGAGGAGGCACAAAACCTCTCCCTATCCACTTTTTCTCTGCTGTGTCTCATTTTACTAATATCTATCATGTCTCCCTTACTTTCCTTTTTTAAAAAAAGCCTAAATAGCCAGAAAATTGTTACATTTCCTCATAGGGAAATGGACACAACAGCCTCTTAATCATTTGGAATCAGCAATGTACACACTCTCGCTCCCAAATAATATATAGGATACTTTTAAAAAACATTTGGTCTCTTTTCAAATAATGCAATGCTAGGAATTTTCTCAACATTGCTATTTATTTTGCCATTTTACCCCTAAAATCAGCAAACTGAAATGTCGTCAATTTGAGCCTTAGTAAATGTAACAAAGACAACATCTTCCTGTTTTAATTTTCACAAGGGCCCAAATTGCAGTTACAGTTAGAAAGCTTCTTTGATAAAGAACCCAACCTTAACAGGCATTCTCCCACAAATGCTCAAACAGGTTTCTGCTATTCCACTTTGCCCAACCATACTAAAATCAGAGATGATTCTCCAGATATAGCTGGATTCCAGCACTCACCAGCCCCACAGTCCTGCCCCCATCAAGAGCAGTATGTCTCATTAGAATGTGATAAAAGCATGTCTAACCGTGGCCAAGCTGCTTGGTTGTCTATTTTTAATCTATAAACTGCTCTATATTCATAGTGATAGCTTCTTTTCTCCAAGATTTAAATAGTACATGTTTTTCCTAAAACAAGCTTCCCCCTACCTATCTGACAGGTTAGGGACCAGATATCCTGTTAGCAGCCTGCCAAGGTGTCCTGCTGTATAATCAGGCTATAAGCAAGAGCTAGCAGGCAAAGTTTGTCTTGGTGAGTCCAAGTTCTTAGCAGGTTTAGAGAAACAAAGTCCAATTTTACTGTAAGTCCAGAAAGAGAATATCCAAGGGTAAAATCCATAGTCTAGGTGAAGTGAAAAAATTCAAGAAATACAAGAGTCAGCAAGGCTGCATCCACTGATAGAATCAGTTGGTTCCAACAGCTTTCTCCCATTCTGGGCTCTTCTTATATAGGTTCAGCCTCCTACCCAACTGTGGCCTAATTACCAAGTCTTTCTTACATAAACACTGCCAGAAGCCTAGATTTTCCTTTTTCTACCTGTACTGGTTGCTGTATGTGCTGTTCCTCTCATGTCTCTAGGGTGTGGCTGTTGGGAAGGGTCCTGTCTGGGTCCTGGGACAGGAGCATGACACCAGAGCATTGTGTGAAAATGGAATGGGTGGGAAAATGGAACCCATATACTGTACTATAGGGAGCATGAAGGACTTAAAGAAGCTCACTTGGGACCAACTGCACATGTGCTGCTTGCAAAGTCTCTCAGCCAGCTTAGTGCCCTTTTTTTGCCTTTCAGTTCACTTTGCAAGCAGTTCATGTGTGCAAGCAGTCCCAAGTGAGCCTCCATAGGCATAAAGAACTGATGAAAGAGAAGAACCCCTGTTGAATTAATGGAACGTGTCTTGAATTTGGGAGCATCAAAAGAGTGAGTTGTCAAATAATGGGGTATTAAAAGATGGAGGCTTCCTATATACAGATTTTGACAAGCAATTTCACCTTATCGTTAATATGCACATTTTTTGACTGAAAAGTTGCATCACGAAATTTGGAAAAGAACCAAAGGATAATTGTATTCCAGCCTCTGTGTTAGTACAGCAACAGTGAATTAGGTTGGGTCGTATTAAAATGCAAGCCAAACTAATTTCTTCCTCATCTCTCGGGTCTGTTCCCTTCTTTTCCACTATTGGGGAAACCTCAAGTGGGGATAACAATTTTGAGGCACATGTCTCTGCAGGCTGCAGTACAAGTGACTTGCCAAAGGTCACATTAAAAGTCACTGTTCAAAGTAGGATTTATACTGCATCCTGACTTTTGCAAGTCGAAATAAGATGATAATGTTCACAGTTTAATATCATTCTGACAGTTTTAAAAGGTCAAACTGTGAAGAATGCTGCATGCGCTCAAACTCTTTGATTGGGATAAATGAATTCAGAAAAACGTGGGGGGGTGTTGCCCACTATGCCAGTCATCAGTTTGATGCCAAAAATAAAAGGTGGTGACCTCCATTTCTTCCAATTCTCAAATGACACGTTTGTAAGTTTTCAAAGTCAAAAGGAAAAAAAAAATGCAGTTTTGAAAGGTTACCATGAAGCTGATCTGGAGCTTACTGATAAAACCTAATTGATTTTGTTGCCATTTTATTGTTGAGAACTGAAGCCTTTAACTTTCTGGAAAAAGTTATTTTCAAGTATTAGAGAACAACAAATGTCAATGCTTGCTGGGGGATTCTGGGAATTGTACCCCAAAATACTAATTTTCCCAGATTCTGGATATGGCCCACTGGACACCCTGTTGCAGCCTTGCATTAAAGTGAATACTTGGTCACCACAGATAGGCTGACATGGAATTCTATGCAGGTGAATGTATAGATTTGTCTGGCTGCTATAGGCATGAAGTTGGGTGAGTGGGCTGGGCAGGACAGGGGGGACAGGGCATTCTGTACTTCCCTTGGAGTTCAGAATGCCACCCCTTGGGATGGCAGCAAAAGAGAGCTTCCTGCTTCATGTCCAGTACAGATGATCAGTGCTGGGCTGCTTGTGATGAGGAACAGAGCTCTGTATCCTTCCCTCTGCCAGCCCTCAGAAGAAGGCCAACAACTCATTGGCAGAGAACTTACCTTGCAGAAAGTCTCAAATTTTATTTCCAGGATCACCAAATGTATGTGCCTTCAAGGCACTTGGTAATGAATAGCAACCTCATGAACCTCATAAAGTTTCCTTAGACAAGGAATACTCAAGAGCTGGTTTGCCATTGCCTTCCTCTGAAGTACAACTTACAGCAGTTTGTACTGCCTTGCAGCCTCTTCTTCAGATACTAACCAGGGCTTGATCCTGTTTAGCTTCCAAGATCAGAAAGGATCTGGTGCCTTCAGGGTATTTAGACAGGGTAGGAAAACTCCTTCTTGAAACTTGTGAGTGCTGGCTTGACGGACTAATGAAGGCCGGGGACAGGTAGCCCTCTGATGAAGGTGATCCTGCTTAGCTTCCAAGATCAGAAAGGATCTGGTGCCTTCACGGTATTTAGACAGGATAGGAAACCTCCTTCCTGAAACTTGCGAGTGCTGGCTTGAGTGCAGCCCTCTGATGAAGTTGCTGGACTGCAACATCATTCCTCAGCTTTGATCATGCTAGCTGGGCTTCCAGGACTTTGTCTGACAATATTTGGCAGCCACTGCTCCATAATTTATTCAGCATGGGTGGGCATCTCTACTTGGGGCAGTGTGTTCTGCCCTAGCCTCTTTATCTGAGCTGGGAAGAGAAATGTGGATCATTTCAAATGAACTCTGGAGGCAGCACAAATCACCACTGAAGTTCAACATGATATCAAAGACAAGAGATGCCAATCCCTCCATGCTGGGGAGCTCTTTGCAGGTCACTGGCAAATACCATGAAACATTACTTTTTCATCAGTCTTATCACATTATCTAATACATAAAAGTCAAAGTTTGTTTGTGTTAGGTGAAGACCTCATATGACTGGCTGTGTCAGGCAAAGATCTCATATGATTGCCTGCCTAAGAAGATTCTGTGGAATCCTGGGGTTTGCAATTCAGCGTGGGCCTTTAGAATTCTCAGCCAGAGAGCTCTTGGGCCTCAGTCAACTGTGTCTGTCTTGAAAAGGCCAGCTGCTATGGAGACAAGGCCTAGCAGCAAAGAGGAGGGCAGTGTATTCCCTCAGGAATCTGACCCCTCTATGTTAATAACTTTGAATACAGATTGGATTGGGGAATATGGGGAAAAGTAACAGGTACTGGAGAAGACAGTTTGGGGAATTAGAGACACAGGATCTCAAATCTTTCTAACAAGTATTACCTATGAGAAAATGAAATCTCAGGCAATGCCGGGTATATATGCTAGTTATTTATACAGCATGGACACACATCCAGACTAAGGCATTCTGCTGCCTGAAGCAGAATAGCACAATGCTGCCCTCGTTCCCAAAATCAACGTGTATAAGCCAGCTAAATATTTGGCACTGAAAGCAGAAAATTGCCGAAAAACCTACCCCCATCTCTAGTGATAAATTTTAAAAAAGAGATAAATTAAACAGCTAATAATTTTATTCTCTTTCATGACTTTTAGAATCTTCCACCTGAAGCAGGTGCCTTCAGTCCATCTAATGGCAAAGCTGGCTCTACTGCTGATGCAGTTTTGGCCACTGCAAGTGTTTGAAAGTTTGAAAGCTTCTTCAGTTCAGCTTGAGTGACAACACAGCTAGGAGCAGCTGTGAAAAATAGCACATTTCAGAAATAATGACCTCTGCAACACTCTAAAGTTTCAACTAAAAGCTAAAGTTCTTGTTTTTACACTTTATCTCAGTGTCTTTAGAGGAAAAAATAAACAAACCCGTTAAGGCCACATTCCTCACTGTGTTTTGCCCAGAGGTGCAATTAGCTATTGTCCAGGATGAGCAGCAATGGACCCCGAGCAAATAAGTGCATGACAGAAACAACTCTCTCCTCCATTCCTCCCCAGCTGTTGCCATCCTTCTCAGTTTTCATCAGTTCTTCTGGGAAGCATGTGATGTGCAGGGAAGATGCCTTTTTCCCCCAGCTGAGTTGCTTACCTTTGCTGTCAGGTATACTATTCTGTTGGAAAATATGTCTTCCAGCAGAATTCCTGGGACATGGGAGGTAATAGTAGCAATATTTCACTCTCATGGGTTCTAGAGGGGCATGTCTGCCTTCCTACTGCCAGAAAATTGCTCACCCTCGTCATTTAAATCTGAAAGACTTAGGTCTAAAAGTTTCACTTTTTATTTGTTTGAAATTTAAGCAAGTGGAACCTTAGGTTTCTCACTTACGGCGACCCTCGGGGAATTCTATTAAAGGGTTTTCTTGGCAAGATTTGTTTAGTGCGGGTTTGCTTTTGCCTTCTGCTGAGGCTGAGAGAGAGTGACTTGCTCAGGGTCAGCCAGTGGGTTTCTAGGGCTGAGTGTGGGTTTGGACCCTGGTCTCGGGAGCTGTAATCCAACATTCAGATCACTATATCACACTGGCACTCAAATAAATATACATAGAGAGAAACGGGAGGGAGAAAGAGACAGAGGACAAAAAAATTGTTGTCTCATTCTCATAGAAGAGTCTTTCAAAGTATCATACAAACGTGAGACCTTGACCACAGGGGCAGGAGTGGCAGGCGATCTTGGTGTACCCCTCTGTGAATGTTTTCCTTTCATTAAACTAGCACATTCCCTTTGTTTGCTGAGCCTTTTTTCTTGGACTGTAGTTTTTTTCACTGAGATAAAATGAAAAAGATGCAGGCAGAATACTACTTAATTGCTCACTAAGAAATAAAGTTTTCCCTGTTCTCCATCTTTCTGTCCGGTAAGTACAAAAGTGTCAGACTAACATGTCCCAGATCCTTTTATTTTAGAAAACGGAATTGTATTAATATCCAATACAATTAAAGAACCATAACATATTAGGTCACTTGTACTTATGCTCAGGCTATTTGGCCACACATTTTTTCCACTTCCTCAGAGCCCCTGCCGACACTTCTGGCAACGTGCCTGTTGCAACTGTTGCTCATTGTCAGTCTGCTCAAAGGAATGTGAACTAACAGTCCTCAGCTATTTATGAAAGGAGCCATCGAATGAAAAGGCCCATGGCCACAAGGAATGGCACAGGGAACTAACAGGCTGCGCCGAGCTGCCTCAAGAACAGTCAACCTAAGGAAGCACTTTCTAGCATGCTTTAAATTGCAATGGCCAGTGCCATGCTAGCCGGGGGAATCTTGGGAGTCCTCGTCCCCAAAAAGTAACTTTTCAGGCTCTTCTGAAACAAGAGTCAAGAATATCTCCCAGGGGTTCCACATTCCAATTAGGAAGATTCAGACCAATTTATTTAAGGTTTCTCTGCTGTTAGTTTTGAAATGCCATTATGATCTAGCCCAGAGGTTTTTAACCTGCAGTCCGTGGACCCTTCATAGCAACGGGCCTATTCCAGCACCTGCAACTCATAGGTAATACTTGTTAGAAAGATTTGATATCCTGTGTCTCTAATTCCCCAAACTGTCTTCTCCAGTACCTGTAACTTTCCCCCTTATTCCCCACTCCAATCTGTATTCAGAGTTATTAACATACAGAGGTTGGGTTCTGAAGGGATGATTATTATTATTATCATCATCATCATCATCATTATTATTTATTTGTATCCCGCCTCTCCATATGGATCGAGGCGGCGAACAACTTACAAATAGCATGTATTTCGATACATTTCTTATACACTGCCCTCCTTGCTGCTAGGCCTTGTCTCCAGAGCAACTGGCCTGAGTTCTCTGCCTGAGAATTCTAAAGGCCCCTCCCTGAACTTCCAATCCCAGGATTCCATAGAATCTTCACAGCCAGCCAATCATATAAGATCTTCTCGCCTGACACAGCAAATCATATGGGATCTTTGCCTGCCTGACACAGACAAACAGACAAGCTCACTCCCAAACTTTTATATAGTAGATAGAAGTATGTGCATTTACTTATTTCTGCCTCCTCTCTCAATTTGAAGACCCTTGATGAGCGACTTTAAATAAATATTTGATGCACTTTAGGGTTTTAAATCTTGAGTTAAGTCTTGGTGGTCCATGCCAACAAAAAATATTTAAAGAGGGTCTGTACTAAAGAAAAGGTTGAGAATGGCTTATACAGCCATTATGAGTTGATACAGGTGGCTATCTGTATTGATATTAATCACTTATATTTTGATGACCTGTCTAATAATTTATTTATTTGATGCTTTGTTATTTCTGCAACGAGGCATTATTATTATAACTTGTTTATTGCACTGTCGTATACACTGAGATATTATGGGTTAAGTGTTTAGCTTTTTGTGGTTGGCTTTTGCACCTCCGTTATATGCTTTCCAACGTTGATGTAAATTGCTTTGCACTTAATAACAACAGTCCTAAGGAAGTATATAAATAAAACTGACATTAATGAGACTTCTCGAAGATGCAACCAGTTCTTGCTGTAAGTACTCTGAATAAACTGGCTTCGTGATTTTAAAAATGTAACTACGGTCATTGTCCTTTGTGCCCATGGCTTACTGGCAGGTAGCACATCTTAGCTCAGGAAATGACCCATTTCCTCTGGATGACCCATTTCTAGTATACGTTGACTAGCGTATATACCCGGCATTGCCTGGGATTTTATTTTCTCGTAGGTAATATTTGTTAGAAAGATTTGAGATTCCCTGTCTCTTACTCCCCAAACTATCTTGTTCAGTACCTGTAACTTTTCCCCATATTCCCCAATCCAATCTGTATTCAGAGTTATTAACATAGAGGGGCTGGATTCCTGAGGGAATACACGGCCCTCCTCCCTGCTGCTAGGCCTCATCTCCATAGCAACTGGTCTATCTAAGACAGGCACATTTGACTGAGGTCCAAGAGCTCTCTGGCTGAGAATTCGAAAGGCCTCTTGCTAAACCGCAAACCCTAGGATTCCACAGAATCTTCTTATGCAGACAATCATATGAGGTCTTGGTCTTACACAGACAAATAGACAAACTTTGATTTTTATATATTTGAGCGGTGTATATACCCACCATTGCCTGGGATTTTGTTTTCTCATAAGTAATACTTGTTAGAAAGATTTGAGATCCTGTGTCTCTAATTTCCCAAACTGTCTTCTCCAGTACCTGTAACTTTCCCCCTTATTCCCCAATCCAACCTGCATTCAGAGTTATTAACATAGAGGGATTGGATTCCTGAGGGAATACACTGTACTCCTCCTTGCTGCTAGGCTTCATCTCCACAGCAACTGGCCAAGACCAAGAGCTCTCTGGCTTAGAATTCTAAAGGCCCCTCTCCAAACTACAAACCCCAGGATTCCATAGTATCTTCTCAGGCAACCAATCATATGAGGTCTCCGCCTGACACAGCCAATCATATGAGGTCAGGACTTCACCTGACACAGACAAGCTCACAAACTTTGACTTTTATATATCAGATGAACTAGACTGGGTGGGAAAGCTGTGGCCACTAGTACTTGTTTGATATCAATTCCCATCAGCCCCCGACAATTGGAAACCAATATCAGCCAAAGGGCTACAGCTTATCCTCCCCAAAATTACAAGAGCTACCTTAGCATGATGTCTCACTTCCACAAACATGAGAAAGTTATGAATCCAGATTTCTTTGTAGCCACCCTTTCCTTTCCAAAAACATTAGCATATCCACCACAGTTCCAAGCCTCTGTACTCTAGACGACTTACTTCCTTTCAAGAAAATCAACCTGGAATTCTCTGTCATCCACCTGTATTGACAATACCAAGGTGGAGCAAAAAACCCAGAAATGCTGTGAGGTGGCAAAAAGGACAAGAAGCCCAATGACACTTAAAAAAAATTATTTTGCTATTCATACTGAGCACCAGACTTCTTGGCCTTTCTCTTGCATCCACCTATATCTAACAGCATTTCCAAAACAGACAAGTGCTCACTCAACCACCGGATGTTTTTCAAAGCACACAAATACACAAGTGTGCAGCTGTTTAAATCTGGACCCAATCCAATGATTGTGTGAGAGCCACAGACATTAACAGTGTCTCGCTTTTCATTTCCAGTGCCAGCTGTGAATATGAGAAATACGGCTTCAGGGAAAACAGTGTAAGAGGCAGCAAAACCCCAAATTATGCCTTCTTCGTTTCCACAATCACACCTTTTGTGTTCCGTTCACAATATGCAAGACATAATCAAATAAGTTCTGTCTCCCAAGTAAGCCCAACTTGATCTCAATTTTTACATTGGAACTGCCTTGCCTCAGACTTGGCACTGTAAGAAACTGTTGTGCTTAGACACATAAGCTCCATCTTAATTATTTAAGAACAAGTGTGTCTGCATGAATGCACACATGTGCGTGTTATGTAGAGTTTGTTTTGCCCGTTGCATTTCCCCCCCCTAAAAACCACAGAAACTTATGAGGCCAGTTACCTTGTAACTCACTTTGCAAAGAATTAACACACACGAAGACTACATCTGATTCATTGCATTTTATGTAATCTGTGGGTTAACGGAAAGCTGCTAACTTCAGAACTAGCAATTCTGGCCTCTTAAAATATCTGATCACTCCTACAGTCAACAAGAACCCATATTTTAATCCTCTGCCTATTAGGGATGGCGGAGACAGTGAGACTCCAGCCATCAGCCTAGCTAAGACCAGCTGCTAGTGGTTGCTAAACATAGTAAGTCTGAGATGAGAGGAGTCAAAATGGCAGGTAGTCCAATCTATGCTGGTGAATGATGCCTTACTGTCTCAACCATCCACCAGAGACAGCCAACTGTGACATATAGTTTGGCCCTTCATTTTTAAAATACAAAAAAAGACACAGTTTTGAAATGGCGTATGCTTTAGAAACCCATATCCCTAAATCTCTGAGGTAAAGGTGCTAGGTGTCTTTAGTCAAAGCAGAACGTGCTATCATAGAGCGGAAAGAAATGGTTGCCCCAAGCAGCTGATTTTGGATGCCCAGAAGAAGCAGAACATGGTTTGCTATTTGTTGGAAAATGTGAGAGATAACACAGTCATCCTCCACTTTCATGAGGGTTGGGCTGCTAAACCCCTGTTAAAAGTGGAAAAGTCACAAATAAAAATAAAAACTGTGAATGCTATTTTTTTTTAACTTGAGAACGCTTCTCTAGGAATCTCTAAGTCCTCTAGGTCCTCGAGCACTGGCGGAAGTGGGCCATAGAGTCATGCCAGAGGACATATCAAGGCTTACGGAAGTAAGTGTTCTGTCTACGAATCTCTAGGTCCTTCAGCAGGGGCAAATACATTATGAATTTTTAAATAAATGCATAAAATAAAATAACCTACAAAAAAAAATTAAATCTGTGAGTGCTGAATCTGCAGAAGTGGAGGTCTGGCTATAATGTATCCCACAAGCAGAGCAATTAGTATTCACATGCAAAAGATAAGCAATAACATGTCCCTCACCCACCCCCACTGGATACAGCAGAGAAATAAAGCTGGCTTATTCTTCTTCGGTAAGAAAAATATGTGAAGTATGTTTACTTACAAATACTAAATGTTATACATTTCATGGTGAGAGGCTGTGGCCATTTCTGCACTACACTGTTATAGTGCTATTATTCCACTTTCAACATCCTGTGGAATCCTGGGGTTTGCAATTTTGGGAGGGACATTTAGAATTCTCAGTTGGAGAGCTCTTTGGCCTCAGTAAACTACAAATCCCAGAAATCCACTGGATGTTGAAAGTGGAATAATAGCACTATAACAGTGTAGGGTGGAAATAGCCTCTGCAACATGTGGTCTTGAAATATGGAGGAGAGAGAAAGAACTGCAGACTAGAAAAGGGGAGAGAAACAAACTGAGGCTGACTGCAGACTAACTGATGCAGGAAAGAGAGAGTGTGGCTAAGACATGAAATGCCATGTATGCTACAGAGACATGCAAATTAGCAACAGCCAAGTAAAAACACGCTATGGTTGCTACTTATAATACTATTTAATTCATTTTTCCCCCTTATATTCCTGCTACCTCAGGGACGTTACCTCAGAGAGATGCTTGTGGGATTTTTGTGGGATGCTTGGCTGGCCTTAAATTGGCTGAGGAAAGGCCCTGAAAAGTCATGCCAAGGTTCACTTCCCCAGGTACTATGATTTAATTGTTCTACACATAAACTGCACATCTAATTCTTCCTTCTTACTAGAATGTTCTGAAAGAGCTGAACCAAACCTCACCAACAAACAGCTTAGAACAGTGGTTCTCAACCTGTGGGTCGTGACCCCTTTGAGGGGTCGCCTAAGACCATCAGAAAATACGTATTTCCGATGGTCTTAGGCTCCATTCCCTCCTTGGTGCTGGTGCGCAAACGCGAGCCACATGCTCGTGTCCTCCTGCTCCCTTTGGCGGGAGTGTGTGCGGCTGCATGCGAGGACGCGAGCGCGTGGCTCAAGCTTGCGCACGACCACTCCTGGGCCTTTTCCGCACGTTACCTTATCACGGAGGTGGGCGGTACCGTTTGCGCAAGCAGGTTCTTGTGCGAGGAGCTCTCTTCGCTGCTCCTTCGTCCCGCAGCTGGCTTCCTGGTCGCGTGACTGCCCTGCCCCTTCCTTCCGTAGTGCAGCCTGGGAGCTGTAGGCTGCGCTGGGGGAGGAAGGGGTGGTGCAGTCGCGCAACCAGGAAGCCAGCTGCGCGACGAAGGAGCAGCGAAGAGAGTGCCTCGCGCAAGAACCTGCTTGCGCGAACAGCACCTCCCACCTCCGCGATAAAGGTAACGTGCAGGAAAGGCCCAGAAGTGGTGGTGCGCAAGCGTGAGTCACGCGCTCGTGTCCTCCTGCCCCCTTTGGCGGGAGCACGTGTGGCCACAGCGTCACCACAGCAGGAGTGATGGTGTGCAAATGTGAGCCATGCGCTTGCGTCCTCCTGCCCCCTGCCCCCCTTCTCCGCTACCAGGAGAACCTCCTGGCTGACGGGCCAGCTTGGGGGGGCGTCGGCAGCACGGGGGCAGTCCCCCTCCTCGCCACGGCGCCTGCCCCACTCGCCACAGAGGGGGGTGCTGCAGAAGGGCTGGGGGGCCTCAAGGTGGCACTTTTCTGGGGGGGCAAGCTGCGCCCAGTGCAAAAGGCAAAGGCACTGGGATTCCTCCCCCCAGCCAGGGTCGACACTCTGGAAACTTTTCCCACACTGCCCCCGCCAGCGGAAACAAGAGTGAAGCAGAAGCAGAACCCGGGGGGGGGCGTCTCGGAGTTTTTCCCCGGGGGAGACGCACAGTTCCTCTTTCCCTCCCTGCCAGCCCCCCATCCCCCGTTCCTGGCTGGCGAGGCGACCTTTGCCAGGGGGGAAGGCATTGTAAATAATAAATAAATAATTTTATGGTTGGGGGTCACCACAACATGAGGAACGGTATTAAAGGGTCGCGGTATTAGGAAGGTTGAGAACCACTGGCTTAGAAGTTTTAACAGGAACTTTCTTTTAATAGGAACTTTCTTTGGGACCGCAGAATCTAAGTTCTAGGATTCCAAAGTCTCAAGTAGCACCCAATTCCCACAAAATGCAAATGTGACCTCACAGAAATTAAGCCAACAGAATCCAAATAAAAAGAAACTGGTTGTGAAAAGGGATCCTTGGACAAAAAAGGAGCATAAGCCTTGTGAAAGGCAGAAATATATATTCTTACTTCCAGAGACATCAGACATATCTGAGACAGATATAATAAAATTTGTGCCATTTTCTTATATCTTTATCAGCAGGTTAACTATCACTGCCCACCCACCCCATAAAAGTCCAAAGAAGAAAAGAAGTTAGCGATATCACCTTGCTACAGGAAACAAATCAAATCTGTCTCTTGGGGACTTTTGTCAAATCCTCTCCCAAAGCTCTGACCTTTTAAGTGACAGCCTCGTCTGACACACCATGCATTTTTTATGTTTTAGGAAGAAGTCTACAAAAAACACACAACTTTTTTTTTCCCTAGACAAACCATCTGTCTGGGAAGATGAACACAAAGAAATGCAAGATGGTGAAGTATAAATAGGTTGCTTTCGCCTCCAAGGTGGAAATGATGTCCTTCGATCTGACAAAACGTACTCTTTTCAACTCAGCACAGTCAAGATGTAATGACAGACCAAAGCTACCCTCAGTGGCTTTCACAGGAAGGGCTGACCAGAGAATCCAACAATGTGAATAACATTTTTTTAAAAAATCTCAAATCGAATACTAACCTGGGTTTCCAAGCCTTTGTAAGGATTGAGAGGTTGATCCTGCAAAAACACAGAGAGAAAAATCAATTACTTTCAGGTCAAGTGGGTATATAGTCCTCCTTCCACATTCGCAGGTTTGATCACAAGGCATATGTTTGCTTTCCTCCTCCCATTTTCCTCTTCCATTCCCTTGTATTCCTTACCCCAGGCTTGCAAGGCTTGTGTAAAATGGACATTTTCTCCTTATGGGTGAGCAAAGGGGCCCCATTGCTTGCAGGTATGTCCTCTCTGCCATGTGGCTGCATATTCTGCTGTGTAATGGCTGCTGACTGGTCAGGCGCTTGCTTTGCTCCTACCTCTCGTTCTTCAAGATGGCAACTGGAAGTAACTAGAACACTAGAACTTTGCTCTTCTCTCTCCGAGGGGAAAGCACTAGTAGGCCCTTTAGCTTGTCTCTTTTATTCCCCACTCCTGGAACTCTGGGGCCAGGGGCAAGGGAACAGAAGAGGGATCGCTGGGGTGGTGGAAATTACTCACAGTTTTTCCACTTTCACAAGGGTTCTATGCCCCAAACCCTCACAAATGTGGACGGGCCACTGCTTTTAGATATACAAAATAATTCTAGCATAGTCTTCCACAACCTGGCAATTTTCCAAACAAGACCCACTAGCCTTAAGCAAGATGCCCCATGGTGAGGGAAGGAGGAACTGTACCCCAAAATATATCTATCAAGTTGAAGAGGATGCCAGGGCAGGAAATTCAAAAGCTTTCATCCTCCAAATACTTTTGCCTACACTTAAAACAGCTCTGCTCAGCACTGCTAGTGGTAAGTGACAGGGCTGAGATCGGAAGCAGGAGCAGGAGCCAGTACAAATTCCTGGGGGTTGACAATGTTGCACACGTCTTTCTCAGTAGTATCATTATTTGTTGACTGTTTCTGACATCCATTGTAAAACTGGTGAATTTCAAAGAAAATAATATCTCCACACATTCTACCAGCCATGGCTTGAAAATATTTTTTTTTAAAAATCCAAACAAGCAAACTTTGATTTTGCCATTTTACATAAGGAATGCCATTTCACTACACCATTGTGCATAATGGGACACGAGTGAATTTTGCCATTTTATATAAGGAATGCCATTTTACTACACCATTGTGCATAATGGGACACAACTTTTGGTATCCACAGGGGGTCCTGGAATCAAACCCTAGCAAATACCAAGGGCCAACTGTAAGGACATAAACATTTGAAATCCCATGTAAAGATTTTTAGCCATTCCTCCAGGTGCTAAAAATACCATCAGGAAGGGAAGCCAGATACCTTAAGAGTCCCTCCTGCAGCCATCAAGTGAAATAGCTTGACTATGGAAACAAAGGAGGAAAGTCCTTGCACCTTATTTTATTTATTTATTAAATACATATCTTGCCTTTCTCACAAATGAGGTCCAAGATAGCTTACAATAATCTAAAAAGATACCACTAAAACATTTTATTTACAATCATTTTATTTACACAAGTTTAACCATCCAGTTATTAACATATGCTTAAAATAAGCAAAACGTAATATCAAAAAGATTTTAAAAATACAGTACACCACTTTATATGACAATACCATAATCCAACTAAGCCAAGTTCTAGGCTGCTCCAGGCAAAGGAGACCCTGTCCCATCACCCCAACTCCACCAAATTAAGGGGCTGCCCTCCTCTACCTTCCTAGCCACTGGGAACAGTGCATGTGTGCCCAGTAGGAAGTTCCCCAGGCAGCAGATCTCCATAGTCTCTTCCCAGCCCACAGGAAATCAAGGAGGGAGGGAGTGGGAGAAGAACCCCTTCCACATCTCTCTTTTCTTCATGCAAAGCCAAGAACCCTTTTCCCGTACTGCCCAAAGCCACCATCCTGGCCCAAAGGAGCCTACCTGGCCAGTCAGCCTGCATTCACCTACCAATGGCCCCCATCCCATCATGCAGAGTTGTTTCTGGCAAGCAGTTGAGGGCTTATCCCCCAAATTTTTCACCAGAGCCTGAATGCACTCTTGGCATATCTGGTAAGCAGTTGTGGGAGTCATACTCCAACGTATATGAAGGACCAAGACTTGCTTGTTTCTGGTCTAAGTTTAGAAGGAAGACAGTAAATGAGCGAAGCTGAATAACACCTGACCCCCATGGGCCCCCATGACTGAAGGGACATAGGGTGGAAAGGGCTATAGATCAATGGCAGAGCACACTGCATACAGAGAGCCTTGGACTCAACACCTGAAAACTTGAGACATGGCTTGGCAAGATTCATATTCAAAGCCACTGCTTGTCATTGTTGACCAGTCTTCCACAAAGTGACCAGGTGTCTCCAAATTGACACATTCCCAGTGTCTTGGACTACAGTTGCCATAATCTCTGATGAGCATGGCTAGTGGCTGCAAGACCTGGAGTTGTCACCCAACAACCTGGGATGTGTAGCATTGGCAGTGCCAGTTCTTATGCGATCATTTCTTCTTTAAAGAAAGATCAGGCACTGCAAAACTTAAAACCTGCAAGAAATTGGGAAGAAGAATTTCAGAAGCGTTCAAAGTGCTGACCATGCCCTATATGGCTTAGGTCCAGATTATTTGAAAGACCAAATCTTCTCAGAGTTTTCAGATCTACAGGGGAAGGCTTTCTCTTGGGCCTGCTACCATCTCAGGCTCACTTGGTGAGGACACGGGAGAGAGCCTTCTCTGTGGCTGCCCCTACCCTCTGGAACTCCCTTCCACAGGAGGCTAGGCTGGCCACTTCCTTGCTTACCTTTCGCTGTCAGGTAAAAGCATTCCTATTCAAGCAGGCTTTTAATGTGTGAGTAGGTGAGTTTTTTATTTTATTGAGATGTTTTATTTCTTTTTAAACCTTTTGTATGTTTTTGTCATGATTTTATACTACTTTTGTATGGTCATTTTAATTGTTTTAAATTATGTTGTACATGTTTTGCAGCGAGTACATGCAATAAATAAAATAAATAATAAATAAATGATTCCTCCCTCCAGTGCAATTGTAAAAAAGGAAAATTACATCTGTTACAAAGGAAACATGCAGACTTCCACAAATGGCTGCCCTTGATCAAAGTTACAACTGTAAAATCTTACTTTTTGTAGTATTCTGTTTAATTACAAAGTTTAACGGAGTGAAATTGGGTCACTGATACTCCCCTCTTCATCCATCACAAGTCTGTTGAAATTAGAAGGCATAAAGTAAATTCTTGCCTGTTATTGTACAGGGCCCCTGAAATGAAGACAAGTTTCAGTCCTAACTATTTCAGCAACTACAAGTCTGCTCTTGAAATGCCAGCAGCAAAATAGCAACAGGTTTGTCTTTCCTCTTTTTTACCTATTTAGGTTAGGAAAAAAGAAAAAAGAATTTTATAACTCACTAAATCATAATCATAGAATCATAGAGTTGGAAGAGACCTCAGGGGCCATCCAGTCCAAACCCCTACCATGCAGGAACCCACATCAAAGAATCCCCACAGGTGGCCATCCAGCCTCTGCTTAAAAACCTCCAACGAAGGAGACTCCACCACACTCCAAGGCAGCCTATTCCACTGCCGGACAGCTCTGACCATCAGGAAGTTCTTCCTGATGTTCAGGTGGAATCTCTTTTCCTGCAGCTTGAATCCATTGCTCCTTGTCCTAGTCTCTGGAGCAGCGTAAAACAAGCCTGCTCCCTCCTCGACATGACATCCCTTCAAATATTTAAACATGGCTATCGTGTCCCCTCTTAACCTTCTCTTCTGCAGACTAAACATCCCCAGCTCCCTAAGCCACTCCTCACAGTGCTTGGCTTCCAGTCCCTTCACCATTTTGGTCGCCCTTCTCTAGATATGCCAACGTATATTGGATGTTTCTGTCCTCTTTGTTACTGCTTGACAGAGCAATAACAAATTTCAAAATACTTTGCAGTTTTCCCCTATTTAAATAATCAAAGGCTGGAATGTCCCCCGCCAGCACCAGATTCTGGCCTTCCTGTTTATCCAAACCTTTAAGACTAGTCAACAAAGACAATCACCTATCCACTGTGTATCTGTTTTCCCCATTGACTACTATTAATTTTATAAGATATGCTACGTATTACTATTGAAATATTCTTTTTGTATTTTATTATATTACTACTGTTATATTTGTATTTTATTATATTACTACTGTTATCCCCTTAGGCTTTTAACAACATTTCTATTTTGTGTTTTTACAAATATAAACAAACAAGCAAGCTATTCTGTGCCACGGCTAATTGGATATTGATTCACACATGCATATTTGCATGAATATATATTATTTGGACTCTAACCAAGATAGACCAAGAAATAAAAGTGGAATTTCAAAAAGAAAAAATAATAGCTACTGTTATACTCATATATAATTCTAAACATTTTAGTCAAAAAACTGATCCCCAAAACCCTGGATCAACTTATCCATGGGTCAGTGTAAGTACTGTACCTTAACTTTTAAAAGTAAAAAAAAGGAACCATCCTCTCCTCTGAGCAGAGTGGGGAAAGGCAAAAGCTTACTCCTCTTCTGCACTGGACTGTTATAGCATTATTATTCCACTTTCAACATCCTATGAAATCCTGGGGTTTGCAGTTTAGGGAGGGGCCTTAAAGGCAAACCCCAAGATTCCATAGGATGTTGAAAGTGGAATAATAGCACTATAACAGTCTGGTGTGGAAACAGCCTTAGTCCACTCCAGGAGAACCTAAAAAAAGCACTGACCCTGCTCTACTCTCTCTGCTGCAGCGCCACTTCTGGCCTTTTTAAGGATGGAGAAACAGTGCTTCCCCCTCAATGGAGCAGTTTAGGTTAGGTTTTAGGTTCTCCCAGAATAAGTCAAACTCTCCCCTTTTCTTACTATACTCAGAGAACGGGACGGTTCCTTTTTTGATAAGAGTTAATAGTGTGCCTTAACTTTTATCAGAAAAAGAACCATCTCCTTCTCAGAGTAGAGTGATAAAAGACCTTTTTGAATGTCTGGGTGGGAACATTGTGGCAGTGGCCAGGGGTGGCTGTCCCCAAGAGGCAGTGCTGCTGCTTTACCCTGTCCATGGGTCCTACCAAAATACATAATTTTTGCCCCCAGACCTGCCCTTGACTTATACATGAGGGTTACTTTTTCATGAGTATACATGGCAGAAAGATAAAAGGTATAACAATATAAAAGAGCACTGAAGCTGTTGGGATTCCTGGGAAAAACCAGGAACTGGGAGTTCCTGTCAGTGTGTGGTGGAGTCTCCTTCTTTGGAGGTTTTTAAGCAGAGACTGGATGGCCATCTGTTGGGAATGCTTTGATGGGTGTTCCAGCAGGGGGTTGGACTCAATGGCCCCTGGGGCCTCTTCCCACTCTATGATTCTATGAACAGCTGAAACACAGTAAAATATATATATAATATATATATAAAATAAATATAAAAGACCACAGTAAAATATTCCTCTTGATCAAAACTGAAAACATTTGTTTAGAAAGTCTGAGGGCTAATCTGGACTTGGGAAAAGCCCCAAGAGTTGTAATCATATGAATTTAGGGGGTAACTTCCCATATCAGGACCCATTCTCTTCTTTCCTCCTTTACCTCTCGGAGTCCCCAATAACATTTTGCATAGGGAGGATGGGGAAGGGAGGAAGCCCCACCCACACCACTATGCACCCCACCTCCAGCAGGACAGGAGGACCCCAGTGTATCTGCAGCATGACTGGATCTGGGGGAGAGAACAACCACTATAAGGTGTACAGCCCAGCAACGTAATAGCTTGATATTTACCAGGATTATTGGCCATCTGGAAGAAGATTCAATGAGGACAGCGAGTACCTGGATACAAATATCTCCCACTGCGCTAGGTGCATCCTGAACAAAGGTAAGAGTCATGCCACCCGCATCAGACCCTAGCTACTGGTGGGATGTCTTCTGCGTACTGAATTGTCCAATCTGAGCTTAAAATAATTGCATCACATAGTGGAGTATCAACAGAGCCACAACTGCTGCTATTCCACAACAGAGTGTGCTCTCCAATTAAAAGAAAAGGTTACAATATATGTACACGCCATTTCAACACTGCTTAGGCTGATGGGGAAGGAAGTAAAGATGGACGGAAGGAAGGAAGGAAGGAAGGAAGGAAGGAAGGAAGGAAGGAAGGAAGGAAGGGCATGGTGGTGATCTAAACTGTGTAGTCTTTGGTCATTTCTACACTAGACTGTTATAATGCTATTATTCCACTTTCAACATCCTATGGAATCCTGGAGTTTGCAGTTTAGGGAGGGGCCTAACACTATAACAGTCTAGTGCAGAAATGGCCTTCCTCTCCAGGGTTCCCCCTTTATGATCTTAGCATGCAAATCCTGTTTCTTAAGTATTAGCTCAACATGCTGCAAGATAACATCATTCCATCATTCTAGGAAGCTGTACTAAAAACGGGAGGAAGTGAAACATGGGTTTGTTGCCAGAATTTTCAAAAAGGGTGGGTGCTGGGGAATTGGAGACTGTCCAACACAAAACAAGGCCATAGAACTGCTGACTCAAATCAAAGAACCTGTGTATGCATGTGTATACATGTGTGTGCGTGAATGAAGGAAGATGGGAGGGTGATTGAAAGACCTCTTATTTGGAATTCATGAAGGTCCATAGTGTCTGTTTAGTGCTGTAATCAGAATAGGAGTAGAAAACCCATGGACTCTGATCAGTTGTAGGTTAGAATTAGCATACGTTTGATGGGAGTTCACACATGTCCCAAAAATGAGAGATTAAGAGAGAAGGAGACTACTGCAATAGCCAGCATGGTGTAGTGATTTGAGCACTGGAGGACCCTGGAGACCAGGGTCTGATTCCTCGTTTAGCAATGGAAAACTACTGGGAGACCTTAGGCACATCACATATTGGTAGTCCCAGAAAACCTCATGACAGGCACACCTTAGGGTCACCATAATTTGGAAATGACTTGAAGGCACACAAGAAGAAGAAGAAGAAGAAGAAGAAGAGGAGGAGGAGGAGGAGGAGGAGGAGGAGGAGGAGGAGGAGGAGGAGGAGGAGGAGGAGGAGGAGGAGGAGGAGGGACTATTCTAATTCCCTACAGCAGATAGAAAAAGTTCAATGAGGCGGAAATAAAAAGGGATGGAGAAAGATAATTTCCCCAAGTGCTTTGTGACACCACTTGAAGGATCACAAGTGCCCCACCCTGCCACAGAAAACATGCTTTAGTCTATGATTCCCATCCTCACTGACCACTGGTGTGCTGACCAGGTCTGTTAGGAGCTAGAGTACCAAGGCATTTGAAAATCACCTGGTCAGGAAAGGGTGCCATAGGTTAAATATCAACCTACCAAGACCCAAATCTAAAGAATCAGTGTGGTATAATGGTTAGAGCATTGGACTAGGGTTTGAGAGATCCAGGTCCCAGCCTCCACTAAGCCATGAAACTCACTGAATGACCATTGGCTGATCATTCATCCCCTCCTAGAGTCTCTTTCTTACCTACCTCATAGAGTTCTGAGGATAATGTGGGGATGGGGAGGCGCCATGTACCTATTGAGGATCTGAGAGGAAAAGATCAGATACAAGAGTATACAAGTATACAAAAGTATGCAAAAGAAAAGCACCTAATAAAACTAAACACACCATAGGCAACTCTGGCTTCCCATTAAGCCCTCCCCCCTGGCAAGCGGGTGACAGATTTGGGCCTTCCTTGAAAAGACTCTGCTGTCCTGTTTTATAAAAAGACTAAGGCTCCCCACCACTCACACCAAGAATTCCTTTTCTCTGTTCCCTTGGATGTGTTCCGGCTGCCCATATTCAGAGCTGTTTGCAGCAAAGAACCTGCAAATAGCCTTGGCACTGAGCGTGACACTTCCTGCAAAAGCCCTGCGCGCACCGCAAGCTGAGGCGGCAGTCATTTGTGCAGCTGTCAAGGAGGAAGTTATCACATCTTCCAGGCCAAATGAAAACAGGCATGGGTTCAGCTCGACACAGTGGCTTGCTTGCGCTCCCCACCATTAAGAATGTCCTGTTTAATCGAAACAAAAGGAGGTCTCGTTCTCGCCACAGACAGGAAGGCTGAAATGGGGGTGGAGGGAGGGAGAGAATGTTTCAAAGCACAGGGCATCCTTCAGTCCTACCACTAAGTAGCAGCCGGTAGGAAAAATACATTTAAGGGACAAATAGAAGTTTTTCACCAATGGGAAGTAATGGTATGCCATTGGTCCCACTCACTGACCCAACCTCCCGCCTTCACTTTATTTCAACAGCCTTCTTGTTGGGAAGTAACAAGGGCAAGAGAGACAAGCAGCGAACCAGTTATCAGAAGCATGAAAATATTTGGGAAAACTCACACTGCTACATGTACGGATGGGCAAATTAGTCAGTCTTACTTTTGCCTGATTTCATTTTTTAAAATCTTTAGTTCTTTATGCCTCCAAAGAAAATAATTGCCAGATTTTGGTCAATGCCTATTCCATGATTAACCGAAATGAATTTTATCTTTCTGTTGCAATGGGCAAATTCAACTGGCACCGGCGCAGAGACATTCCTGCTGGATTTGTATGTGGTTCAAGACAATGAGCCTCCCAGATTAGAGAGAGAATGAGAGTGGGAAAGAGTGATGGAAAGCTGCAAATCCATTTACTGGAGAGTCAGTAGTTCTCCAGATGTTGAGAGGCTGTAATTCCCATCATTCCTAGGGAGTTCATGATTCTGAGCAGGTATAATCGAGACTGGATCCAACAATACATTGAGGGCTGCAGATTTCCTACCCCTGCCATAACTGAGAAAAACTGAGAACTAATTGGGCAAATTTCATCATTTTTAAAAATTTAGTTAATCATTCTGTTGGAAATAAAAGTTTCCCAGGGTGTTAGCCCTATTGGGAAATTCTATGGAAGCTAAAACTGTCAGGATTCAGCCTCCTTTAGCAGAGTAGCAGAAGAAGCATGTCTCTCACAAAGCTGTATTTCTAGACTGCAGCTTTTAAAATCCACACCAATAGAGCACTCTTTTTACATTCTCTCTCTCTCTCACTCACTCAAATACACACACATACACACACACACACTTACTTCCTTAGGATTTTAAAATTGTACTACAACTCTATCAACCCATTCAACTATCTGGAGGACAGAGAATTAGCAATCAGGTCCTAAAATAATCATCTCATCTAAAAAAAGGTCAAATGTTCTATTGTTCAGCTTATGTAAATCATTAATCTCTGGCAGCAGTTCGGGACTTTGTTTCTTTTAAAAAAGAGCACAAGAGAAAGAAATGGGGAAAAAGATAATGAACACTGAGGACCATTGGAATGTTAATGACAAAACTCAAACAAAAGAAATAACCACAATCGATGTTGTTTTACTGATAATCAACGTAAGATATTTATTCTACTGGAAGATTAAGGCCAAATCACATGTCACTTTCAACACGCAGCACTGCTGCTATATCAGTGGTTTTTCTTCACTTAAAAGTAAGCAGGGGGAACTGAAATGGATCAAGGTCCTAACCTCCTGGGGGGGTTGTGGGAAGGGGGCTTTAATCCTTTGCCTCCACTTGTGGTCCTGACCCAGATCATACACACCTCTGGGCTTGCATAATTTGCGTAAAAATAGAAGCTTCATTCTTTTCAGTAAGACATTTTCCCCATGGATATCACAGGCAGAGAGACATCATCTAAAAGACATCATCTAAATCAGGACACAGGCAAAGAGTTAAGCACAGTATCTGTGCATTCATTGTGCTGTTTGTCCCAAAGAGTTTTAGCAGCGCCCGTCACCACCAACCCAACATGATTCACTTGATTTATTTGGGGTGGTGGGACAATTTGGTCTCAAGACTGGGCCTGGGGTAGCCAAAGAGCTAGAATCAAGGAACCAGAGTTAAAAAGATAGCAGAAGGCCTCTGGGCAGGTCTGTATATGAGCAGATGGGTCTTGGGAGTATATAGCAAGAGTGGGAAACCTCTTTCAGGCTGAAGGCCAAATTTAATTTCAGGAAAGTTCTCATGGATCACATGCCAGTTGTGGGTAAGACAAAAGGCAGCAAGATAGGAATGAGACCATGGGCATGTTTTAGTTTAAAGGCTTTTATTGCCAGTAACTAAACTTTCTAGTTCTACAGACTCCTAAAAAGAAATACTGGATGGGTCCTAAAGCAAATCAAGCCTGAATTTTCTCTAGAAGCCAAGATGACTAAACTGAGGTTGTTGTACTTGGGTCATAATAGGAGAAGACATGGCTTACTGGAGGAAACAATACCGCTTGGTAAGGTGGGAGGCAGTGGGAAATGAGGAAGACCAAATTACAGATAGGTAGACTCAATCAAGGAGTACATGTCCCTGAATCTGCAAGACCTGAGTAGGGCGGCTGATGATAGGATCACTTGGAGGGTCACCTAAGTTGAGATCAAGCAGTTAACAACAACAACAAAACTTTCTGAAAGACATTTAATTCTTTTAGAATGCGGTGTGGGGAGGGGTAAGACAGTACAGAAGATGGGAAAATACCAAACAATGGTATCATGGAGAAAAGAGCAAAGCAAAGGGATTGACCGGGGACCCTGAGACAGCTGGATTTGTCTCCAGCATCTGAAGTTCTTCCTCCCATTTTAGTACGTTTGAGTGTTAAAAGTCCAAAAATAGCTTTAAAAACTTAAATTACACATTATTGATCTGAACTATCCACTCTGTTCTCTGTTTCTACATATCCATGCACTCAAATCTCTTGAAATTTTTAAAGAACTGTGTACAACATTAATCTCCTGAGTAAAATGCCACCTGTTCTTTCCCCCCCCTTCTATTCTAAGCGTTCCTACAGGCACCCTGCAGATTACTCAAATCCATCAACATCTGTGACAGGAGTACTGAGACTGTACTAAGCAAAGTCTCTCCCAGATGTCTTTGCCATACGCCTACTTGGAGTTGAAGGCATTACACAGCTGTCCACCGAAGCTCTTTGAACCTGTCAGGTACAAGGCCAGACATGTTGTATAACTGGTTACAGAGAAAACAATCTCTAAGGTTTTAATTTATTAATGAGCAAGTTCTTCTTTCCCTCTCTGGAGCTGATACACAATAGGTGATACCTGGTACAGCAGTTGTCAAAGCCATATGTTCTTGACAATCATACACCTGATATCCAGCTGGTCATAGGAAGACCATCAGTATCTGGCTGCCCTACTGCTCCATGACAGATGGCAGTTACAAGAACCTTCTGACACTGAGGACCACTACCTGATCTTCCTTTTGCTTTTTCCTTCCTTAACCCTTTCCCTTTTCTATTACATCTTTTCCTGGTATAAGTATGAGGACATAACTGTCTAGTACAGGCACAGGCAACTGTTATTTATATCTAGTGTTGCATTTCCCTGGGGCTACCTGTCAGGGGTGACTTGCCAGTGGTGGATGGGGCCACAACCAAAATTAAGCCGATCCCTCTGATGTCCCTTCTTTCTCCTTCCACATCTAACGGGTTGCTGCAGAAGGGACTTACAGCTTTTGCAGAGCAAGAACTGCTCATTGGAAGAAGGCTTTTGTATTAGACTAAGGGCTTAAGGGCTGCACAGGAACAGTGTTTTGGTTCCACAGGTTACCAACCGCAATCTACAGTCAGCCCTCCACTTTTGTGAGTTCAGCATTTGATTATTCCTGGGTTATTTTATTTCTTTCTTTAAAAATCTTATTGTATTTGTCCCTGCCATGGGAAAAACAGAGCAATCTAGGAATCTCTAGGTCCTCCAGTGTGATTCTATGATCCACTTTCACTGGAAGTGGACCATAGAGTTACACTGGAGGACCTAAGAGATTCCCAGAGAGAATACTGCTCTAAGACATTGCTAGGTTGTCCAGTGTGACTCTATGGCTGACTTCTGTTGGAGGTTGACCACAGAATTACACTGGAGAACCTAGAGGATCCTAGAGAAGTGTTCTCAGGTACAAAAAGTAGTGTTCACAATTTTTATTTTTATTCATGGCTCTTCCACATCTGTGAGGGTCTTGCTCCTCTAACCCCTGCAAATGTGGAGGCCTGACTACTTACATCAGAGCTTTCCAAGCTGTGTGTTGTGACATGTTAGTGTGCTGGCTGCAGTGTGTAGGTGTGTCACATGAATGCAACGCGTGGAGGGGCTGCTTCTCCCACTGCCACAGCAGGCCAGGACCAGGTGAAGGGGCTGCCTCTCCCGCCACTGCAGCCCTGGGCTGAGGAAGACCATGATGAGGGTGGTAGCAGTGGGCCAGGTCCAGATGGAAGGGCTGCCTCTCCTGCTGCTGCCTCCCCACGCTGAGGAAGATCCTGGTGAGGACAGCAGCGGTAGGCCAGGCTTGGGTGGAGGGGCTGCCTCTGCTTACTGAATTACTTACTGAATTACTGGCCCTTTTCGCACGCCGCTTCTAAAGTGAAAGGGCCCCTTGAGCATCGCGTAAATGGGAGAAGCAGTCCATACGACACACTCTCATTTACATGACGCTTAAGAGCCTAAAGCGGACTGTGCACACACACTTTTTCATTTTTGGCTTAAAGCCGAAAATGGTGCGCGGTCGTGCAATGCTCCCGGGGCCTGTGCGCACTTACCTGGTGTGCAGTGCGTCGGGAGCCAGGCCAGTCGGGCTTCCTGCCTCAGCACTAGCCTGCAATTCCCAGGTTGCGCTGTGGTAGGAAGGGGCAGGGCGTTTGCGCGCCACTCGCGTGACCGGCAAGCCAGCTGCGGTGAGGAAGCAGAAGCGAAGTGAGTGCCTTGCGCAAGAGGCTGCTCGCGCGACTGCCACCCGCCACCTCCACAAAAAGGTAAGGTGCGGAAAGGGCCACTGTGTTGTGAAACGCTGCATTTCTAAAAAGTGTGTCACCAACATGAAAAGTTTCAAAAGCTCTGACTTACATTGATCCGTAAACTGCTTCAAGAGCCTGTGTGGCTCGAGGGCCAAGCACAGATATTGACAATAAATAAAAAAATAACATCTGTGAAAAGAGACTTAGGCAAGATGAAGGCAGGAATTCACCCTGCTAGAACAAAGTCTCAGCTTGGGCCAAGATGCTAGCCCTCCTGGTTGGGGTGACAACAAAAAGTTCTGGTCAACTGAGGTACCCAGTCTCAAAGCATTAAGAGCAACAATGAGCCTGAAGAGATTTTGTACATACACAAGGTACTTGATATTCAAAAACAGGGGGATAAGAACAATGTTTAGAGTCCCTAATGAACTGGCTGCTTTTCATAATGTGTACAAGGCACATTAAGGTAATTTGGAAACTGCTCCAGGACTCCTAAAAGGGCCCCCTTTGTTCCACTTGTAGAAGCTAATAGAGGTGAAACAGAAATGAAATAAACAGGCAATAAATTACACGGCATAATAAAGAACATCACAAACATCTTCACATATGAACCCCTTTCCAGTTCTACGAAGAGCTAGAAAACCTGACCCCATGCATTTTTTATTCCATTACTCAGCAATACAGACAACATGGGTGGTAACAGACTCACAAGAAAAGACAATAATATTTGGTAAGGCAGAAGGCAGTGGGAAAAGAGGAAGACCACATTACAGATGGATAGACTTAATCAAGGAAGACTTAAGCAGTTGAGGATAGGGTGGCCTGGAGGTTTCTCATCCATTGGGTTGCCATAAGTTTAAGTCAACCGGATGGCAGTTAATGGTCCTTTTCGCATTTAGGCTTCTTGCGCGAGCGGGGGAGGGCGGCTCGCGCAAGAAGCCTTCTCTGGGAGGCTGTCGCTTCCCCCTCCTTCGTTCCGCACGCCAAGGAACCAGCGGGGAAGCAGCAGCCTCCCGGAGGCGGCGGCGGCGGCTCGCGCGTCCATCCCCCCCGCGCGTGCAAGAAAGGAGCCTGTCCCTTCCGCACCCCCGCTCGCGCGAGAAGCAGGAGCCGCTCGCGCCGCCCCCCCGCACGCGCGCGAAGCGACAGACAGTCGCGCCCGCCCCCCCCGCGCGCGCCAGGAGCGACAGACAGTGGCGCGGGGAGGCGGCGGCGCGGGCTCCTTTCGCGCGCACGCGGGGGGCAACGCGACTCCCGCTTCTCGTGCCCCCCCGCGCGCGCGAGAAGCGGGAGTCGCGTCGCCCCCCGCGCGCGCACGAGAAAGGAGCCCGTTGCGCCGCCCCCCCGTGCGCGCGAGAGAAGCGAAGGCAGTCGCGCCCGCCCCCCCGCGCGCGCGCACGCAAAGCGGGAGGCTGTCGCGAGCAGCTCCCTGCCCGTGCGAAGCAGGATGCTCTCGCATCCGCCGCGCTAGCTCCCCGCCCCGCCCCTTCCTTCCGCACAGGCGGAGGGAAGGAGGCGCGACCCGGCCGCCTCCCCGACGCACCGCACTACAGGTGAGTGCGTGTGGGCGCTGGGAGCGTAGCGCGAGCGCGGGGTGATTTTCGCTTGAAAGCGAAAATCAAAAACCCCGCGCTCGCGCTGCTGCAGCCCCGTGAGAGCGCCGGAAGTGGGAGTGCGTCGTGCGGAGCGACGCTCCCACTTCCGCACGGCTCACGGGGCTATTTCGCCCGGGAAAGCCCGTGCGAAAAGGGTCAATGACAACTGTATAGTAGCAAAATTGGTTGTGGCCATTTCTGCACTAGACTGTTATAGTGCTATTATTCCACTTTCTATGGAATCCTGGGATTTCCCGCCCTTTGAGAGAGAGGCCCCTCCCTAAACTGCAAACCCCAGGATTCCATGGGATGTTGAAAGTGGAATAATAGCACTATAACAGTCTAGTGCGGAAATGGCCAGTGTTATTGTAAACATGTGTCTTCAAAAGCAGCCCTATGGTTACTCTCAAGTCACTGAGTTTAGGGGACTGCTGTATAAGTCAATTTAGTTTGGCCAGAAGCCATAACAACAATATCTGTATAAAATACCAATGCAAAAGTAAAAATGAAAAGAAAACCTGACAGATGAGTAAAGAGAAGTTGGGAACACAGCAAACAGTGGGGTTAAAAAGAGCAGAAAACACCAAGGGGTAGCAATGGATGTGCAGCAATTTATGTCAGACTCTGTGGGGTTCAAAGAAACAAAAGATGTTGTAGCGATAAGAAGGATTCCCTTTTGCAAGGGAAAAAAAAAACCCTCAACAACCTTTCTCCAGAAAAAAAGAAAAGAAACAATTCAAAGTAGTGTTGTGTTTCATTTCCATGTCCCTAAAGGACTATTAGAGAAGTGCGGCTTCTTTTTTGTAACCTCCCACAGAGAGAGAACAGCTAACTCACAGCTGGACCCTGTTCACAGTTCAAACTGGCCTAAATCCAAACACGATAGTATTGCCTGCTGGTTTCTAACACAGAGCAATCAATTCAAACTTTGAAAAGGGGTGGAAGGAGGAAAGCAGGCAGGGATTTCTTCCATTTACAAAAGAAGAAATAAACATATTCCAGGCAACTTTTTAAAAAAAATAATACATGGCCACTGCCAGTCAAGGCTGTAGGAACATTCATATTCAGAACTAGTGCCAAGTTAGACAATAGGTGAAATCTACAATTCTTTCTCTTAATTCTGATGTGGGCTGTACTTTTGGGGCTGGGGGGTTAATAACAGCTACCAGGGCGTGTGTTTGTGACTGGAGATGCAGTCATAGCCATGAACTCTG
Organism: Ctenosaura bakeri; assembly: GCA_948474755.1. Taxonomy (NCBI): domain Eukaryota; kingdom Metazoa; phylum Chordata; class Lepidosauria; order Squamata; family Iguanidae; genus Ctenosaura; species Ctenosaura bakeri. The sequence continues at coordinate 144,622 of CAOLHI010001003.1, read as the reverse complement.
GAGAGGCTGCCAGGGCAAAAACAGCAGTGAAGAGGAACAATTTTTTCTTGATACCACAGGCTGGGAGCAGGAAGGGCTAACTTTCTCTCTGTTTTTCATTCCAAGTCACACCTGCAACCACAGTTCAACACGCTGGATAAAAATGCATGGCAGGTAATCATGCATTTCAGATGTATAATCTACTTTAGAATAGGCCAGGGAGCAGGTGACCTACAAATATTTCAGACTAGCGTATTTACCCAGCGTTGCCTGGGATTTTATTTTTCTCTTAAGAACTCATCAAACTGTCTTCTCCAGTATCTGTAACTTATCCTCATATTTCTCAATGCAATCTGTATTCAGAGGTCTTAACATACAGAGGCTGGGTTCCGGAGGGAATACACTGTCCTCTTCCTTGCTGCTAGGCTTCATCTCCATAGTAACTGGCCTATTCCAGCACCTGTAACTTATCACCATATTCCCCAATCCAATCTGTATTCAGAGTTGTTAACATACAGAGGGCTTGATTTCTGAGGGAACAGACTGCCCTTCTTGCTGGTAGGCCTCGTCTCCATAGCAACCAGCCTCAGGTCCAAGAGCTCTCTGGCTGAGAATTCTAAAGGCCTCTCCCTAAACTGACAACCCAAGGATTCCATAGAATCTTCACAGCCAGTCAATCATATGAGGTCTTCTCGCTTCACACAGCCAACTGTATGAGGTCTTTGGCTACCTGACGCAGGCCCTTTTCGCATGCCGTTTCTAAAGCGAAAGGGCCTCTCCGCACTCCCATTTATGCAACGCTCAAGAGCCTAAAGCCATGCATGCATTTTTTTATTTTCGGCTTAAAGCTGAAAATGGTGCATGGTCAGGCAATGCTCTCGGGGCCCGCGCACACTTACCTGCCCTGCGGTGCATCAGGAGCTGGGCTGGTTGCGCTTCCTGCCTCAGCGCTAGCCTGCAATTCCCAGGTTGTGCCGTGGCAGGAAGGGGTGGGGCGTTTGCGCAGCGCTCGTGCAACTGGCAAGCCAGCTGCAGTAAGGAAGGAGAAACGAAGTGTGCGCCTCGCACAAGAGGCTGCTCATGCGAACGCTGCCCCCCACCTCCACGAAAAGGTAAGATGCAGAAAGGGGCGCAGACAGACAAACTCACAGACAAACACTGACTTTCATATAGTAGATTACCACTCCCTTAGTCCCTGGCTTGGTGCTTTGGGCATTGAAGACCAAAACAACTGGAGGGCACCAAGCCTGCCTCTGGCAAGGCACTCCAGTTTCTAACTCCAGCACCATCATTTAAAGATACAAGGATACCACATGAGGGACTACAGCTTAATAAACAGTTTTGAACACAAAGCTGATGAAATGCAGTAGGGAAAACCACTGCCTTCTCTAAGAGCCAGCAAACATGCTTCATTATTTTTATGAGGCATGTAGAGGAGAAACAGAGAATAAGATCCACACAATTGTTACCCTGTTTTCTGGGGGTCCCGGGAGGGACACCTAAATGTGCTCTCAATTATATAAGTTGGGGAAATTAGTACAGAGCACAAGCTAGCAATGCGAGAGGCAGGGCAACAGAGCGGAATCTTTTACTCAATGTCTACGAGGTCAGGTCGAGTCAAGGAGCAAACAGAAGTGTAAGAATAATAATTGTGGTTTTATTAAAATACAGTCAAACAGTGTATGCACCACACTCACACAGATACCTATAGAAATAAAGGTTGGAGTGGGATAGAGGGATTTTTAAGAGGAGCTGTTGGTTTGGGTGATACTACACCTGTCCTGAAGCCCGGGAAGTCTGCAGCAGAAGTTCGGAGATATAGAGTCTCAGTACATGGGACTGAGGGGAAGGCTCGCCAAGCAAAGCGGCAGCAAGGCGGGATGGAAGTTGGGAGCTATCTGAAGAAGCTCTCAAAGTCAGGGGTTTTTATAGGGGAAAATATGGCCGTAGGCTAGTCCGTACTTGGGGACAACAATGAGTTTTGGGCTGGAGACAAAGCCTCTGAAAGGTCAGAATTTAGCATGATTCAGTTAGGTCTGAATTGACAATGGAGTAGACAGTATGCAAATGCAGAGTGCTTGACAGATGAGGATTCTTCTAGTCAAGCTGCCTGCTCGGGGCAGGGAGATCTTTGTAAGTAGCGTGCATACATAATAGAGTACTTGCCTTTGAGGTCTCCTGAAGCGGCAGGACAGCTATTTCTGGCCAGCCCGTATTGTTTGGAATATTACAGTGATTAGTGACCATGCCTGTCTGCGAGCTCGTCCGGGGGACCTTGCAGCACGTGGAGAGGAATAGGTAAAGGAAGTCAAATGAGTGATATCAAAGTGATATCCAATAGCCCCCCAAGTCTGAGGTAGAAACTACAGTAACACAATGATAAATGTGCGAAGTTGATATTTTGGAATTGAGGTGCATCTCAATTCATAGGTACCTCATGAAGCAATTAGCTATGCACAGTCAGGGCTAGAAAATGAACAACAGATATGTCTTAATTGGAGGTGGGAATCGTGCCTCTACAGATGTTGTTGGACATCTGTTGTTGGACTGCAACTCCCAGCATGCCTCAACATTGCCTAGGCTGAGTAGGGCTGCTGGTATTTCCATCCAGAAATATCTGGCAGGCCATATGATTTCCACCCCCAGGCTGAATCTAACTGCTAGTCCTAACTAAAGTCGGTCCACTGAATCAATTGCTGGATGGCAAGTCAATACTTACGTAAATACCATTGATTCATTGGCTTTATACTTGTTAATTTAACGATCTGATTTAGCAATATATATTGGAGTGGGAATGAAGGAGGACTCCAGACAATGCTGGACTGCAGTTCCCAGGGATCCTCACCATTGGCTATGTTGCCTATGCCCACTGAAAATTGCATGAGAGCTGCACAAATCTGTTCCTGTTATCTGCCCATTCTTTTATCATTGCTAAGAAGCAGAAATTGCCATTTGGTAATCCTAGAGTTGGAAGGGCCTTATAAACTATATTGAGCTTAGTGCAAGAAATCTAGAGCGCAAACATCTCAATGAATCTTCAGCAACGGAGAATTAACTCTCTTGTAGGTCAATGGCCATTTCCGCACTAGACTGTTATAGTGCTATTATTCCACTTTCAACATCCTATGGAATCCTGGGGTTTCCCTCCCTTTGAGAGAGAGGACCCTCCCTAAACTGCAAACCCCAGGATTCCATAGGATGTTGAAAGTGGAATAATAGTGCTGTAACAGTCTAGTGTGGAAATGGCCAATGTCTCCATTACTAAACTGCCCTAGCCATTGAGAGCAGAGGGCAGGGGCTACATGTCTCTCCAGATGTAATTTGGACTGTGACTCCCAGTAGCCTTAAACATGAGAGGCGATGAAAGGAATGCTGGGAATTGCAATTCAAATCCCACGCTGATCAAGATGTTTCTCTACAAAATCTCCCTTCTTAGAACTTAAGCTCATGAGATCTTCTCTTGCCCTTTAAAAAAGGGAAGAACAAGCCTTTGTCCTCTTCTGTGTGACAACCCTTTAAGTATTATCACATTCCCCTCAGCTTTCTCCAGGCAAAATACATCCAAGTTCTTTGGAATTTCCTGGTAGCAGTGAAACCTAGGACTTTGGCCAAGCATATGGTATAGTGAAAATGCTTTTTCCTAAATGACATTACCCTTAATTTTTTTTTAAACCCACTTCACTGGCCATTGTTGTATGCACCAAATCGTCTTATGTAAAGCACCTCCTTCGAAAGTCCCACGTACTAAGGGCAATATATTTGAGAAGTTATACCATTTTCCTAGCCAATTATCCTGCCACCGAAGTAATAAGTTGTTTATAGATATGTCAATTCAGCTTTTCTTTCTGCCAAACTGCTTGAGAATATAAAATATCATTCTTGCAGCAAAAGCAAGGCATTTTAATCAACACTGCCCAATCCTTCCTCAGGGGGGAATTATTTTTAAGCCCATTAGCATGGCACGTCCTTTAACAACATTTTAAATGGCTTTTTCAAGCCACATGTTTTTTTAAAGACTATAATACTTTATGGAGACAACAGGCAGTGGAGGGGGAAGGAAAAGGGCTGGCTGCAGAAGAAAAGCAATGTTAAAATGGGCAATCATATAAAACGAGTATTGTTTGGCCAATGAAACTGGACTAGCAGTTTTGAAATGCAGGATCTCATTTCATCTCTCTCTCTCTCTCTCTCCCCACACACACACATAGAGCCAAGGATTGAAGTGTGAATGTGATAACCTTTCTTCTCACCATTATATTCTTCAGAATCACACAGGAATTCAAGTTCTGTCCCAGTTCTGAAATGGGTTATGAGATATTTTGTAAATATCTGCACAGAAATCTGAGTACATTTTTAGGGTGGTCATTTCCCCCTGAATATACACATTTTTCCCTTATGGAAACATTTAGTATGCTTTCCCAGATTAAAGAGTGTTTGTGCACATCTTTTAAAAATATATACAATTTATCTGTGGCCCTTTTTGAAATGGTTTTGTGTGCATTAAGTTTTCCCCAAACATACATCATAAGCCTTGGAAACGTATAGATTTTTGAAGCATGACACACTCGATTCCATAGCTCATCTCCAGAAGTATAAAAAGGATATTTCTGTATGGAAATGTAAGTCCAAGGAATTTCTCTTCTACCTCTGAGAACAGCTATAGCCCCTATTTTGTTGTAATTTACACTAAAAGAGCCCAACACCAAGGTTAAAATTTCTATCCTAGAGCAAAAACATACATAACAAAATATCAAAAGAATGTCACAATTATATGAAAAATAAATGCTGTTTTTTTTTTAAAAAAATGGAATATTGTTCTAGTCCTCATGGGACCACAAAACTTATTTTTGGGCTGGTGAAATGCTCTCATCCTGTCCTACCTCACAGGATTGTTGGAAAGATACACAGAGGAAGTAGATGGCCATGCATGCCATCTTGAGCTGAGAGGAATAAAGCTGGAATATAAATGCAACAAACAAATACAAATACTAAGTACCAGCAGTTGGTGAATGTGCCTGGCATACAGGATAACACAATGAACAGACGTAACAGTGAAGCTTTATGACCAGATGAGCCTAGGTATCCAAGTTGCTAATTAAGAGTCCCATGTGGCAAACCAAATAAAGCCCTCAAAAGCATTTAATGTTGTGAGCTTTAACAGTCTTCGGAGAGCAAACACCACTGAGCTAAGCTCTGGGAATGCAAAAGCCTCAATTCGTTCATCATTATTTACAGGTTTAAAAATCCCCATTTCAAAAGGCGGAAGGTTAAGGAACAGCATGATCATCTTTAATCTGCAGCAAAGTTTCTCTCTCTTGAACACTTTCACTTTGAGGCTTACTCAAGTTTCAGCAGGAAGAAAGAAACAGGAAGAAAAGAGTAACTTTGTTTAAAAAAAAAAAAAAGAATTGCAAGCCAGATAAAGTCAATTTGAGAATCAAGCTCTCTCTGCTGGATCTTGAGAAAGACAAGGGCTACATAAAGCTTTCCAAGCAAGGAATGAATTTGGGAACTGGGAACTGACATTTCTATCAATCAAGAGTGAAGAATCTCAGGTCCTGCAGTCCCTAATTCAAGCTTCTGGTCATCTCCATAAGGCCATGCCCCCTTTCCTGTGGTATCATCACTTCATGGCTTCCTAGGTTTTTTTCCCATTGAAAAAGGATGAAATAAATGACTCTGAAGGAGTTAAGATACTGGCAGCAAAAGCTTTAAGCTTAAATATATCAGTTTAAAAAACAACAACACAATTTGCCTTTAGGTCCACTCACAACTGAAAGGAAACCCCCCAAAACCACTCTGAAATCCAATTTGGACCTTGGGCTGCATGAGATCCTTCCTCAATCTTAAAAAGTTTTATGAAGAAGCAAACAATTTGTCTTGCAACTGATCACAGAATTCATCCTGCAACTTTCACATTACAGTCAGCCCTCCACTTTTCGTGGAGATTAGAGGTGGAAGACCCCCACAAAAGTGGAAAAACTGTGAATGAAAATAAACATCACAAAAATGCTGGTCTTTTTTTTTTTTTTAATTAGAATACTTCTCTAGGAATCTCTAGGTCCTCCAGTGCAATGGTATGGTCAATTTCCACCGGAAATTGGCCACAGAGTCATGCCGGAGGACCTATCAATACCTAGATAAGCATTCTCTCTAGGAACTTCCAGGTCCTCCAGAGTGACTCTATGGTCCACTTCTACAGAGAACATATTTTTTTCTGTGGCAGGGCCAGACAGAGTAAGAATTTTTTAAATATAATATAATAAAACAAAATAACATATGGATAACCAAACCCATGAATGCTGAACCACAAAAGGGAAGGGCAGCTGTACATTAAACCTGCAACTGATCACTGAATCCACTGGAGAAACAGCATGCAGAGGGTGCAGAGGAGATGTTGCAACAAATTTTCCTTTTCTCTCATCAATTCAGTTTCATTTCTACACTTCTGATAGCCTCAACCAAATTCTAAGAAGACCAGATTCTTTGTTCATTTGGTCCAGAGGGATGGTTTCTAAAGAAGTTCCTAAACTGTTCCTGGAGATATGTATGCCCAATAATGCCAAAAAACAAACCAAAACAAACCAAAATACCCCCTCTCCCGATTTCATTCTACTACAGTAGAATTTTCAGACAAAGGAACACACCAGCTCTCTGAAGACTGCATCCCCCCAAAAGTACCAGAACAGTACCTCAATGGTTGCCAATTGTATAGGGAAAATCACAGAGCAAAGAGTGTACGGTATCCAGTGAAAACCAACTTGTAGGGTAACAACAGCACCAAAGGGCATGGTCCTCCAGAGCCTCACTCCATATCCCTATTATCACCTTTTCAGCCATACGGAAAAGATGAAGCACTTCCGAATGCGAAGAATGGCAATGGCCATCTCCAGACCAGCTTTGTATCAAAGCCCCATCGGAGTGCTCCCACCCTTCCTCTCTCTGGCACAGAAATGCAACTTTCTAGCTTTTCTGTGCCATCAGCAAACAGGGCCCCCATTTCTGTTGTCTTATTCCAAGGCTTGCCTGGAAATGCATAGTTTGACTTTCTGTGCCTCCTGTGGAAGCACATTCATTTTATTTTGTCCAAATGGCCTCTTTTCTCCCAATAAGGCCATTTCCACACTACACTGTTCTAGTGTTATTATTCCACTTTCAACATCCTGAGGAATTCTGGGGTTTGTGGTTTATTGAGGCCAAAGAGTTCTCTGGCTGAGAATTCTCAGTGCCCCTCCCTAAATTGCAAACCCTAGGATTCCACAGGAGGTTGAAAGTGGGATAATAGTGCTTTAACAGTGTAGTGCGGCAATGGCCTAAGCTTCTTTCTCCCCAATTGGTTTCCACCCCCACCCCCCCGGGAAACCTATTCTTCTTAATGGCCACAGAAACTACTTTAAGCCTGGGCCTTACAGGCTGTGAACAAAGCCAGGCACTAAAAGTATGCTTTTAGCATTTTAAATATTGGTTCTTTATCCACAAGGAAATATACATTTAATTCAATAAAGGTACACACTGTTTTTTTTTTAAAGAAACTCACTTGAGGTATTGTTCAGGGGAGGAGAAAAATTACTTGATTAGTATTTCATTTGCTAGCTAATACTGTATTCTGGCTTGACTGGATACTCATATGTGCCTTGTGGAAATATCTTTAGTTTCAGACTGACTAATCCAAGTTCACCCACTATGGGAGGTCTGCGAGAGGATCCTCAGCCTCCTTACTTCTCATTTGAGATACTTTAACCATCTCATTCAATTGCGTAGGGATGGGGGGGCAATGGGGATGGTTTGGCCCAGGTGGCAATGTTTTTGGGGTGTCCTGGCCCATAGCCACATCCCCACATGCCCTGGCCACACCCCCACACACCATGGTCACGCCCCCAACCACACCCCCTCACTGTAGCCCCGCACCTCTAGCCCCCCTCCACACACTCCAAGCTCTGCCATTGATCCCACTGGGCCTCAAAAATGAAGGAAAATTTGTGTGATTCACTCCAAGAATTTCTTTAAAAGGAAGACAAAGAGGACCTCAGAGAGACAGAAACAAAGATTGTTGTTGTTGTGTGCCTTTCAGCCATATACTATTAATTGTGACCCTAAGGTGAACCTATCATAGGGTTTCTTTGGTAAGATTTGTTCAGAAAGGGTTTGCATTTGCCTTCCTCTGAGGCTGAGAGAGGGTGACTTACCTACAGCCAATCAGCGGGTTTCTATGGCTAAGCAGGGATTTGAACCCGTCTCCCACTACACTGGCATCCACAAAGAAATGGTGTCATCGCGTGGTGGTGGCCTACTCCCACTAATTCATTGCATTTATTTTTTATTACGACACTCATACGGGGCCTTCCTTTCAGTTCAGTCTCCTAAATGGACTCCCACTCTAGCTTCAGATAAGTTGGTACTCCATGAGCCTTTATATTAACAGTACCTCCAGTCATTTATTTATTTAGCTAGTTATTTATTTATATCTCACCTTTCTCCCAAATGAGATGTAAGGTGGCTTACAATAGTCTAAAAAGATAAGCATTCAGTTTACACAATTTTTTAAAAAATTAAATATTTCAAGTATTAAAACATGCTTAAAACAGTTAAAGTACTTAGATTATATTTAAAATATTATTTGAAAAATGATTAAAAGATAGAGGGTAATAAAAAAGATCAAAAGATAGAGCACACCATTTTACACATACACAACAACTCCATCATTAAAATTCAAGCTCCAAAGGCCAGCCAGAATAAAAACGTCTTCACCTGCCAGTGGAAAGAGAGCAGAGAGGGGGTCATTCAAGCCTACCATGGAAGGGACTTCCATAGTCTGGAAACAGCCATGGAGAAAGCTCTCTCCCAAGTCCTCACCAATCGCAGTTGTGATGGTGGTGTGACTAAGAGAAAGCCCCCCCCCATCTCAACAGTCGTATTGGTTTATATACAAGACTTGGAGCCCTGGTGGTGCAGTGGTTAAATGCCGGTACTGCGGCCACAATGCTGTGAGTTCGATCCTGCAGGGCTCCAGGTTGATTCAGCCGTTCATCCTTCCATAGGTCAGTAAAATGAGTACCTAGCTTTTGGGGGGCAATTAGCTAAACACATTATAAACCGCTTAGGAAGCTTTGCACTGATAAGCAATACAGAAATGTAACTGTAATTGCTATTGCTAGGCTCCTTTCGGACTAATTTCAAAAACCCCCAGTCATTCAAAGTCATTCATTGTTTCTGACCAAAACACTGAGTGAAGAGAAAGAAGCCGAGGTGGGACAGGAAACCTGTAGCACTCTTCAATGTTGTCAGACTGTGTATCTCCTATCAGCTCTGACAACCACTGTTAACAGCAAAAAAATGATAGCAGCTGAGGTCTAATGAATAGCATATCCCCATTACAGACATTGCTTTCTCAACCTAGTACCCTTCTAACATTGTGGAGAAGCCTCTGGAGAAAGCCAATCAAATACTTGAACTGAATTCTTGGTTGCCCACGGTAACCAGGTAAGTTTGAAATACAAATGCAAGGCTAGGTGGGTTGCCTTGATGTCCATGTTCCATGGCTAAAAACAAGACTATTTTTCTCATTTGGCTGGGGCACATCACAGTGATTATCCATGACAATATTTGAACAGCCATGTTAAGGCACATGGGACTTGCTCCCTTTCCCCCATCCCAAGACCTGTATGTAACTAAGTTGCTGCTGCTTTTTTCCATGAAAAACAGCCATGTCATCAAAACTCTTCCTGCAGAAGGAAATGGTTTATAAGCAGTCAACTACAAATCACTTCCTTCCATGCCGAGGCACACAGGACATTAACCAGTTGCTTCAGCGGAAATGTGAAACAACCCTGAACGGCAGTCTGAGTCAATCGCAGATGACTTTGAGGCTGAGGTAGGTGTCTCCATGCCACACAATTAGCTCCTTGTTGGAAACAGACTACTCTGAAACAGTTACCTTTCTCAGACAGGAAAACCCATCGCATTTGGTACCAAGCTTCTCTGAGGAACCACAGTTCTGCTTGCAATGGCAGGGCAGAGTGCCTTTCCAAACTTGACTTAGCTCCAGGTTTTACACGTCTTATGAAAGAAGCCCATTAATGAGGCAGCCAGCTTTAGCAAACCCCTCTCATGTGACCTCCAAGGGAGGCCCAACACAGACAGAGTGGGATTCTTCTAAGCTCAGAGTTAAATCATGGAGTCCAGGGTGACACATTAGCACTGGGACTGTGGAAAAACACACCAGTTGGCCAATCAAGAGGCAGCAAGCTAAACTGTTATTGTACATGTGTACTGGGAAGAGGGAAGGTCTAGGTCACATATCAGCAATGTATGGTCCACGACCTGTCTCAGTTCCTATTTGCCTCAAACAGCACAACCTATAGTGAAGGTAGATGGGAGTTGCAGTCCCAAAGGTTCCTCATTCCTGGTCTAGGCTGAGATGCTAAGGTCCTCTTACTTAACTCAGCATAGAAGTAAACAGTTTGAGAAAATGTCAGAATAACCAGAAGTATGATGTAATGAGATAAATAGGAGGCATTGAGATGTATCAGACTACAGTATGGGTTTCAGATCCTAGGACCCCAGCTGTTGTTGGACCTCCCAGAGGCTTGAGCCAGCATGGCCAATGGGCAGAGGTTCTGGCAGTTATAATCCAGAAATTTTGAAAGGTTGGTAATGAAAGTTTTGGTCTCCAAAAGACAGGTTTGAACACGGGAGGGATCACACTTAGGAATACAGAAAGTCTTGCCTATACCAAGAGTAGGAAATCTGTGTGTGTTGTGTGTGTGTGTGTGTGTGTGTGTATACACACTTTCAAGTTGCCTGTTGACTTATGGTGACCTCATAAATTTCATAGGGTTTTCTTAGGCAAAGAATACTCAGAGGTGGTTTTGTCAATTCCTTTCTCTGAAATATAACCTACACCACCTGGTATTTGTCAGTGCTCTCCCATCCAAGCAATTGCCAGGGTTGATCCTGCTTAGCTCTCAAAATTCCTTTGCCCAAGACTCCCTGCCAAAATCTGCAGGACTGATGGGCTGACTCCGTTTCCCCAAATTCATCAATAAAGTAGAATCATTAGCTAAATCTTCCAGCACTGAACTGATAGAGTTAAATCCTCTATCTACTGTTTGCAAATACCTATCACATTTATGTATTAAAGCTGGACCCATGCTCCCCAAAGACCACTCGTCTACAGGGGATACGAAGAAATGTATCTGTCAGAAAGAGAAACAGCAGTTACTGTGGGTTGGAAGGGATCGGAATTTCAGGATGCCTCTGAGGTAGATCAGTCAAAACTAGCATGAGAAAAGAAAGGGTCTATTTAGGTAAAATTCTGGGAGAAAGCAACAAGAACTGTAACATATAGTGCATTGTCAATTGGCTTAATACCAGAAAGAGGCAAAAAGGTTGCTCATGCATTGAACAGCAAATTATGCTCTAATGAAAGGTAGGAAAAAATACTAGTCACTCAGAAATGTAACAAAAAGTCATAAGCATACTTATGCTAATCGGTGGGATGGGCAGCTTCCCCAGCGTCATGAACTGACAACAGAGTTGCTTTACATGGGCCCGTGTGGATGTTACTGAATTGCAATTCCCCAGTCTGAACCACCAGAACCAACAGCAAGGGCCAATATGACATTCAATAGCGAAAACATAGGATATAAATGAAACTAACAAATACATCTCAGACTCAAAGGGCAAATGCAACCAAGGCAAAATGTGCCAAATAGCCACAGACCAGTTATGACTGAATGAGCCCTATGGTAATGGCAAAATGGCAAACACTTTCTTTCTCAGCCCTCCATCCCCATTGCCCTTTCTTTCAAGGTCCTAGAATATGGAGTCAGGATGGGGAAGTCTTAATGGAATCAGGCAGACTGGAGCTACGTTTATATTGGTTTTTAAATTGTATTCCTTGAGGGCAGAGCGTGTGTCTCATGTTTAGCAAAGGATGATAAATGGCGGTTTCCATGATCATTACTAGACAAAAAACCTGCATCAGCTCGATGGTCTTTCACTATAACCACATAGTTTATACTTGGCGAGTGGCAGAAAGAGACCAGAACTGACCAAAGACGTGTCCAGGTCCCTGCTTCAAACTAGCTGCAGTGGAGTTCATGAACTTGAACATTAGGGGTAGCTCCATCTGCCTCAGGAACCCAATTTGTTGAAATGGCGATCTGTTGGTTATTGTTGTATTTCTACTGACAGAGACAAAGGAAATCATTAGTGGACTTTTCTTCTTCTTCTGTAGCTTAGCTGGATGCACTTTGACCAAGGGGATGGAGAAGCAGCAAAATGTCTTATGCCAGTTGTACACGAGGCAACAGAAAATCTGGAAATCAAAGGGCACATGAAATCTTTTAGACAGATAGTCACAGTCGCATAGGGACGGGGGGGTAGGGGGGCAATTTGCCCCAGGTGGCAATGTATTTGGGGTGTCCCAACCCATAGCCACGCCCCTGTGCACAGTGGCCATGCCCCTCATATTGTAGTCCCACCCTCTCCACCTACCCCTCCACACACTCTAAGTTCCCCCATTGAGCAGTCATTTTAGCCTGCTGCGGCAGATATACACTAAAACTACTGTGACCTATTAAGAGACTAAACAAGATTTACATTAGAAATAAAATAATATCCTTAGCTTTAAGGTAATCATGAATTCCAAATCCCATCATCCTTGATGACTTCATTCCACAGGTTTGGACTATGTTAACATAAAACACTTAACAGAATACTTGATCAGGCAGCTACAGTCTCGATAACCCCAAGACTCTAATCCTGTTTTCTAGTACAAAGTAACATTCATTTATGGAAATAACTGTCACAAGATATAGTGAGTGCCATTCATTTAGAAGGCTTTAAAGGAGACTGTAACCCATCAGACTACAGAAAACTAACATTTACTAGGTCAAACGATTTTTCTATCTGTATGTATGCTGTCTATTCTAAGAGTACAAAATGTAGAGTGTCCTCCTGTGGTTTTGGACAAGACCATTGCAAACCTAAAATTTAAAGTATATTTTCAAGTTCTCTCTCTCTCTCTCTCTCACACACACACACACATACAAAATTCTTCCAGCACTCTGATCCAGAGATGACTTTTCAAACAAGGCAGCTGTGGAAAAAGTAAAAGATGAATAAAATACTTGTCTGTTTTTAATACCCATGATCTCTAAGCTCACTTTTGATTTTCACCACTGGGTTGTTTTGCACATCTGGTGCTGGAATGGCCAGGTCATTCAGCATCCCTGAATATTCATCAGTTGATGAATAGGACCTTGTCTTCTTCCAAAGACCCATGCTCAGTTTATGGGAAAGGTCAAAGGCTCAGGCCAAAAAAAAAAGCACAGCTGATATATTTCTGATGCAATGGCTACAGCATTAATATGTGCTGAATAATGCACCTCTGCTAACCAGAGTGGTAAAGAAGTGCAGAAGAATTCTGTAAATTCCAAATCTAATCAAATCTTTACAACTGGTGCCATGTCTTAGCTGGTGCAGGCCTCCTCAGATGAAGAAAGAGAAGAAGTGAGTCCAGATAACAAGATCCAGTAAGAGCCAGAGGAGGCTGGCAGTTCTGCCCTGAAAACAGACCCTGGGCTGTCACATGCTGACCTTGAAGAGAGAGACTTAGAGATTAAGCTACATCATCCTTGGGAGGATACAGACATCATCCTTTGGAGCACTGCAGACTAAAATGACAGTAACAAAAGTACAGGCAAGAGCGTGTCCTGCCTTAAAAGGAAAACACTGAGATAATGAAGCCAACATTGCTGACCACCATCTTGCAGTAAATAAGTCACAGCCAAGTGTGCATCTGTGCTGCAGATCAACAACTCCACTATCTTTCGCATTGTGGTGGTCCCTGGTCTCTATTTTCCTTGAGCCTTGGCTCGCTTACTCCCTGACTGGCTCTTGACTCTGCTTGGACTACTTTTTGTGCTTAGAACCTGGACGGCTTTGACCACTTGACTGCATTTTTGGATCCTCTGTGCATGTCCTCAGAATGGTGCTGTTCCTCCTTTGTTTTTACCTCCTATCTCATGATTAATGAATTGCTTCCTGTTGTGTGTTTTTTAAACATAGTTGGCTCACAAACCAGGATTGCAAACCAGGAGTTGATTCAAGTTCGCAGCAACCCATGGTTTCTTTAAACTAGAAGGATTATATCATTGGAATGTAGACAAACATCAGGCCAAGGATATATCTTCAAGTAGCCATGTGTCTTTCTTTACTGTGGATTTTTTTAAAATTATGATTTACTAACTGTAGTACCCAGCATTGCTTGAGAAAATCATTAACTTCAGCTTCTACTGCTCTGGAGGGTGACTACCAGTCTTTTTGAGTATCCAAATATTCTTCATGTTGCCTACCAGTCTCAGTTACCCTTGAAAGCATGCCTCTCCTGACTAGTTGTCAAACAACCTACTGTGTATGAATGAAAAAAAAATTGGAGTGCCCTCCGCAGGGCCACCCTAAGTGAATGTTACACACACCACATAGCCTATACATTAATTCACATCATTCCAAACATCCCCTCCAAATGTCGTAAAAAATCCATACAGCTGTTTATATGTGATATGGTGGCAGGCATAAAATTAGTTTTATATCAATATTATAGCAAAACATCAAAAATTTAGATTTTTGAGCTCTGTTCTCTGAAATCTTCCAAATAATGGGCCATACTACTCTGTATGAATAAAAAAAAACATTATTAGGTGCCCCACAGCCCCGTTTGTGAACTTTGTGTATGCCACATAAACTGCTTAAAAACCTCCATAGAAGGAGACTCCACCACACTCTGAGGTAGCATATTCCACTGCCAAACAGCTCTGATCGTCAGGAATTTAAGTGAAATCTCTTTTCCTGCAGTTTGGATCCATTGCTCTTTGTCCTAGTCTCTGCAGCAGCAGAAAACAAGCCCACTCCCTCCTTGATCTCTCCAGCTGTTTTGTTTTTTTAATAATGATACAGTGACAAATGAACCTTTTTATTTATAGGGAATTACTAGTTATATAGATTTATACATTTTATTTATACAGATTGTTTAATTGATATCCCACACTGTAACACAGGACTTCAGAGCAGCATACAGACTGGCCATTGTGTATTATATCTGCATTTTGGTTTGGTTTGTGGCACATAGAGCTTATTGTATTAAACATACATGTCATAAATTAACACTGAACATGCTTTAACATTTCATCCACAGTGTAATTCTTAGTTCTCCTCCCCCGTTTCTTTCTCCAACACTGGTTTGGAACTTTACTAAGCCTTTAACCCACAAAATGTAGTTCTGGAGAATGCAGAAGTTTCCTCATTACTGTGAGGAAAATGTTAGTCAGTGCTCTTAAAAAGGTTTCATACTACTGCTGCTTTGGATTGGTTTCTAGGAACCAGCATCGTCATTTTTGTCCATTCAAAGCAAAAGAGGAATTTGCTCATTCATATTTGTACTCCTTTACACTTTCCCCATCCTTCTTTCATATTTAGTCTATTTTAAAAGTAGACCGCCTCAAAAAACCCCCAAAAAGCCCCAAAGCAATGATGGCAGCATTGTTACCAACTCACTTTCCCTTGGGACCCACTAAAGCTATTTCCACACTAGCCTGTTATAGTGTGATGATTCCACTTTCAATATCCTCTGGAATCCTGGGGTTTGCAGTTTCGGGAGGGGCCAGTCGGCAAACCCCAGGATTCCAAACCCCAGGATTCCAGAGGATGTTGACAGTGGAATCATCGCGCTATAACAGGCTAGTGCGGAAATGGCCTAAGTGATTACCAATGCTTTTAAAGCACTGTATTAGAAATGAGGGACAGCTAGTATGGTGTACGGATATGGTGTCCCTATACATCCTCTCTCTTGCCCATCTCCTTCCTTCAGTGTACAGGGTGAAGAGGGTTTGTGGTGCTGAGAAATAGGGATATGAGCCATCCCCAGCTGGGCAGGCAGCAGTGGATGGAGGAAAAGGATGACAACGATGACTAGAGGCAAGTTTTTAAAGGGCTGTGTGGTCAGATTGGCGCCTAGTAGAGGGAATGTTCCCCCAGAAAAAAGGCACCTGAAGTGGGAGCAGGGGTTGAAGAAACTCACAAATAATCAAGTCTGTGCAAGTTATGGACATCTCCACACTACATTGTTATAGTGCTATGATTCCACTTTCAACATCCTATGGAATCCTGGGGTTTGCCGTTTAAGGAAGGAGGGGCCTTTAGAATTCTCAGCCAGAGAGCTCTTTGGCCTCCATAAACTACAAACCCCAGAATTCCACAGGATGTTGAAAGTGGAATAATAGCACTATAACAGCGTGGCGTGGAAATGGCCTAAATCTACAAATGTAGAGGACTGACTGTATAACTATTGCCCACTATGACTTTAATCTGTGGAACTATAATCACAAGTGTGTTTCTTTAAGTAGCATCATTCCAAGCTGGTCCTGGTGCTTATGCAACTCCACACAAACGCCCCACTAATCTCAATGGAATGTGCGTGCATGTGTACATCCCAGCAAAATTGATGGCATCTCAAATGAATGAGCTGCGAATGCCCTTCCATGGCACTTCCCACTCCTGTCAGCAGTCTCAGTAGACCCTTTGGAGCCTTTGGATGCAGCAGGTAGCTGGAGATCTCTGGACTGTGCAGGGGTAGGTACAGCACAAGGCATGAAGATCACGACTATGTTTAAGCCAACCTTTGTAATGTTTTGACATGCCAATTCAAAACGGTCACCCACCCACCGCTCTGCTCTTTTTCAAGAAATCTTTCGGTTGCAGCTCCAGTGCTGTTTCATTCTCTTCCCCCACAGCGTGTTTCCTGGGAATTCCATCCCGCCTTAGCAGGTCTCCTCTGTGTTGCTGCCCTTGATGGATGTCATGTTAAGCTGCCTCCTGACCCTGCTCTAGCACGGCACTGCCATAACTCAAGATGAACAAGGGACGCAGCCTTTCGCCATCCAACAGTGCCTAGCAGTTGGGCTCATTCAGAATCCATTCCAATGACTTTCTCCTCCCCTTCCCCCCTGTTTTCATCTTTTCTTCTTTCCTCCCTAAAGCCAAATCCATGTGGCTGGAATACTAATGGGAGGGCCAAAAGAATCAGACTGCCTGCCATCATTCTTCTTAGCCTCTGGAGTGACGGCAGGAGGAAGAAGAGGGTTTGCTGGAGGGATTCTGGGAGCTATGGTCAGAAAAGTAACTTCCCCAATTTCTGGACATTGTGAAATCAATATTTATCTACCTACTAACAAGAAACTCATTCTCTAAATGCCTCTCCTTATGTAGTCAAAACGGCACTGTCTATGCACAAGAGGGAAGTGTCAGCACACTCGAGGGAAAACCCGAAGTTTACAGAAGTATCAAACATTCTTTGAAAAAAATCCAAGGGTAGTGATGGGGACCCCCCCTCAAACGGCCCAGTGGGGACTGAGCATGCTGAGTTGCCACAAGAGGCAGACTGGGTGTTGGCGAAGGAGATGACAGAAAACAAGAAGGCAGGTTGTGGAGGGGGGAGTGCAGTATTCTGGAAAATGGCACGGCTGGCTGGCTGGCTGACCTGAAACCTGAAAGGGCACATTCCACACCCAAATTCTTCCAAATATGACTTCAAGGGATATCTTGTCATACCAGCCAGAAGATAAGGCAGCAATTCCCAGTCCTCAAGGCAAAGTGGTGAAATGGCACAAAAGCAAGGGGCCGGGGGCAGAGGGAGAAGCACCATTCAGAAATTGGAAAAGTTACTCTCTTGGACTGGCTGGGGAGTTCTGGGAGCCGTACTCTAACAAGGTACCATTTCCAAATTTTGGGCAGAACCAATATTGAGGATTTTAAAGAAAAAACCCTTCTACCTGTCATAAGATAAAAGACATATTCTAGTCTGTATCTGCACCTATCCAGCCCTAAAGGCCACCTGACATTCTCCCTGAAATGTAATAAGAAATCAGAACTGTATCTTCTATGCAACCTGTTGAGGTTTTACACTGCCTATACAGATAAGCAGAGAACTGGCTTAATATTTTTGTCTGTTCAAAGTGTTGAAATCACACATCAAGGTTGCAAAAGACCTCAGAGAAAAGCCCATCGTTCATACAGTCACAAGGCTAGTCAAGGAAACAATACTTAACACGAAACTTCAATTCTCTGAACCTCTGCTGACTCACTTCCCGCAACTTCTAAGACAACTGAAACATAGGCCATTTCCGCACTAGACTGTTACAGTGCTATTATTCCACTTTCAACATCCAACAGAATCCTGGGGTTTGCAAATACAACTGCAAACCCCAGGATTCCATAGGATGCTGAAAGTGGAATCATCACGCTATAACAGCTTAGTGCGGAAATGGTGTCAGAAAAACAAGTCTGAATGGTGTTTTTGATTCCCTTGAGAGAAAAAATTGCCTCTGACCAATCTTGTCAGTTTTACCTGAAAGGTGACTTGGCTTACATTGCACTTTCCCCCTTTTTTTAATGGCAGGAATTGCATCTTTCACTTCAAGGTGGTATTTTGAACCAACCAGACTATCAATAGCTGCTTAGTCACAGAATCATAGAATCATAGAAATGTAGAGCTGGAAGAGACCCCAGGGGCCATCCAGTCCAACCTCCTGCCATGCAGGAACACCCTCAAAGCACTCCCGATAGATGGCCATCAAGCCTCTGCTTAAAAACCTCCAAAGAAGGAGGAGACTCCACCACATTCCATGGAGGCAGCCTATTCCACTGCCAGACAGCCCTGATTGTCATGAAGTTCTTCCTGAGGTTCAGGTGGAATCTCCTTTCCTGAAGCTTGAATCCACTGGTCCTTGTCCTGGTCTCTGGAGCAGCAGAAAACAAGCCCTCTCCCTCCTCTACATGGCATCCCTTCAAATATTTAACTATGGCTATCATGTCCCCTCTTAACCTTCTCTTCTGCGATATTCATCTTGTTTGGTCTACCAGCCACAGAATCTCCCAGTTACTGACCATGGCAGCTAAGGGATTTAAAGAACTGCAGTCCATGGAGGCAGTGGCTTGTGTGCTGGACAAGCACTCTTGGTGACCAGAGTTCAAATCTCGACTCAACCAGGGAAATGCACTGGGTGGCCTTGGGCAAACTGCAATCTCTCAGCCTCAGAGGAAGGCAATGGCAAACCTCTAAAATATTCTTACCAAGGAAACTCCACAATATGGTCGCCTTAGTCTTCCAAGACAAACTTTTGAATCCATCCTCGGTGCTGGGTCAGAGGACTGCCATCACCACCAACTAACCTCAGAAGGTTGAATAATGGCTGCAGAGTCTATCACCACTGAGCACTAGTTTTATTACATCCTACATCTGACAGGCACTGGCCTGGATGCTGGGGAAACAGACTGGTTGGCTGGATGGTTCCATGGGCTTATCCGATAGGGCTATTCTTATGTTGAGTGGGCAGCTGTGGCCCTCCAGATACATTTTTGGCCTCAACTTGCCAATGGCAAGGGTCTAAAACAACTGGGGGCTACAGTTGCTGACATCTGATTTAGAAGGTGCAGGACAGGCCATGTGAAACACACACACACACACAGTATACTCCAACAGAGAGGAAGGATATCCATGTGGCCACTTTACCACCTAATGGTAGTGTCAACCCTACACACACACACACACACACACACACTCTACTTGTCAGAGTTCCAGGAACCACAGTCTCAAAACTTTTCAAAAAGCATAGTTTATTTGAAACTGCAGTACATACATCAGACTTTAGAGCTCAGCCTAACAGGAGAGGAGAGAACAAGCCATTAAGATCCCAGACCCACCCGTGAATTCTTCTTAGGCTGTAGTCCCATTATCTCCCTGCAGGCGTTTTCCCAGGCCTTGGTCCCAGTCTAGCATCTACTTCATTGTCTCTAATCAACTACTCTAATTCCCATACTAATGGTGGGCATTACTGACTGCTCAACACTACCTCTCCTGTGGGGGCTACCGCTTTCTTCCTTTTTCTTTTCCAGCAGGAATTCTATGCTTTTAAAACCTGTATAATGCAGGGATATCAAACTCGTCATCCCTCTTATCTACTTCCATGCCAATACAAATCTAGTTCTCCTGATATCTGCCCATGATGCAGCTCCTAAGTAAGGGCAGAGGATTTTTTTTGAAAATAGAAACTTAGCCATAATCCTACATGGGGTATGACTCAGAGCAGAGACTGGAGGGCTGGGAACAAATCCTATGTTTGCACTACTGCAGTAGGCTTAACTTAATGAATGCCATCCTGGGTTAAACAAACCACTTTCTCATCACAGTCAACTGGTGAACTCTGCTGAATCAACAAACATCACTGAACTGGTCAACTGTGGAAGGCACAGTTTGATTCTTGTTTGCTACTGACACATTTAACTTTGCCTTCCATCTTTTCAGCCATAAGTTTTATTACGTTCAATCATTCCTGCCTGTGAGAAGCAGCAGCTTTTTGGAGGCCCTAACAGTCATAACACCCAGATAGTGAAGGAGCGAAAGTTACCTCTCACCAAGTTGCAACAGAAACCTAATTTACTAACACTTTAGCTATGTGTGAATAGAATTCAACACAGGGCACTAGTTACTGGGATCTAGCTACTTCTAGTTACTAGTTATTTCTAAGCTCTGCAATAAATAAATAAATAGTTAAAAATCAAAATTTTTAAAAAATGCAAGTTCATTCAAACCACTGAAACCATGGTTTCATATTCTAATTTGCTACCTTATCACAAGGGATGTTTTGCCAATTTGAACATCACACTAAGCCACAGTGAAGCTGGTTGAGTAGGATGATGGAAGTGACCCAGTGGGTAGCAAATTGCACCAGAGTTAATGCAATGTTGTGAGGCAAAATGGGCACCAGATGTGTCTACAAAAGCACTTAAAAGATAATGGCAGGAATTGCATTTTTACCACAATTTAAGGCAGCTGTGTGAAGGGAAAAAAAAGGCACCCAGAGAACCCTGAATAGACCAACAAAGGCGATAAAAGTTTTTAAAGCATGCAATAAAAGAAAGGATAAAAGAACTGAGTTTGCTCAACCTTGAATTCTACAGAGAGTTGCTGACCTTCCACATTTTACAATGCTGCTTCAAACAAGGAGAAGGACAACAGCAGAGGTAATCTAACACTAGAAATGATAAGACTGGAAATGATTGGTTTAAATTGCAATCCCTGATTAGCAGATAAGCTGCAGAAAGAAACAGGTTTATCATTCTATCATCATTGCAGCATTTAAAAAAAAAAAAATAGAAAGATGTGGGGCACCTAATAAATACCTGATTGGCCATCCTGGAAAGAGTGCTGGATTAAAGCCATTTCTGCACAAGGCTGTTATAGCGCTATGATTCCACTTTCAACATCCTATGGAATCCTGGGGTTTGCAGTTTTGGGAGGGGCCACCTGGCCCCTCCCGAAACTGCAAACCCCAGAATTCCATAGGATGTTGAAAGTGGAATCATAGCGCCATAACAGTCTCGTGCGGAAATGGCCTAAATGTGTTCTTGGGCCAGCAGGACTCTAGCCAAGGTCCCTGTTAGCCTGGTAACTCTGTAAAAATCTCAGGTTAGGGGAGTATCCCTTTGGAGTTCAAGAAAGAGATAATATAGGAAGGACAGATGTAATTCTTCAGTAATTTCATTCTTGAAGGAAGCAGTGAATAATTTTAGTAAAATTCTTCCCATTGGGAAAAAGGCTTCAAATACTGTGCAGTTCAAAAACTATTCACAATTCAGGACTTACTCAGCAAAAAAATCTGAAGGTGGTATAGCATTTACTACACAGACCATGGCATTTTCTGTGTAGAAATAGTCTATGCAGAAAATTCTGTTTCCTGCACAGAAAATGCTGTAATTGAGAACTTTTTCTGTGCAGAATTTACACATTTTTGCGTGCAAAACAACCTTTCCAGCAAAAGAAACAAAAATGCTGTTCCTGTGCAGACGCACCACATGCAAATTTTGCATTGACTAAGTCCCAAACTGTATTTGAGATCTCCAAGTCACCCTGTCATCAACCACCCTACTCAGGCCTTGCAGATTCCGGGATGTGTCTTCCTTGATCGCATCTATCCATCTGCAATGGGATCTTCCTCTTTTCCTACTGCCTTCCATTTTACCAAGCCTTATTGTTTTTTCTAGTGTTTTTTCAGATCTTCTCATGATATGGCCAAAGTATGACAGCCTCAGTTTGGTCATCTTGGCTTCTAGGGAGAGTTCAGGCTTGATTTACTCTAGGACCCATTCATATGTCTTTTTAGCAGTCCAAGGTATCCACAGAATTCTTCTCCAGCCCCACATTTGAAAAGAGTTGAAAGGAACTGATTTTCCTCCTATTAGATTTCTTCACTGTCTAGCTTTCGAAATAAACAGAGATTGGAAATACAATGGCATGGAGAATCCTAACTTTAGTATTCAATGATATCTTTACACTTCAGGATCTTGTCCAGTTCCTTCATGACTGTCCTTCCAGGTCCTACTCCTCTTCTGATTTCTTGTCTGCAGTTTCCATTCTGATGAATGACTGAGCCAAGTATGGAAAATCTTGAACTATTTTAATGTCTTCATTGTCTACTTTAAGGTTGCGTAAATCATCTATTGTCATTGGTTTTGTTGTCTTAATGTTCAACTGGAAACCTGCTGTTGCACTTTCTGCCTTGACTTTTTTCAGTAATTTTTCCAAATCATTGCTGTTTTCTGCTGGCAGCATGGTGCATTATTCAGGGGATGATAACATTCTCACTGTAGCCAGGAAATACACAAAGTGTACCTGAAAGCGTAATCCTAACTCTAACTTTCAATACATCAAAATTCTCACTGGAATTAGAAAATATTACAGTTCACTCAATAAAACTTATTTTTAAAATCCTTGGGCAAGACAAGAAACAAGAACATTTAAGCTACAACTTGGCTTCTATATTATAGACTCAGAAAAGAAAACCAATGAAAAGCAGCAAACAACACAGAATGTACTTTGTTCCTTAACATGTCTAGATTGGATTTTTGATGTAAGTTACATTTAGAAGAGACCCATTGACATTTAATTTTGTTAAGTTAATTGGTGACATGTAACTCAACATTTGCCTTGTTTCAGTGAGCCTATTCCAAGCATGGAAAGCCAGCTGGAGTAGTGGTTTGAGTGCTGAACTTTGACTCTGGAGACCAGGGTCTGAATCTCTGCTCAGCCACAGAAACCATTGGGTGACCCTGCTCAAATCACACTCTCTCAGCCTCAGAGGAAGGAAAGGGCAATCCCTCTTTGACCAAATCTTACCAAGAAAACCCCATAATAGGTTCAGTTCATGGTCACTCTAACTGAGAAACTACTTGAAATCACACAAGAACAACTCCAAGGATGACTAAGTCTGGATCGAACCCTGTATCTAAAAAATGCATTCCAAGCCAAATTGTATGGCAGCTTTTTCTACAAAGCTGCTTAACACTACTACCTCAGGCAATCTACAGAATATCTAGACTGTGATCTCCCGTTGAATAAAAATTCAGCTGCTTGCAGTATTCCTAAAGGGGAAAAAAACACAGATAAGCATAAAGATACATACTGCATTTGATGCACCTGCAAACCACAATTAAGCTTAAACATAGTCCATCACACTACAAAATTCAGCACTAATTACCTTCCACATGAGCATCTTTAGCATGGTAATATGTTAAAACCTGTAACAATAGTCAATTTGGAAAGGAGCTTAAGAAAGTCAGCAGGGGGGAGAAATTGCATATGGGAGGATGCTCAGGTGCCTACAAATAAATAAAAATACCCAATATTACAAAGCAAGCAATTTCCTATAAAAGCAGCAATCCCATTTTTTCCTCTACAAAGGCAACTCTTTGCAGAGATTATACACACTGTTCTACTTCTTCAGCCATTATTGTTTGCTTCTGAAATCAAAGAAACAACCAATTCTTTAAGGAGCTGCACTCTCCTTGAAGAAACAGGTTCGCAGTTCAGGGGAAACCATGTTGAAGGAAGCTGAACTGTGGTTTGTTATCACATCAAAAATATATGAGCAGCCAGTAAAAATCAAAACAAAGACAAAAGTTCCTGACACTTGACAGCAAAGACAGTCAAATCTTTCCATACCTTTATTTTTATTGCAATGAGTTAAAAGCCCATAAGAAATGGGAAGAAAAAAATCAGACAGTAAAACTTCACTTAACAGCCATTCCCTAATGAAAAAGGAACACCAAAACAGAGTCATTAACATTTATTGCCCAATATGATAGAAGGCATCTTATTGAATACTGAATTATTGTTCAATTAATTATAGGGATATATCTCACAGTGAGTTGTATTTGGCAGTTAGAGATATAACACACACACACACACACACACACTGAGGTTGCAACAAACCCAGAACCTCCACACATTTGCAAATTACTTGAGCTACAAGATAGGGAGATGCAAGGGAATACTTTTTCTGTGGCTGCTCTCAGACTGTGGAACTCCCCTCCAAGGAAGGCTAGGCTGACCTCTTCTCTGTTATTGTTTTGCAATTGTCTGGTTCCAGAGGAAGGGGCTTCTAATGGTTGAGTATTGCAGGGTTTTTGTTTTTTTAAAAAATGATCTGCATTCAAACTGGTTTTAACATTATTGTGTCTATTATAATTTGTTTAATTTACTAAGATATAAAAGTCAAAGTTTGTACGTTTGCCTGTCTTTGACAGGCAAAGACCTCATATGATTGGCTGCTTGTGAAGATTCCATGGAATCCTGGGCTTTAGAATTCTCAGCTGGAGAGCTCTTGGGCCTGGCTGGTTGCTATGGAGATGAGGCCTAGCAGCAAGAAGGAGGGCAGTGTATTCCCTCAGCAACCCAACCTCTCTGTGTTAATAACGCTGAATACAGATTGCGTTGGGGAATATGAGGAAAAGTTACAGGTACTGGAGAAGACAGTTTGGGGAATTAGAGACACAGGATCTCAAACCTTTCTAACAAGTATTACCTATGAGAAAATGAAATCCCGGCAACATCAGGTATATACGCTAGTGGTATTGTAATATTCTAATTCATGCTTCTAGTTTGTATTACTTTTTAATCTTGTTGTGAGCTGTCCCAAATCTGGTTTGAGGAGCAAGGAAGAATATCAGTCAAATAATTAAACAAAGTAATAACCCACTTGAAAATTGCAATGTCCCTCCAACAAAGAGACTTAGGTTTATTCCCACATTCTGCTACCTATCTCTCCCATCCCTTAGTTAAACTATCAATAATAGTTAAAACAACTTAAGAACACTTATTAAAAAAGTCAGCTTCCCATTGGCTCTCTTTGGCAGTTTGGTTGTCGCCTAATGGGGCTAGCAGAGGCAATGGGGGCACAGTGGTTAGTGAAACGGATTGGGGCCTGGGAGGTTTAGGCCATTTCCGCACTAGCCTGTTATAGCGCGATGATTCCATTTTCAACATCCTCTGGAATCCTGGGGTTTGCAGTTTCAGGAGGGGCCGGATGGCCCCTCCTGAAACTGCAAACCCCAGGATTCCAGAGGATATTGAAAGTGGAATCATCGCGCTATAACAGGCTAGTGCGGAAATGGCCTTAGTTTCCAGTTCCCATTGGCTACGAGACTCACTGGGTAGACCTGGCTGCTTCACCCAGTTTCTTCACCTGACCTGCCTCACAAGACAAGTGAAGCAGGATAACAAAAAGGCCATTAATATTGCTTGAGCTCATAGAAAGAAAGGAACGATATCAATGTAACAAATAAATAAACTTGGAGTCTTGGACTACAGCCCTGAAGACCACGGTGTAATTTCTCATTTATCCATGGAAACCCACTGAGTGACTTTGGGAATGTCACACACTCTCAGCCCCAGAAATTCCTGTGATAGCTCGCCTTAGGATCACCGTACGTCAGAAATGAATTGAAGGCATGCAACAACAACAGCAACAATTCATAACTACTGTCAAATTTAATTCTGAATAGATTTTGTGAAAGCCGTTGTATCAGACATCATTAAATGAAAGCTGACACATTTCACCCACAGAGCCAATTTAGCTGGAGGAAGAAGGCCCAGCTGCTCTCAAAATAGGGAATATATAGAAACTTTCTGAGGCTTAAAATGAAAGAAGTTGAGCTGTTTCATCCCAGAGAGGACAGCCCATAGAATAATGCTTGTGTGATATCAGTGTGACAGGGGAAGGAAAAAAAATGTGACCCTTAACACTATAATGCACTACAGTGATTTGGTGAATGCTGCACTTTGCCATGAAATTCTAATGTTCTCTCTCATTTTTCTTCCTCACACCGTATGCTCCAGAAATAGATCAAACGGAATGTATCTACAGGATGTTATCTGACTGATGAATACTCATTATGGAATTATATCGGCACTTCAAAAGCGTCCAAGTCATTCCACTGTTGGTGAATCTCTCAACACTCTTAGCTTGTGGGTGTAGAAATGGAATGACACACTTGTCCTCTGACAGCCAGTTTGCTATTAAGATTACTGGGGTGAATCCATAGCAGGCCCTACTCCCAATCTCAAATGGTATAAGCCCACAGATTTGATTGTGGATGGCCTTATAGGTGAGACCTCATGAAGCCAGGAGGAAATATGGAGAACCAGTGTGGTGTTGTGATTACAGCAGGATTTCTCAACCCAGGTTCAGCACTTTTTTGAGCTTCAGATATGCCATTTCTGCACTAGACTGTTATAGTGCTGTTATTGCATTTTCAACATCCTATAGAATCCTTGGAGGGGCCTTGGAGGCCCCTCTCTAAACTGCAAACCCTAGGATTCCATAGGATGTTGAAAGTGGAATAAAAGCACTATAACAGTCTAATGCGGAAATAGCCATACACAGATGTTTGTATGGATGGATGCCTATGCAGGAGTTCCCTGAAACCTGAAAATAAATTCAAGAGTTCCTCAAGTGTGAAAAGGTTGAGAAAGGCTATATTAGAGTATTGGGCTAGGATTGTGAAAATCCAGGTTCAAGTAACAATGAGACATGAAACTCTCTCTTGTTCTGATCTACCTCATGGGATTGTCATGAGAATAATGCAGAGAAGAGACCAGCAGTACATACATTTCCATGTGCTGGATGTTATATGAAAACAGACATATACATACACAAATAAATGTGTAATCAGTGGCTAGACAACACAAAAATTCCTGAGATCTTCACTTTGCAAGGGTCACTTGAAGGAAGAAGAGAGATTCTTCTTTAGGATGAAGGCAGTACAGTTTTGGCCATCTGCACGCTGGCATGTGAAAGCTCGCCTTTATGCAGCCATGCCACTAAGCTCAACTGAGGCAAAATGCCAAAGCATAAGCAATTTTGAAGCACTGCAGGGCTGCAAGGTATTATTATTCTCTCAGTGTCCATGCTAACAGCTTTGTTTACTTCATTTACACAAGAACTTCAGGAACAAGGACTCCACTGCTACCAGGAGACAGTTTCTTGAAAAACAAAGCAATATGGTTTAGGATCTGTTATTGCAAGAGTGACTGAAATACACTTCACCGCAAGAGTTCAATTAAAAGGGGGAGCACCATGGCTGGACCCTGAGCAAGTGATGCCTTGGACTGTCAGAAGGCAGCCACGGCCCAAAAATGGGGGTTAGCCAGGGGGCCTTTCAAGTCAGTAGCTTTTGACCTCGCAAACACTGCTCTCCAGTATTCAGTGTTCACTTATTTAATTTATGCTTCACTGGAAAAGGTATCCAAAGTTGGTCAATAAAATAAAATGCAAATTAAAAATAATACCTCAATTAAAAAGCACAATGTAAAAGCAAATGTCCTGAAAACACAACAAAAGCTGCTGCCAGGCCGCACCCAATTAGACTAGGGGTGGACAACTGCAGCAAGCACCAAGAGGGATTAGTATGGCATTGTTGTTGTGTGCCTTCTAGTCTAGGCAACCCTATCACAGGGTTTTCTGGGCCTGAGAGTGTGTGATGTGCCCAAGATCACCCAGTGGGTTTCCATGACTCAGTGAGGAATCGAACCCTCGTCTCCAGGGTCCTAGTCAAACATCACTGACCACACCACGCTGGTTCTTTTGGCACGGCATGCAAAACATAATTTCCCTGCTGGGAAGGCAGTTTCATTCCCAAGTAGGAAGAAAGCTGCTGACACATATGACCACTGCTACTCTCACCTTCCTTCAAAGTGAAGGCCCTGAACACCCATGGAACAGGAAAGGAACCAGGGCATGTCTTGGGGGGCATATACAGACAGCATGCCTACAGAAACTCAAGCATCTGCACTTCAAATGAACCTTTAGCAGCAGATTGTTATAATTTGTCCCTCTGTGAAATCTTCTGCAGAAAGGATTCTTCTGAATTGCAGGGTTATCAGCTGCTGCCTGAGAACTAAGCATGGAGTAGTGGTTTGAGCATTGGATCATGACCCTGGAGGACTCATTCCCCACTTGGCTGTGGAAACCCACTGGGTGACCTTGGGCACATCACATACCCTCAGCCCCAGAAAACCCTGTGATGGGTTCACCTTAGGGTCTCCATAAGTCAGAAACAACTTTTAAAGCACACACCACCAACAACAACAACTACAACAGCAGCAGCTAGCTCCCATTTCAGTGTTTACCTAGAATCATAGAGTTGAAAGAGACCCCAAGAGCCATCGAGTCCAACCCCCTGCCATCTAAGAACACCCATCAGAGCACGCTCAACAGATGGCCATCCAACCTCTGCTTAAAAACCTCCAAAGAAGGAGACTCCACCACACTCGGAGGCAGCATATTCCACTGCTTGACAACTCTGACTCTCAGGAAGTTCTTTCTGAGGTTCAGGTGGAATCTCCTTTCCTGCAGCTTAAATGGAGATTCCATCTGAATCTCAGAAAGAACCTGCTATAGGTTGATGTCTGAACTTTAAAGGATGTATGCAAAATGTTGAACCCTATGCCAAAAATAGGTTTGACAACTTGGATAGCCTCCAGTACCCCACTGGCATCAGAGGTACCAGGTGTAACTCTTGAACTACTTATTCCAGAGCAGAATGGCCCTTTTTAAGAAATAAAACAAAAACAAGACTAAGCTGAATTAAGGTGCACCTCATTAAAAAAAAAAAGGGAAGTGATGCAATTTGACATATAAATGAGTATTTACAACCCAGGAATGCAAGTGTTGCTTAAAACTAAGATTCCACAAGGCCACCCCCTCCTCCTGTCAATTTACTGTTTAAATAAAGGATGTTCACAAGAAGGAGCTACCTTAATAGCATAGACCAAAGATACTGCAATAAGCTGTTATGGTAAATGTCAAGGAAAATAAGGCACCAACCTCAGCCATACCATTGTGTATTAGATGAAGCCTCTGTGCTCTCTGCTAAGTTACCTTATTGAAATTCTCCTAATTATTGACGCTAGCATATATACCCGCCCCCCATCTACCTAAAAATAGAGAAAGAGGCCAACTGTATACTTGGAGAAATAGAAAATGAAATGCTTAATCGGCTCTAAAAATAAGAGGACACGAGAAGAGTCAGTCAGTCTCTCAATCTCTCTCTCTCCCCCCACACACACACACACAGATCACTGAGACCATTTCCGCACGAGTCTGTTATAGCGCGATGATTCCACTTTCAACCTCCTATGGAATCCTGGGGTTTGCAGTTTGGGACCCGAAACTGCAAACCCCAGAGATTCCATAGGAGGCTGAAAGTGGAATCATCGCATACAGACTCGTGCGGAAATGGCCTAAGAACTGCTTCTAGCACAGCATTCTGCTCTCACAGTAGCCAACCAGTTGCCTACGGAAGCCCACAAACAGAACCTGAGTGTAATATCATTTCCTACTCATGTCCCTCCAGGCCAGTTGTTGTATGGGATATATTATTTCTATTATCCATTTCTAAGTATGTTTTTAAAACTGTTTTAATAATGATGACAGTTTATTTCAATGTTGATTTTTTGGTATGCTTTCAACTATACTCTAATCATTTGTTAGCTGCTTTGAATCCCAAACTTGAGAAAACGAAGGGTATAAATAAAGTCAATAATGATGATGATGATGATGCAAAGATGATGATAACAACAACAATATAGCTATTATGCAGCTGTTTCTTTAAAGTTATTATTATTGAACATACAAGATTTTACAACCTAAAATTACATACAGGGATTAACATAAACCTAAATACACAAACAGACATAACTAGTAAACTAGAAACTAACCTAATCTACCTAAATAAATTTAAATAGACCTCATAAAGACAAAGACATCTACAAGATCTACTAAATGACTTCCAACACTTCTTAAGATGGATATAATCATCACAATAATAAAGTAACTTCTAAATAAATCTTAAACTGAAAAATCACTTATCAAGTTATAGTTGCTATTGATTAGATATTAATATATCAGCAATTATCAGTAAATTATCGTTTATTCAAAACCGAACTTTGACACTGGTCTCCAATGACCTGTCAAATATGGTATCAGCTCTGTCCCATTCTTTCAACTATTATGTAGCTATTGATCACTTTCTTTCCCATGAATTTTTCTGATATCTTAATACCCTTTCAAAGCTGTCCAAATTAGTAACCACACTTAATCTATTCTACATTTTAATTACATGGTATGAGAGGTGCTAGTTCCCTGAATCTCCATCCACTCAGCTCCAGCAGATGAATCACATTCTGGTATTTAACTGAGAGGGAGAAAATATTTCCCTATCCAGTGCCCCACAGTGATCCTTCTGCTGCTTGACACAGACAAAAAAAAACCCAGCAGGGTTATGTAGAGCAGAAGCTGGAAGAGGCTTCACTGTTATTGGCTGCAAATGAGCGCGCTCCTCTCATTAGGGAAGAATTATAATCCTTATCCTGGCAGTGGAGAACTACAACCAGGATTTTGACCAGGGGCTTTTAAATGGTGGAACCAAGTCTTTAGAACTGCTCCAGCAAGGACAACATGGGGTGAATTTCTTGCAGGAACAGTCCTAAGGACTTGGTCCCACTGTTTAAAAGCCCTTGCCTGAAGCTCTCGATAGAATCACTGTCAGGAACAGATTCACTCTTACACGGATCAACAAACTTAATAGAAGATTTATTGTAACATAGTAAGGGATGCTGTCTTCAGACGTTAAAGCTCGAGAATGGAACGTTTTCCCCCACCTTACACTTTAACAGACAGTTTCTCCTAAGATAGTTGTAAAAGAACGAACGTCATCATGCCAAATGGTTCCTTTGAAATTCCAGCCAGAAGGAATGGTTGGCGCCTGGGAATAGCTAACAGCCTACTATCACTATTTCCTCAGTCTACTGCTATCCTAAAACAATAAAACATGGAGGACTCCCGACATCCTGCCCCACTTTTTTAAAAAAATATATACATAAAGATACACAAAATATAGAAAATATCACGGAACAGTAGAAAGACAAGAAAACTAAATAGTAATATGAATGCAGTAGCAAGTCAGTCGGGGCGTTGAGGAACATCAGCCGGCGAAGAAGTCAGCGAAGGTGCCCTCTTCAGCAAACTGGAATGAAAAACAGGATGAATAGCCTTGAGGGAAGAAGGGAGATCTAGTTCAAAAGAGACATCATTAATAGCCCTTTTCACAGGAAAAGGTCCGAGAAAACGAGGGGAAAGTTTTTTAGACGGAGAAGGAGAGGAAATGTTCTTAGAAGAAAGGAAAACCAAATCCCCGGGCTGGTAAAGGGGATTAGGCTGCCGTTTACGGTCAGCGAAACGTTTGTGGGAAGCTTTAGCGGATGCTATAGCATCTGAGACGGATTGCCAAATGCCAGAAAATTTAGAGACCCAAGCAGAAACAGAAGGAGGAGCGGAGGAAGAGAGGGAGAGGGGGGGGGGAAGGAGAAGGAAGGAAGCCGTAAACTATTTCAAAGGGGGGTTTCCAGTAGAGGTATGAACCGCAGAATTGATGGCAAACTCAGCGAACGGAAGGAGCGGAGCCCAATCATTCTGGTTCTCAGAAACAAAACACCTAAGAAATTGTTCAAGAGATTTGTTAACACGCTCAGATTGGCCATCTGTTTGAGGGTGATAAGCACTGCTGAGTTTCTGAGTGACTCCCAGGGTTTTCAGTAGACAAGTCCAAAACTTGGAAGTGAAAATTGGATCCCTGTCCGAAATGATCACCGAAGGTAGTCCGTGAAGTTTCCATACATGATTAACGAACAGGTCAGCCAGCTGGTCAGCACGGGGTAGTTTCTTTAGAGGCACAAAATGACATTGCTTGGAAAAGTGATCAGTAACAACCCAAATAACATGAAAGCCGTGTGAAGAGGGAAGAGACACGATAAAATCCCATGCGATGACCGACCAGGGGCTAGCAGGCGCAGGCAGAGGTTGCAGGAGCCCTTGAGGTTTAGATGTGGGCGACTTAGAAACGTTGCAAGTGGCACACTGCTTAATGTAAGTTTGCACGGAGGGGTTTAATCCAGGCCACCAAAAAAGGCGGCGAATCGCATGCAATGTCTTCAAAAACCCAAAATGTCCAGCGGGTTTGGAATCATGATAACGATGAAGTACCTGCTCGCGGGCAGCAGGGGGAACGTAGACCTTGGTGCCATAAAAGGGGAGATTGTCAACCCATTCTATTTTATCCTTGTTTGCCGGTAGCCAGGAGTCTGCATGCGCTGCATGAATGATAGCATCGCGGAGAGCGGAGTCACAAAGAGAGGAGGCAGAAAGCCTTGTCTTTGCTAATGCACGAGTAGTCACTTGAGAAGCCAGAGGGAGGCAGGAAACAAGGTATTGGAGTGGGAGGACGTAGCAGGGATTCCGCAAAACAGGGAAGTCGAGAGAGAGGGTCCGCCAGTTGGTTAGTTCGGCCAGGTTTGAAAACAATTTTAAATCGGAATCTCTGGAAAAATTCAGCCCATCTCGCCTGCTTAGGGGAGAGTTTCTTAGCAGACTGTAAGGCTTGCAAATTCCTATGATCAGTCCAAACTTCAAAGGGGAGTCGAGCCCCTTCAAGCAAATGACGCCAAGAGGACAGCGCAAAATGGATAGCCTTGGCTTCTTTCTCCCAAATAGGCCAATTAGCTTGTTGAGGGGAAAATTTCTTTGAAATGAAAGCACAAGGCCTGAGTGCTCCTGTGGTGTCATGTTGTAAAAGAACGGCTGCCATGGCAAAGTCCGAAGCATCCGTTTGCACAATGAATTGCTTCGTACTGTCGGGAAAAAGGAGTAAGGGCTCAGACGTAAATTTAGATTTCAAATGGTCAAACGCCGATTGACACTCAGGCGACCAACAAAGTCTATGCGCCTTGCCCGCAGTGGATCCTTTAGGTTTCCGTAGAAGGTTGGTGAGTGGAAGCGTTATGGCAGCAAAATCCTCAATAAAGTTCCGGTAGAAGTTCGCAAAACCAAGAAATTGCTGCAGTTGCTTCACAGTTTTAGGGACGGGCCATTGCAAAATGGAGTTAATCTTCGAAGGGTCCATTTTAAGTGAACAATCTTGAATCCTATATCCCAAGTAATCAAAAGTTTGGGTGTCAAATTGGCATTTAGATAGATTAACCACGAGGTTGTTATCTATAAGCCTTCGTAACACTTCACGAACCAATGACACATAAGATCCATGGAATCTGCGTAAATTAAAATGTCATCCAGATAAATCAGAACCCCCTGATACAACAAGTCATGGAAAATGGTGTTCAAAAACATTTGGAACACAGATGGCCCCGATTGTAAGCCAAAGGGAAGAACCGTCCATTTAAAGTTACCTAGAGGAGTTGCAAAGGTGGTGAGCCACTCAGAGTCCGGGTCCATTCTAATCCTATGAAAAGCCTCTTTAAGATCAAGTTTGGTGAAATATTTTCCTTGAACAAGATGGTCCAAAACAGTCCGTATCAGAGGTATGGGATAACAATTGGAGGAAATAACCTGGTTAATAGCAGAGTAGTTAACTATCAGTCTCGGATCCGCGCTGGGATCTTTTCTCTTCGGAAGAAGACAGGACTCGCCGTGGGGGCTGTAGAGGGCTTGATAAAGCCGCGAGCCAAGTTTTTATTTAGGAACTTCTTGAGAGCAAGGAGTTCTTTTTGGCTCATGGGATAAATTTTCGGTTTAGGCAGGGTGGCCCCGTCAACTAATTCCAGTTTACAGTCAAAGTCCGTGTGGGGAGGCAATTTGTCAGCCTCCCTTTCGTGGAAAGCCTTTTGGAAGTCTCGGTAGTGTGAAGGAATTTGTTGCAATTCTTCATGGGGAATAGAAAAGTTTTCATCTGAAGAGGACATAGTGCCAGCAGTCCAGTTTATCTGGGGGTTATATTCACGAAGCCAATCGATTCCCAAGACCAATTTGAACTGCATCGCCTTGGGAACTAGAAATCGCATGCTGTAATTGTTTTTGTCCATTTGAAATGAGATGGGCTTAGTGATTTTACTAATTACTCCCCCAGTCATTGAGGTCCCATCCATTTGCGTTAATTTGATGGGGCATTCCAAGGGCTCATAAAGAGTTTTCAATTGTTTGGCCAATTTGGGGTGTAACAAACTTCTGGAGCAGCCAGAGTCAATTAATGCCCTATGTACATGCAAAGTCCCATCGCTGCCACTAATCGCAACCGTGGCGTAGAAATGGGGAATTTTAGGAGTACTTACAGATGTTCCCGCCGCTTGCCAGTCATCGCAGTCAGGTTTAGAATCTCCATCTATGTCAGATGAGGACGAAGAGGTGGTTTCATCATCGGGATCGGAGTCTCCTGTCGCCGCTGCAGGGTCCTTAGAAGTGCGTCTAAGTGGTTGTTTGGCGGCCGCTGTCTGATGTGTGAATTCTATATCCTTTGGGTCTGCTCGTGCTCCCTTAGTCCCAGTCGGAGCTTGGTTTCCGCGGCAGGTGTTGGCGAGGTGGCCCGGTTTTCCACAGTTAAAGCACATGCCCAAACGGAGACGTTTGTTCCGTTCCTCAGCATTGAGGACGGTGGGACCGCGAGGTTGTCGTTTTGGCACGTCTTGTCTTTGTCGGTTCAGCTGAACAGTCTGGGTTATGCCTTCCATTTCAGTAGCTAGTCTGACCCAACCTAGCAGGGTCTGTGGATTGGCCTGCATTAAGCACCCGTGTAGAATATCAGGATTTAGTCCATCTTTGTATAACTCAATTAAATTTCATCACTCCACGGGACTTTGGTGGCCAGGTTTCTAAATTCACGGGAATACGTCCCCACATCGTTCCTGCCTTGTTTCATTCGTTTCAGTTGATATTTGGTGTTTTCCAATAAATGGGGGTCTTCAAAGCGTTCCCGCAGATGGTTCATGAAGAGCTGCAGATTTTCAGTTTCGGGGGCGCGGGAGTCATATAGGTTCGCTACCCAGTCTGCTGCCAGTCCTTTCATCCTCTGGCTTAGGTATCGAATTCGGGCCGCATCATCCCGAAATAGATGGCCGTGATCAATCATGAAATTGTTTGCCATAGTCAAAAAAAAGGAGAGTTTCTCCCCCTTCCCGTTGAAGGTCGCTTTCAGGTCTCCCACATTTCTGAGTAACAGTGGCGCTGGCGTGTGCCCTGTTGGTTGCTGGGGCGGACCAGGGGTGCCTGCCGCCGAGACAGCCGCTCGTGGTTCTCCTCCTGGTGATCTCCCTGTCTGCGAGGGACGGATGCGCATCTCGCGTAGCATGGTCTTGAGTTCGAGTATCTCCTCATCTTTTCTTTCCAGTTCGGTTTCCATTTGCTTTATCTCCTCCAAAAGGGATAGGTCTTTTGCTGATGTATCCCATCTAGCAGCCCTTCTGCGTTGTCTCAACGACGTATGTGGCTTTTCTCCCCAGACCCAGGTTTGGCCGCTTGTGGGGGTTTCCATAGCCTCGGTCAGGCGCAATTTTGTCTTGGTATCCAGGGGCACTTCAGTTTCTGTAGCTCCATCAGATTCTGCAGATCCTTGCTCTTCTTCAGTAATCGACTGGTCCATCAATTGGTGCATTTTTTGAAAGGATTCTCGAGCTTTCTGTCAGGAACAGATTCACTCTTACACGGATCAACAAACTTAATAGAAGATTTATTGTAACATAGTAAGGGATGCTGTCTTCAGACGTTAAAGCTTTGAAAAATGGAACGTTTTCCCCCACCTTACACTTTAACAGACAGTTTCTCCTAAGATAGTTGTAAAAGAACGAACGTCATCATGCCAAATGGTTCCTTTGAAATTCCAGCCAGAAGGAATGGTTGGCGCCTGGGAATAGCTAACAGCCTACTATCACTATTTCCTCAGTCTACTGCTATCCTAAAACAATAAAACATGGAGGACTCCCGACAATCACACTGGAGGATTCTTAGGGAAATGTTCTCTCATGTAAAAAGAAAATAGTGTTTGTGATTTTTATATTCACCGTTTTTCTACTTTTTGTGGGAGTCTTGCTCCCCTCACTCCCACAAAAATGGAGTCAACGGTAATAAAGGCCATTTCTGCACTAGGCTGTGATAGTGCTACTATTCCATTTTCAACCTCCTATGGAATCCCGGGGTTTGCAGTTTAGAGAGGGACCTCAAAGGCCTCTCCCTAACTGCAAACCCCAGATTTCATAGGTTCAGGCTGTGAACCTCAAAGGCCCCTCCCTAAACTGCAAACCCAAGGATTCCATAGGAGGTTCAAAGTGGAATAGTAGTGCTATAACAGCCTAATGCAGAACTGGCCAAAAAGTCTTAGGGAGCAGTTATTGTTATGTGCCTTCGAGTAACTGTGACTTATGGGAACCCTATCAGAGGGTCTGTTGGCAAGATTCATTCATCCTTGAAGATGTCAGTCACAGATGCAGGTGAAACATCAGGAGAAAATACTAATAGAACACAGCCTCAAAGCCTGGAAAACCCACAACAACCTATGGATTCCGGCCGTGAAAGCCTTCGACTTAACATCATTCAGAGAAGGTTTGTCATTGCCTTCTCCTAAGGCTGAGGGTGCATCATGCCCATGGTCACTCATATCAGTTCCACTTTATTATGCCCCAGGATTGCCGATACTTCACTTTTGTACGCTGGTGGTCCTGTGTTGGCTGCATCAACAAGGGAACTCACAGTACGAACATAAGAAAGAGAAGTTTAGAAATGGAGAAGGGGTGCTGTCATCCTTATCAGCAGGCTTCCAACTGTCATTGCACAGAACTTGGAAAAGTCACCGGCCACACTAGCTGAAGGAGGCAATGATTCCCAGCTCTGCCTTGGTGTATAAGCTGCTTTCACTCCATTAAGATGGCAACCTCGTCAAAGCCAGGATCCATTATTCTAATACACAGAAATCATGCTCCTTTATGACAAATAATAGCAATAATTGGCCTCGTTGTTATTAGCCTGCTGTGGAGCACAACAAATAAAAATGTTTCTACTGATCCAAGGAGGAAATTGTGCTCCCACTGCCAAAGCAAAGAAGAACAGAAAAATAATCATTACTTGTTTGATGCTATTATAATAGTAATTACAGTTGCAAAGACAGAATCCTCAGCTGATGTTTTAAAAACAACGCAACAACTCTGCACCCTCTAATGGAGGCAGGCATGCTTATGGCTACTAGAGATCTGGGTTTATAGGCTCCATAATCGTAGAGCAACCAATCATTGCCTCTCTGTTTTAAGCTAAATGCACTGTATCATTGTTGATTGTCCAACAATGATACAGTGATGTATTTTCAGGTGGAGGCACTCATTATGACAGTTCCCATAACCAGTGATGTGGGTTTTCAAGAAGAAATACAAGTAGGGAATTCCAAAGAAAATACTCTGGGAAATTTTCTAGTACAGTAAGTATCCCATAATCACCTGACCAGTACCCAAGTTTTACTAATCCATTATGCACTCCAGGGCTTGGGCTGCAGCTGCTGACTGGCAATTCTCTCAGCCGAGGAAGGAGATAGACACTCCTTCCTTGGTCAAAACAGGCACAAGAAGCCTGGCAAGGTCCACCCTATGCCTCTCTCGGCCAATGAAGGAGATGGACAGTCCTTCCTTGGCCAAGAAAGCCAAACAGCTCTGAGCAGGCAGGCCTCCGGACAGTGCTGGAGCTTGGAGGGTGTGGAGGGGGGCGGGGAGCGTGGCCACTGTGCATCGGAGCATGACCATGGTATGTGGGGGCATGACTGTGGTGCATGAGGGTGTGGCCAGGGCACGCAGGGGTGTGGCTACAGGTTTGGCCGCCCCAAAAACATTGCCGCCCAAGTCAAATCACCCTCATCGCCCACCTGTCCCTACACAACTGCCTCTGGACATAGCTCCTGGCAGGGGGGCTGCTCACCAAGCCCCACCAGGAAGGAAGGAAAAAACAGCCAGGTGGAGGAGCTGCCTCCCTCCCTCCCTCACTGCCTCATCTGGCAAATAGAGAATAGAGAAAGCTGACTTGGTATTCTTGGTTTAAATATTATATTCAAACATATTTCAAAGATCTAGTTGGAAATTATTTTACTGTCATATTTGTGATGAAGCAAAAGGAATGGAATATACTTTCCTTATATTTAACAAAAAAACAAACAAACCTTACACCTGAAAAAACACTATTTTTTCCTGTGGTCACAAGCCTAAAGACAATATGTGAAGTGATCTCATAGTGCCTTTGAGACTAACTGAGAGAAAGGAATTGGTAACTTAAGCTTTCATAGACTTAAGTTTATGACTGCTTATGCTACCAGCTTCTTTCTCTCTGGGCCTTTCTGCACTACTGTTACGGTGCTATTATTCCACTTTCAACCTGCTGTGGAATCCTGGGGTCTGCAGTTTAGGGAGGGGGACTTAGAATTCTCAGCCAGAGAGCTCCTTGGCCTCAGGAAACTACAAATTCCAGGATTCCACAGGATGTCGAAAGCGGAATAATAGCACTATAACAACGTAACCCAGAGGGCCCTCTGTCTCAAGGTGCTACAAAATTCCTTTGCATACTGATCCAGACTAATACGCCTTGAATCCCAAGGGATAGTGGTACCTGAATATATCTTACACCAACAGTTAAGTTTTCATTTGCTAAGGTAGAACATTGCACTCTTGCTTCCTACTCAGCGTGATTATGATGGGGCTGTAAATCTGAATTTTTTTGCCACCTGTTTCACAATCTGTCCAGGAAACCTTTCATTTAATATTTCTAACTAGCGTGTATACCCAGCATTGCCTGGGATTTTATTTTCTCATAGGTAACACTTGTTAGAAATACTTTAGGAATTATCTTACCTTACTTTAGGAATTAGCTGTGGTTGAAATACATAGATTTGATATCCTATGTCTCTAATTCCCCAAACTGTGTTGTCTAGTACCTGTAACTTTTAAGCATATTCCCCAATCTAATCTGTATTCATAGTTGTTAACATACAGAGGTTTGGTTTCAGAGGGAATACAGTGGCCTTCTCCTTGCTGCTAGGCCTCATCTCCATAGCAACTGGCCAGGCCCGAGAGCTCTCTGGCTGAGAATTCTAAAGGCCCCTCCCTGATCTGCCAACCCAGGACTCCACAGAACTCCACAGAACCTTCACAGCAAGCCATTCATATGAGGCCTTCTCACCTCACATAGCCAATCATATGAGGTCTTTGCTTGCCTGACACAGACAAACAGACAAACTCACAAAGAGACAAACTTTGACTTTTATATAGTAGATTAATTTAATATTCACACCTTGACTTTCTCATCTCTCTTACCACCCACCAAGAATCTTGCCTGCTTGATTTTCTAATTAATTGCAAACTTGAAAGGTATAGAGTTTGTAGATATAGCTTCCCCCTTTTCTTGAATCATTGTATATGGTGTATTACTCAAAAAAGAACGACATTTGAATAAGCAGTTAGACACAGGTCACCTTGTCATATTCCTACCACCATCCTGCCTTTTTGGTCTAAATCATGGGGATTATATTCAAGTCCAGTTTTAAATAATCATGTGATCTTCTATATAAGTAACTATCCTATTTTCAACCTTGTGCAAATAGTCCCCCAAATCATCACACAATCTGTTGTGATAAAACTTCCTGTTAACAGATCAAGCATATTTAAACAGTGAGGAAGATAGGGATGCTTGAGGAATGCAACTGATGGCTTCCTCCCTCCCTCTCCCCCAAACGCCTGAAGCAATATCAGCTACAAAGAAGGAATGTTGCGTAGGATCACAACAGCGGAAGAAGCATTAAATCTATCCTGCAGATTTATTGCAACTCCAATTATTTTGAGCCTCCTCATTTCCATTATTCTACTCGTATTTTTTAAAAAGTGCCAGTATTTTTCCTAGATTAGAACCAACAGTTTAAGTAAAGAAAGTTTGGGGAAGAAGCTACCAAGAAATCTTCAGCAAGCTTCACACTGATCCTGGCATGAACACATTTTAGCTCTAGTATTGCTACGAAAATCAAAGGGAATTAGTTGTTCATCCTGAAGATTACAGCATGTGACAACATTTGCAAACGACGCATAGTCCTTGTTTCCCTCTCTGATCATAGCCAAGCAAAGGCTGTTCTGTTATCCAGCACCAAGATGAAGTTTATGCGATCTCTACGTGAAATAGTGTACTGTCCACACCCAAACTCACTCTAATGCCATTTCCGCACTAGACTGTTATAGTGCTGTTACTCCACTTTCAACATTCTATGGAATCCTGGGGTCCTTTGAGGCCCCTCCCTAAACTGCAAACCTCAAGATTCCATAAGATGTTGAAAGTGGAATAATAGCACTGTAACAGCATAGTGTGGAATGGCCTAAGGGAAAATATATTTGTGGGGAGAATACAAGGCATATAGCAGAGATTATTTAATGATGAAATTTACAATACTTAATGGGATACATACACAACACCCAGATACCTTGTGTCTTGGCCCATCTGACAGAGCAGGGAGGGGAACCTATTCTCTCCTAGGGTACAAGGGGCTTTTTTAAGTAAAAAATAATAATGAGGCTCTGGCGTGCTAAAGGCTGCCACACTTCCTAACTTACATTCTAGATCAGCGTTTCCCAACTTTTTTCACTTGTCCTTGGCAGCCCATGTCCAGAAATCATAGATTCATAGTGTTGGAAGAGACCCCAGGGGCCATCCAGTCCAAACTCCTGCTATGCAAGAAAGTTCGACCTCTTGCTATGCAGGAATTGTACCCTTGATATTAGCAAAACATTTGTAATTAACATAGTTGCTGTTATTTCAAATGTGTATGTTATAACTGTAAATAAATAGCTCAATAATAGGATTAAAAAGCAATGAAATAATAAGCTGATCAGAGAATGCATAATGAATTCAAGTAGATCACATAAAACTATTAAACTACATTAATCAATACATTACATTTGCTGCTTCAATTTATTAATAATTGAAAAACTTTAATATAGTTTTGAAATAAAATTAATAAAACACATGACAAATATTTTATACACAACAAATGTTCAGTGTGATCCCTGAGCTTGTTTTGAAGTATATAGTTTTTGAAGCCAGGTTTCACTGATGTGAAATGCAGTCTAAAATCTGGAACTGCATTCAGTTTACCATGGTATTTTTTTTTTTTTTTTAAATCAAGGTATAAGAAATGAAACCCTTCTCCACCAGCTTCGTATTTGTAAATGGTAACAGAAACTTACATGCCTTGTCAGAAAGCTGTTCATATCCTAAGCACATTGTATAGGGAGGGACTCCCCACCATTTGCCAAAACAACAGCACAAAGGAATGGGGTTTTCTCATGGTTAAATAATGAAGGAAGCCCTCTCCGTCACTCATCATTACAGTCAATTAATTTCACAACTTTTGACTTGTATCTTGTCTAGCACTGTTGACGTATGTGCCTTTTCCCAACATTATTCTCCCCCCCCACATACCCCATAATGTCCTGGTTTGTACCCTTGAGGGGCACATGTACCCCAGGCTGGATATCACTGCTCTAGATAAATGAAGATCCTAGCATTTCCCTAGGTAAGAGATACCTATGATTTGTACTTGACCCTAACATTCAGAACATGAAGTTTCAGCCTCAATCAGATGCTGACAAGCTGAAAGTGGTGCTGAGGTAAGACAGAGGTGGAGAATGTCAAGTCCACCAGATGGTTTTGCTTTGCAATTCCTATCAGCCCTAACAAGCATAGCTGAAGATTAGAGGTACTGCCAGATGCAGTAGAACATCTGGAGGACCATATTTACCCACCCCAGTCTAATGGAAACTAAGTCTTCCAAAGCTGCTAACACTTGGATAATCAGGATGAATGCTGAAAACTGGGAAAAAGAAAGCGTGCTCAGAAGGGCAGAAAATTACAAGGAGGTAACAGGAAGGGTGGTAGCTTTTGAGGAGACTTCTGCTTTCTCGAAGACACTGATGTCAACATTTATCTCTGTCCTCC
The DNA here is from genome assembly GCA_948474755.1 of Ctenosaura bakeri. Lineage (NCBI taxonomy): Eukaryota > Metazoa > Chordata > Lepidosauria > Squamata > Iguanidae > Ctenosaura > Ctenosaura bakeri. The sequence continues at coordinate 102,461 of CAOLHI010001003.1, read as the reverse complement.
TGATTCTGTATAATGCATGCCCCCTCTCACCATCACAATGCACAAAGTTAAAAATGAGATCAGGAATCTGGCTTAGCCCTTGGGGAGGAGGAAGATTTCTGCTCAAGAAAAAGAAACAAGAGCTTAAAAATAAGGAGAGGGCAAATAATATTGGCATTAACTTCATCTCTACTCCACCTTTTCCCCAAAGCCAGGATTTAGTGTGGCTTAAAAATTAAAATACCTTATAGTTTAAAAACATTAAGATTAAAATGGAATTAATTTACCAGCAATACCTAAAGGCAATTTAAAACACAGTTAAAAATGATAAAAAGCCATCAAAAATAGTACAATTAAAACAGTTGTGGTAGTGGTGGTGTATCTTTAAGTAGTCTCTAACTCAAGGTCACACTAAGGTGAAAATATCAGCGTTTTCTGGAGCTGGCAGTGTGTGACATGCCTGAAGTCACCCAGAGGGTTTCCATGGCCAAGCAGGTAACCAAACCCTGGTTTCCAGGACCATAGTCCAATGCTCAAACCACTACACAATGCTGGCTTTTTTAAAATGGTACAGCATATTCTTAAAAGCCCTTTCCTTTAAAAAAAAACAACTTTAAAAATGGTCAGAATAAAAATATCTTCACCTCCTAAGGGAAGAAGAGCAAGGAGGACTCTGTTCTAGACTCTCTGGGAAGGGAATTCCAGGAATTCCCACCAACCATGCTGGTGAAGGTTCCACTACTGAAAGAAGAGCTTCTCCTGTTGATCTCAGTGCCCAGAGATACATTTTGTTAGGGGAAAGAGAAGTAATGCAAGAGAAGAAAGAAGAGAATGCTCAAGCACAGTGTACATGCATAGTCTTTCTGCCAACAAACAATTTCTGAAGAAGGAACCTCTCAGTATCAAGATTCCAAAACTGATTTGCCTGCCTGAGGTGACTGGAAAAATTCAAGTCCTGTTTCCATCTCTAGATCAAAGAATTGGCCATCCATTTTCCTGAAGGTAGCCTGGTTGAAGAAAGCCTTCATTGACCCTGCAGTAAGCTAGAGCTTTGTGGGCAATCTGTAGGAGAGCCTGGGGCGTGTGAGTGGACAAACCACTGAGCTGAACTGCTGTGTACCTCTGAAAGCCAGCACATAATATTTCTGTTGAGTTAAACTGAAATGTATCTTTCCCCCTTTGTGGTTTATATTTTTAATGCAATGTACACTATTAGATACAGCAGTATCATTGTTTGTGAAAGAAAACTGTCTTTTTGCTAGTCGGACTATTCATCTATCTTAAAGATGTAAAGTTTTTGGAAATTTTGAAGCCATGGGAAAAAAAGTACTTCCCCCCATTTTTTTCCCCAGGGAGAAAAACTCAGGAATTTTTGGAAAAACTGAAAAAGATTTTACAGACTGAAAGTCACTTTATTTCTTTAGGAACACGCAATGTATTATATATAACTTGGGTTGGCTTATAATCATTATGTTTAATATATTAAAAGTACGCTTTATTTGGAATATAATAACAAACTGAACTCAATTTTATAAAATTGTATTTTCTGTTACAGATGGAGGAGATACAAGGTCATGAAATGTAAGGAATACCCGAACTATAAGGGACCCTTTGGTTTTGCCAGTTTATGAGGAGCAGGCCAAAACTTCCCAATAAAAACAGAAGAGAAAATTATTTTGCCTTTCCTAGTTCTGTCATAGTGCCAATCAGACACAATACACTCTCTTCCATAAAACTGAGAAAAAGTAACCAAGACGAGGAATAGTAATGATCTGGTACTGCATATTGTTATATGCATTCAAGTCATTTCCAACTGATGTCAACCGTAAGGCAAACTTTTTGCAGGGTTTTGATTTGTTCAGGAGGGGGGTTGCCTATGCCCTCCTGAGGCTGAGAGAGTGTGACTTGCTCAAGGGCACCCAGCAGGTTTCCATGGTCGAGCAGGGATCTGAACCCTGGTTTCCAGAGTTGTAGCCCAGTGCTCAAACCACTACACCTTGCCGGTTATATACGACATGCAGTCTTACTTAAATGTCCTCCACTTCTAAAGTTTTTAGACATGGTTTTGAGGAAGTGAAAATGTGAATACCTTGTCTTAACCTTATTTATCATTTTAAAAGAAAATATTCTATTATCCTTTCTTCCCCGATCTTATCTGGGAAAAAGGGGATTGAAAAACACTGGAGGGAGTCCTCTGTTTTTTATCACCTGTTGTTTTTCTGGGTCTCCAGATCTCTAGTCCAGCATTGTCTGATCAAAGGACAAGGAAACTTTGGCCTTCTAGATGTTTTAGATTTCAACTTTAGCAAGGCACAGTCACTATGCTCAGTGGTAGCTCCAGAAATCTGGATGGCCAAGGATTTCCCCAACTGCAGTCTAACCTGATTCAGCAGCAGAGACCCTATGAAGATCTTTCTCATCCCACATTCTCATTCCAGAGGTTGAACTGGGGGCCTACTGCTTGCTCAACAGGTATGGACCTGCCCCTGATGATTTCAGCTCTCTTGCCAAGAAGGTCCTTGTCCCTGCCACAAAACTACCCTGCTTAGGTTCCATACAACAGGAGGGTCTCTGTGGCTTAGCCAACTAAGGAGCCCACAAAAGACCTTTGGGCCAAGGCTGAAACCCAGCTCTGCAGGCAATCCAGACAACACTGCACTGCAACCAATGGCAGAGTTGGAGAAAGAGACAGGGGCTTGGCTAGTGCAACGTCAGGACAGTGGGACCATTACATATTTTCATGACTAACCACCACATCTTATGAGAAATCCATAAAGTGCACGCTCAGATTGCCATGCTTTGTCAGTCTTCCAAAAGGGATATGTGCTTCAGCAGACTGGAAACCATGACTAACCTAGTGCACTCTAGGCAGGACTGGCCCAACCACTGGGTAGAGAGAGGCAGCTGCCTCAGGCAGAAGATGTCTGGAGGTGGCTGCAAGCTGTTGAAAACAGCCATGAACTATCCTCCTTAAATAAGCCTTCTGCTTTCAGTTGCAGTGTGTGACATTGCCCCATTGCTGATATTAAAGATTGTCAGTATTTAAGGGCATTTCTGCACTACATTGTTATAGTGCTATTATTCCACTTTCAACATCCTGTGGAATCCTGGGGTTTGTAGTTTACTGAGCTCTCTGACTGAAAATTCTAAGTTCCCGTCCCTAAATTGCAAACCCCAGGATTCCATAGGATGTTGAAAGTACAATAATAGCACTGTAACAGTGTAGTGTGGAAAGGCCCAGAGACCAGGCTAATGAACACAGAATAGGAGGGAGCACCATCTTGTTCTTCTCCTCAGGCAGAAAAATGTTTTGGGCAAAAAATATATTTTGAACCCAGCTCCAATCTCCTTGACTACTGACTGTGCTGTCTAGGGCTGACAGAAATTCTAGTCCAGCACATTTTGAGGGCATCAGGTCAGTGAAAACTGGTGTAGACATTCAAGAGCAGTTCTGAATCTCATTGCCAGTTACTGAGGCCGAGGAGAAAACAGTCGCAGGGTGATGGAGAGGAGACAGCATTCTTCCACAGGTGCAACCCTGACAACCCATCACACAGAAAAAGGGCATTGTACAACTGGTGTGAAATTAGGAAGTGCACATACGTTGTTGTTGACATATGTTTTCACACTGAATCCAATTTAGTGTTTTCTTGGCAAGAGTATTCAAAGGGAGTTTGCCACTGTTTCCTTTGAGGCAGAGAGAGAATGACCTGTCCAAGGTTACCCAGTGAATTTCTTTGGCTCAGTAGGTATGTAATCCCTGGTCTCCTGGAGTCCCACTCCAACACTTAAGCTGGTACAGGAAGCCCCAACCTTTTGAAGCCTTGTTTTCTGATGACTCACTCTTTTGATGCTTCTAAATTAAGGACAAGTTCTATTAATTCAATGGGGGTTCTGCTCTTTCATCAGTTCCTCTTGCCTACAGAGGCTTGCTTGGCACTGCTTGGATGCACATGCTGCTTACAAAGCAAGCTGGCAGGGTAAAAAAAGGCGTCAAGTCATCTGACAGACTTTGCAAGCAGCACACGCATGTTGGTCTCAAGTGAGCTTCTGTAAGTCCTTCACGCTCCCTACAGTGCTAGCATTCCACTTTTCAACCAATTCCATTTCTTGACAGTGCTCTAGGGCCTAACCTGTCAGATAAGTGGGGGAAACCTATATAGTGTAACTGGAAAACTATACCCTAAGGATCTCTTTTGTAAAACAGAGAGACTGGCACTAAAGAGGGGTATTATACCAGCTGGCTACTTGGTTATCAGCTTCAAAATGTTTGAAATTTCCACTTGGATGTTGAAATATCAAAAGTCCCACACCTACAAGCTGTGCAGTCCCTGCCCAACAGAGATGTACCGATAAAAACAAAATAAGGGCATGTTTATCATCAGTCTCAAGTCTTTGGTGGGCTACAATTATCCAGATAAAAAGTACAGGAGAGACTCAATGAGAGAAGTGACACAGGAGCCTATCCATTTCGTTTTCCGCCTTTTAACAGAGTGCTTAAATAATACATACATTAGCTTCAAGGCTGAAAAGATTTGTTTGTTTTATTAAGCAGAGCCCGGTTACAGGAGGGCTTTGTCACAAAATTACACCTCCCCTTGCCATGAACAGTGCTTTGCTTCCTATTCTCTCCCCACCCCAACATTGCCAAATGCTTCAACTGCCCCCACCGTCCTTTGGCATTATTATTAGAGCCGCTCATATCATGCCAGTGCTAACCATCAATGACCTCACTAATAGCAAAGCCCAATTTTCTGTTGTATCTGTTACAGTAGAAGAGACTTGAAGTGTGCTGTACTAAAGGTATTGTGATTTAGCATTTAGGGCAGGCATGGGCAGAAGGGGATGGGTGACCCTCCAGACACTGTTGGACCTTATCAGCCCCACCACACTGGCTGTTCTGCCAAGGGCTGATGACATCCGTACTTCAAGACAACCTACGGAGGTATGTGTCCCTTGTCCTGAGACAGAGCAGCAGATTCAGACTGGGAAGCCCTGGGGGAAAATCCCCTCTGCTATGGTATTTACCATGCGTCCATGGCCAATCACTCACTCTCTGCTATCCTACTACCTCCCAAGGTAGAGTGGATGAGAATAAAAAGATCTGGTGTGTGTGGGGTCACCTTGAAAAACAGGATGAACAGGCAAGATATAAGAGTTGTCTTTCTTTACTTAAATCTGAGAGGGTGGAATGGTGAGAGAGGTGCCCTCCCTCCTTCCCTGCCTTCCACTGGCTTGGCCAAACAGTGGGGTCTGCTATTCCTCCTCCACAGGACTCTCACAGAACATCTGCCTCCCCAGCAGGAGCTATTCAATGTGTGAGCATGAAAAAAGCTGATACATAAATGGATTCTCTGCTCCCCAGCCCCCTCAACTCTAAGCTACTATTCTAAAGTGGCAAAAAGGCAGTATGTAAAGATGGGGTTGGGGAGGTTGAAAACATGTATGTTCCCAGTGGGCAGAGCCACCTCCTCCCCTCCCCACCAGAGGTTTGAACTGACTGCTTGACTAGAGCCACACAAAATTAGGTTCTGGGGTTTCACTTGTGTCCCCCAGTCTTCACATAAAGCTTCTACAAACAATCTGCTGGAGGGGGTTAAATTTAAGACCAGTGTTCACTTCTTGTCAGTGGCACGCACAGAGTGCATAAAGAGAACCATAATACATTTTAACTATATGCAAAACAGCAAGAAATGGGGTTGATGAGAAATCAAAAGCGAGGTTGAAAAACTTCAGCAGCAAGTCAAGGGATCTACGCACAGCAACTCCACTCCTGCTCCTCAACTCCATTACAGAATTGTTCTTCTGATCTTCCAAGACTCTTTGGCGGTTTGCGTTCAGTTCCTCCAGGTACAATGACTGTTATTTTTAAATCACACTATTGCATTATTTCATTTGTCATTATTCTGCCATCGCAAAGCTATTTCACTTGTAAAGTACTCTTTATCATTGTATAGATCCTTAGAAATTTAGCACAAGCCTATGGCAGACTTTGAAAAAAAAAACTGAGCACAATCTAGGGGTATGTCTCCTGAAAAACCCCCAACCAAAAGTTTTTTTTAAATGTCAATTTTCATTTGATCCAATGGCTTTTGTGACGCATTTTATAGAATGTTGCCCTGGAGCTGTGAGAGGGCCTCAGGGCTATTTCTCTTTAAAAAAAAAAAAACTTCTACCCTCTCCAAACTCCCCCAGGTGGTGCTCTTCTTGCAAAAATAAGTGTGTGTATGGGGGAGACCTACATCTCCTAGAAGTTTACAGGAAGAAAGGCAGCATATAAATGTTACTCAACAACAATACAAATAATTCTGGATTCTGTTTGGATTCTACAGTGCATTTACTTATAGAAAAGGTAGGTGGAGACAAATATAATATTCTCATACAATCATAGCACTTCCAACCTCCAGCCATACAGGTATATAGAACTAAAGCACACCTGTTTTAGCTGGCTGTGCTACCTCGGTCTAAAGACCCCCAGAATCCACTGCCCCCCAAAACTGTCTATTCCAGGTCAAAAAGCTCTCACCGCTTTACTCATGACCTGGCGCACTGATTTCAAATCTCCCTTCCACCCACTGACTTGCTCTCAGACATAGTGCCACTACACTGGAACAGAGAAAGCTGACAGAAACACATTTTCATGGAAGATGTAACCTGGGAGATTCAGGAGAGATAAAAGAAAGTACTTCTTCATCCAGTACAGACACTATGGAATTTGCTACCACTGGATGCAGTGATGATTCAATACATTCATTGATGATAAAGGGCTACTAGCCATGATGGGGATGTGCTTCCCCCAACACTTGAGGTAAGATGCCTCTCCACACAGTTGCTGTGGAATGTGAATGGGAAGGTGCTATCACCTTCATGTCCTATTTTAAACAAAGTAAGCAAGAAACAGGATGTAGGGCTACACAGACTAAGGGTTGGGAATCAGGTCCAACCCAACAGGAGCAGTGGTGAGGGGTTTAAGTGATATAGTTAACAACATCTGGAAAAACCCAGGTTCCCCATCCATGACTCAGGCCTTTGGCCAGATCTTGCAGGGCTCTTACATTCCTCTAACATTACCATTCATCTTCCCTCAGTAATGTGAACCATTAAATAAACCATGCCATGCCAACCAGCTGAGTATTCATCCCTCTGTGGAATAGTTTTTGAAGTGTGAAAACAAGAGCAAAAAATTTACAAAACAGGCCCTCTAGCTGTTGTTGAACTACAACTTCTAGCATTCCTCACAACTGGCTATGCTGACCAGGGCTGTCTGGAGCTGTATCTGGAGGGCTGCATAAACCCCACCCTGCAGTAAAGAGATCATGTGTGATGTCCTCCACATGTAATTCTAAGAGAGGGAAGTCTTAGTTCACAATTCTATGTAAATTCCATCAGAAATGGTGTCTACTGGATTCAACAGGACATCTAAGCATGTATATGATTGTATGTATAGGTGGATTTCACAGGCACTTCACATATGTGGAACAATCTTCAATGACCTCCTCAAAATATAGCACTTTACAGTGGAAGTAGTCCATGTATTTAGGAGCTAGGCAACACTAACAAGCTAAAGGTGACAAACAGCACACTAGGTAGATGTGACAAAGGTCTGGTAGTGATTTTCCTGGACTACAATTCCCATCATTCTTGAACAAGGACCATCCTGGGTGGACCTGAGGGGTGTTGTAATCTGACAACTTCTGGGCAGTCTCAGACGCCAACCAGCTGACTTAGACTGACAGCTGGCTTTCGGAAAGCAAAATCAACAGAATGACAAAGAGTTGCATAGTAGTTGTTAGCGAATTAGACCAGCACTCTGGACGCATAAGTTCAGATCTTACATGATGCTTGCATGGCGTTAATCCACACTCATGTAGTTAAGTCTTGTGCTACAGCACCCTTCTGCTGAGCACCAACGCTGTAACTGATTGCAGAAAGAGCAGGCACATGTACAGATGGGCAATCTGCGTGAAGGAAGGGACACACCAAAGGCGCAGTGGTTATGCACCATCCACAAATGTTCAGTAGCATGTGCTGCAGTTATACTTGCACAACAGAAAATCTTAAAAAATAGATAAAACATCCTAATAAAAATACAAAGCTCTCCTGCTCATACATTAAAAGCTTGCATGAACAGAAACATTTCTGCCTGCCAGTGAAAGGAAAGAAGGTAGGGGGGGTCACCCTGGCCTCCCACAGAAGGTGGAAGGAGGCACTGAGAAAGCTCTCTCCCATGTCCTCAACATGCAAGCCTGGGGTAGTAGCAGGACTGAGATAAAATGCTGCAGATTTCAAAACTCTGGCAGGTTTGTACAGGGAGAATAGATTGTTATGCCATGGCCAAAAAAGTACAATCACACCCCTAATAAAAGTTGCATGTATGTAAAACATCACTGGGATGCCAGCCTTCATTTCAAATCCCTACCTGACCATAAAACACATCGGACAGCCTTTGGCCAGTCACTACCTCATTAGATTGATGGAAGAATAAAATTTGGGGAGTAGGGTTCACTTTGTGGAGGAAAAGGAAGATAGAAATAAAACATAGATAAAAATAGATGCTGAAACTTAAACAAGGGCAAAAGATGCCGAAACTTAAACAAGGGCAAAACAAATATACAACGAGAAGGAAAATTCAGCAACAACCCTAAATTTTTAGCAGTTATAGCCATACAGCTGTTCTCCCCACCAATGGCCAGCTGTCCTATCCCAATCCAGCTGTATCAAGACCTTGGGCAAATGTTTTTGTTTTGAACACAGGACAAAACACAAGAACAAGTCAAAATGTCCTATTCAAAGAAGCCGACAACACAGAAAGCAACTGTGACTTGTGGTGGGAAAGTCTGGACGACTCAGCAACCAATACCTTCCAAAATAATTAAGTCTCCAAAGAGGACTTCTAATAATAGAGAATCCCATTATAAAGCACTTTCCTCTGTTGCCAGCTCATAACTAGGTCTCCTGCTGATCATTTGCTACTCTTTAGGGAAAGTGTATTTTGGGGGGGGGCACAACAGCACAATAATCCCCAGAGAGAAGAGCAAATGTTACTTAGTGCTCTTGCTTGCCCTTCTCCACAGGTCTAAGGAGTTGTGTTGCAATGCCAGAGGGCTCCGACGTGAAAAGCTAAGGCAAAACAGTGGTTGCAAAAGACAGGCAGATGAAGACAGAGGCAACAGATAACCCGAGGTCTCTATATCTTCAAGGTAAGCAAGCAACTGCCTGGGCCAAAGAGCTCTAGGGTAATTTTGGCCTTGGTTTGCATTACTCAATGGACAGCTGAAAGAAACTGCCAAGGGCTCCTGTCCCTGAAAGCCAGCAGAACAATGGGCCAAGGGCATAAGTCTAAGAGTGTATAACACACACACACAAGAATAATGCAGGAACTAGGAAACAACACATTACAAACAGTATATGTAATATACAAATAACAGAAGTAGTAACAGAATAACTGAAAACATCATTACAGTTGGCCCTCCACATTTGCAGGCTTAACTTTCACGGATTTGATTATTTGAGAGTTTCTGCAACCCCTGCACACACCACCTCAGGCCTTCTTTTTCAGGGGAACCTTGTCTCTTGATGATTCCGATCATGTTGTGCAGCCCTTTAAAAACCTGCCTCCCGTCCTCTTCCTCCTCCTCCTCCACCAGCCACTGCCTGGCCAGCTTCAGGACAGGTTGCAGCCCACTTTCTTCGCACTACAAACCCTCTCCTGATGCCCCACCCCCCGGTATGCCCAAGGAAAGAGATGGGCAAGATAGAGGAAGTATAGAGCCACCACGATCACTTCCCCCATCCTTCTCCTTTCCCTGACTGGGGCCATTTCCGCACTAGCCTGTTATAGCGCTACGATTCCACTTTCAGCTTCCTCTGGAATCCTGGGGTTTGCAGTTTCAGGAGGGATCGGCCGGCCCCTCCCGAAACTGCAAACCCCAGGATCCAGAGGATGTTGAAAGTGGAATCGTAGCGCTATAACAGGCTAGTGCGGAAATGGCCTGGATTTGGACTCTGGGTGCCTGTTCTCCCCACTATGCCCCCCCACTCACATTTTGATATTTGTAATTTTTCCACTTTAGAAGGAGACTTGTGCCCTAAATCTAGCAAACATGGAGCTCCGACTGTACTTTTCAGTGAAACAGAATATTGACTTATTGTTTCTAGTATGTTGCTTTCCAGGGATCATCGTGGAGAATTTTTGAACCATTTGTGTGTTTAACTGTAACCACAGAAAAAAAGTTATATAAACAAAATATAACACATTTCTGACCTACTACTCTTAGGAATGAGCAGTGAATAACACTGAATTACTTTCAATAAATAACAAGAAAAAAGGAATGAATTCATTTATAAAATAAACTTCCATGTTTCGTTAATAGTCAAATTAAAGCTCGCACTCTCAGCTTACAAACACAACTCACTTATTCAGCTTTCTGAAATCAATCTTCCAAAGAAAAGGTTAACAGCAGCCAAGATGGCTCCACAGAATTTTTAATGGTTCAGTTTGTTTATTTCTGAAATAAATTCCAAAATAAATTTCAGTTTTGAAATGATGAAGCCACAGGAAAGAGTGATGGTACCAAACGGCAACTCAAGACAGGTTCTTCTCTCTCTCTCTCTCTCACACACACACACACATATATATATACACACACATACACATATACATATTCATATTATACACACACACACACATATATATATACACACACAGAGAGAGGGGTAACCCCACATAATTTGATGACAGAAATATTCATATTCAGAGTTTCAGGGAATGTAGGATATTTCTACAGGAACTACTGTCTCAAGGCAGAGAGGAGCTGTTTCTAAGATTAAGACTGAAATGTAAAGTTCAATATTTCCCTTGTAGTTACATTTGGATATACAGCTTTCTGGGAGGGGGGCTGCTCAGAATACTTCCCACCTATTATTATTTCATCCTATTTACAATTTCATGGAAGTACAACCAACCAACCAAACCAAATCACAATAAAGCTCCCACAGTGAAAATCCCTAGCAAGAAAATCTCCAGAACTGAAGAGGTCCAATGAAGATTTTTGTGGGTCTGTAGATTTTTCTGGGCATCTTTTTCCAGCCTGCCTAGGTGCTAAGTCTGGACAGATTTATTACCTTCTACAGTCACATTTTTAAGTCTTAGGTTCTCAATTGAATTTAGGAAGAGATTGGGGACGTTTCCTTAAAAGCAAACCAGGCAAAATTATTCAATATTGTATCAGCCAAATTTAATACATATAGCTGTTCCAAGTACGGAGCCTGTACTGTAACCTGGCTGCTTCTTCGCTGTTAAAAATGAGAAGCCTGTGAGAAAAAGAGAGAGGTGGCAACCCTAATTCTACACCACAAAAATGGCTGACAAACACCTTTCCCCAGAAATTTAACAGCTAAGCATACTATCTGGATGGATGGATTGGTCTAGTTTTGTCTTCTCTCATTGTTTTTTACAGTCACATTGTATCTGTCCCATTTATGAAGAAATTTGCAAAATCTGGCACTGCTGGCAAAAGGGAACCACAACCTTTGTCACTTTTACAGGACTATGGACCGTGTGACTCTGAAAATATTTCGGCAGAAAAGACAGAATAGTGGGATCTATTCCTAATCCTCTAGCCAAGTGGTTCTCAAAATTTGGCCCTTGAGATGTGTCTGACTTGAACGCCAAGAATCTTTGACTGTTGACCACGATTGCTAGGATTTCTGGGTGATACCAGTCCAAAATATCTGGAGCCCAGTGAACAACTATTTTAGATAGAAATCTCTCAACCTTCTAATTCTAACTGTATGAGAACCGGCTGCTGTTGCTCAGGAGTGAGAAAGCTGCATTCTGCGTGAACTCACAGTTAAGGGCTTTGCTCACATCAGGACTCTATTCTAGCATCCCAGGAAGACTCCAGTCTCAAGTCTTACTCTGTGAAAGCACCCTTCCCATTTCCAAGACTAAAACTCCAGAAAAAGCACATCAAAGGAGTAGAGTTCTCAAAGCTAAACATATTACCTGCACTCACTATTCTAGCCCAGCTTTCTCCACCTGTATATAATGCATTCTAGATGTCTTGCACTGCAACCCCAGCAGCCCCAGAAAGCAAGGTGATTGGTCAGAGATGAGGAGACTCAACATCCTGACCATCTAAAAGACACCAGGTTGACTGTCCTTGCTTGGAACCAGAAATGTTCTGTGCTACAGTCAGGATGCTCAGTTGCCTGTCCTAAAGACCACATCAGCACCAAGCACGCCAAACAAGATTTCCCAAACCCTGGGAGTATTTATTTGGTTTGCAAAATAAAAAGATAAAGTCAGCTGGCATCCTCCTCTAATTTTCAGGAAGCTCATGAGACAATGGACACCATCCAGTTAAAAGAGAGGAAGCTAGAGAAATTTCCATCCTAATGTATCACCAAGATATCCACTCAGTCAGGAAAGAGTATTCCCACAGGACATGAGCCCAGAAGCTCATTGTGCAAATGACAAAACCACCAGCAACAAAATTCAAACATGCAGAGAGGGATCCCCAAACCACCTCTTCCCCAAACAAGACACCAGTCCTCATGGCCAGCACGGAAAGCATGGTGACCTTGCTAAGAAAAAGGACAGAAGAGTCACCACACACCACCCCTTGTCACGGCTCTGCTACAGGACTTCTGCCGCACCGGATTTCTTAAAAGCCCTTTGAAAGACCCAGTTCCTTCCTCTCCTCCTTCTGTTCTCCTCCTGTGTAGAGAAGATGAAGGGAAGCAACCCCTTTCCAGCGTCCCTCCAGCAACCTGACCGGGAACCGTGGGCTGATCTGCGCTCCAGCGGTCCTGACTCGCGGACACTCGCAACCAACTTCAGCCCCTCGGCGCTCTCCCTGCCTCCGCTCCAACAAGTGTGGGGCCAAGCCCTGGTCCCGTCGCCCCCGAGGAGGCAGCTCTCCCAACCCGAGGCAGCCCAGGCGACCTCCTGCCTCTGCCGGCTGAGGAGGGGACCCTTCGCCCACACGCCCAGCGCAGGGTCGGAGCGCCAAGTACTTGGGGAGAGGGCGAGTCCCTTTCTTTTTCCCTAGGCGACGGCAGCCGGGTTGGGGAGCTTCCCCGCCAACGCCTCCTCGGGTATCCCCCTCCTAAAGCCCGGAGGGGAAGAGGCGCCGCCGGCCCGCAGGAGGGTTCAGCAGCCCCCTTCCCGGGCCCTTCCTCGGCCCCTCCGGAGCCAGAGCGCGGCAGCCTCGCCGTCGCCTCTAGAGAAGCGCCGGAGGACCCGAGCGCGGAAAGGGGCGGCAGGCGCGCAGCCCGATCCTAACCCCGCGGGGCCCGGGAGGGCGAGCGATGGCGCGGTCCCCGGCCTCGCGCGAGCTCCCCTCCCGCCTCGCCCCCTCTCCCTCCGGGCCCGGCGGCGGGAAGCCCCTCTCCCCCCGCCTCACCATCGCCCTGCCGCGGAAGCCGCCCGCCGCCGGTCCTCTGCGGTGCTGGTGCATCCGGTGCACGTCGTGGCTGTTGCTGCTCTCCGGGTCGCGCTTCTCCCGCCGCCGGCTGCCGGGGCTGCTCCGGCTGCCGCCCCCACCGCCCAGGAGGGCGCCGGGCGGCGGCTGCGGCTGCTGAGGCTGCGGCCGCCGGTGCTGCTGCTGCCGCTGCCGCTGCTCCTCCTCGCCGGCGTCCAGGCTGCTGAAATTCCACACCACCAGCGTCTGGACGAGGAGGACGGTGAGCGCCAGGAGCAGCGCCGAGTGCGAGCGGCGGGCCAGGCGGCGGGCGCACGCGGGCGCCGAGGCTCCCGAGGCGGAGGACGCGGACGGGGAGGAGGAGGAGGACGCCGCGGCCGCCACCATCGTCGCGCCGCTCCGCTCCGAGCCGCCGCCGCTGCCGCCGCCGCCGCCTGGAGTTTTTCAGACGGGCGAGACGTCAGCAGGAGGAGGCGGCGGCCAAGGGAGGAGGAGGTGGAGGCGGAGGAGGAGGAGGTGGAGACGGCGGCCTGGCAAGCGGGCAACGGCGGCAGGCGGGCGGGCGGGTGAGGGCGGCGGCGGAGGCGGCGGCGGGAGCTCTCGGCCGAGCGCAACGCCAGACGCCGCGGGCTCCAGCCTCGGGGGTGGGTCGGCCCCGGGTTGGCGTTTTAGACGGAAGGCGTGGCGGCGGCGGCGAAGGCGCAACCACCACCTGCGGTGCTTGTTGCTGCTGGCGCTGGTGCCGCCGCCGCCCGCCGCCCCCCCCGCGCCGCGCTCTCTGCCCCGAGGAGCCAGCAGGTGCGCCTCGCCGGCCCCGATCCGCCCGCAGACCCCCCTCCTCTCCCGGAGCGAGCCTCCTAAAAGGGACCCCCGAGGCTCCAGCCCTATTTCTGCACTAGAGGGCTAGATCGCTGTGATTCCGCCTGCGACTTCCTCTGGAGTCCCGAGGCTTGCGGTGAGGGAGGGGCCTTTGAGGATTCCGGAGGAGGTTGAAAGTGGAATTATGAACTCCAACAGGCTAGTGCAGAAATGGCCGGTGTCTAGCTGGAGGGAGGTGGTGGTACCCCTCTGTTCTGCTTTGGTTAGACCTCCTTTGGAACACTGGCTCAGGGTCTGGGTACCCCCTTTAAGAAGGATGTGGGCAAGCTGGAGCGTGTCCAGAGGAGGGCGGCCAGAATGGTTGAAGGGTCAGGAAGCCATGCCCCGTCAGGAGAGGCTTAGGGAACCGGGAATGTTTAGTCTGCAGAAGACAAGGTTGAGAGGGGGTGGGATAGCCAGGTTTGAATATTGGAAGGGATGTCATGTGGAGGATGGAGTCGGCTTGTTTTCCTGCGCTCCAGAGACTAGGACAAAGAGCAATGGATTCAAGCTGCAGGAAAGGAAATTCTGCCTGAACCTCAGGAAGAACTTCGTGACAGTCAGAGCTGTCCCAGTGGAATATGTTGCTTTGGAGTGTGGTGGAGTCTCCTTCTTTGGAGGCTTTAAAGCAAAGGCTGGATGGCCATCTGTTGGGAGTGCTTTGAGGGTGTTCCTGCATGACAGGGGGTTGGACTGGATGGCCCCTAGGGTCTCTTTCAACTCTATGATTCTATGGTTCTGTGATAAGAGAGATGGAAGGGTTGCATCTCTGGGCAGGCACAGACGCTCACAGCAGGCTCTCTGTCTTTTAGGGGTGCGAGGGACTGCCTTGAGCTTTCCAAAGGCTCTCCTGGGGACGATGTGGCCCTCAGTTTGTCAGCCATGGGCATTTTCCGATTTTTTTCCATCCCGTTGTGTCAGGAGTCTCGCTATCAATTGCACAGTTCTACCCCCTTTATTTATTTCATAACTCAGGATTCCTACCTACTAGCAGTGTTTCAAGAGAGTCCTCTCCTGCTGTCACCAGTCCCAGGAATCTTCCACACTACACTGTTACAGTGCTATTACTCCATTTTCAACCTCCTATGGAATCCTAGGGTTTGCAGTTTAGGGGGGCTTTTAGACTTCCCAGCCAGAGAGCGCTTTGGCCTCAGTAAACTACAAACCTCAGACTTCCATAGGAGGTTGAAACTGGCATAATAGCACTATAACAATGTAGTGCAGAAATGGCCTAAGTAGCCACACCTTGGCTTTCTCCTGTTTTGCTGCCCTTCTTGCTCAGCCTCAGGAGTCTTTGCAACAGAGCCTATGTGCAACCTGGACCAAGACCCAGCACGGTGTACTAGTTTGGGCACTGGAATGCGGCCCTGGAGGTCACTGTTCGAATCCCTACTTGACCATAGAAACCCACTGGGTGACCTTGGGTGCATCACACACTCTGAGCCTCAGGCCCTTTCTGCAGGACATCATCATCCCACATTGGGGACAGGAGAAGGACAGGACCCAGATGACGTTTATGCATGACATTGTCTGTGTCCTATGGTTCTCCTGTCCGCAGGGGGTTTGATTGCACCGCAAATCCTTGACAGGTTTTACCTGTCAATGAGTAGCAATCGTGCAGCTCTCCCGCCACCCTCCTGTACTTACCTGAGCTGTAGATGATCAGGAAGTGTGATGGCCATGCTTCCTGCCCCAGCGCAGCCTGGGACTATCTGGCTGTGCTGCAGAAGGAAGAGGGACGGCCATTGCACTTCCTCCATTCCCACAGGCAGCTGACATGGAGGGGAGCCCTTCTGTCACACTCCCCTCCCAGGAGAGGCTCTACCAGGATCCCCGCAGGATGCTGCTGGGATCAGGTGGGGTGCGGAAAGGGCCTCAGGAAAAAAACTGTGATAGGGTTGCCATAAAAGGAGAAAGGCACACAACAACAACAACACAACCTGGATTGGTACCTAATGCCCCCAAAGGGCCACCACCTTCCCTCCCTGTGTGGGCATCTGGCAGGATATCCCAGGGCTGTGGGTGGGTGTGTTTGTCTGAAGCCTTCTCAACAGGTTGCATGTTGGAGAATAAAGGTGCAGATGGATGTTGGCTGGATGAAGGAGTGAGAGGAGAGAAGGGCTGCTGGAGTGATGTGCTGAGAGTGGGGATGAGAGAGGCAGACACTCCCTTGTTGCTTCTAGCACCAGCACCCCAGTTAGGATTTCAGCTTGAAATTCAGCACTACAGCCTATATGGCTACCAAAACACTAACATATTCTGAGGCACAATGGCTGCATGGTTGCCATTGACAGAAATCTTTTTGTATTTTTGCCAGTAAAATACAGTAAAATACAGTGGGCTCTTCACATTCACTGGGGGCACAGGACCTCCACAAAAGTGGAAAAAACACAAATATCAAAGTGAGTGTGTGCGTGTGTGGCATGGCAGGCTGAGGCATGGTGGGGAGAGTGAACGTTCAGGGTCTATACCAGATCAGGGAAAGGAGAGGGGAAGAGGTGAGTTGGCACAATAGCCTCATACTTCTGCTCTGTCTTACTCATCTCCTTCCTTGAGTATGGGGGGGTCCGGTGGGGGAGGGTTTGTGGTGCTGAGAAGTTAGGCTGCAAGCCGTCCTTCACTGGCCAGCCAGCAGCGGGAGGAGGAGGAGGGGGACCAGAGGCAGGTTTTTAAAGGACTGTGCAGCCTGATGGGAGCCGCCAAGAGAGAAGGTTCCACTGAAAAAAGAAGCAATCGAGGTGGAGGGAGGACAGGAGTTGGAGAAACTCTCAAATAATCAAATCTGTGAAAGTAAAACCCACAAATGTGGAGGGCCGACTGCAGTTACAGGTCTATCCTTCCTTTGTTTCAATGAGCTCAAACAAGCATCATGTTTGGCCTCTCACTTTATCCTTACAACTACCTGAGGTGGGTGACTAGCCTAAAACATGAGTAACTTGCCTAGGGTCACCTGGGGAGTTCCATGGCTCAGTACGGACTAGCCTGCACGTCTCGAGTCCATGTCCAAAACTAACCACTGTGTCATGCAGGTTATCTGTGTCCATGCTCTTTTGTTTCTACTCTCTATGGGTGTTTTGTATAGAAATAACTATGCAATATGTGACATATTGTTCTATATTTAGAGTGCTGCACCTCAAAAGTCAGATGTTTATATAATCTGGTGATTTTTTTTTAAACACCTGGATCCTTTGATTTTTCCACAGAGGAGATTCACTGCATGCCATAGAAAGAGTCTCTTCTTAAATTCTGTCTTCGGTGAGACAAGTTTGAGTGCTGTGCTCAGGCTGCTCATGGACAATGGTGAATGAAGTCAGTCCTAGAATCATAGAGTTGGAAGAGACCAGAAAGGCCATCGAGTCCAGCCCCCTGCCATGCAGGAATAACCAACAAAGCATTCCCAACAGAACAGTTTAAAAGCCTCCAAAGGAGAAGACTCCACCACAGCTAGCAGATTCCACTGTCCACATTTCAGTGTCCTCATTCCACTGTCAAACTGCTCTTACCATTAAGAATTTCTTTTTCTGAAGTTTGAAGCCATTGCTCTGTGTCCTAGTCTCTCGAGCTGCAGAAAACAGATTTGCTCCATCCTCCATATGATAACTCTTCAAATATTTAAACATGGCTATCATGTCACCTCTTCACCTTCTGCAGGCTACACACCCAGTTCCCTAAGTCGCTTCTCACATGGCACTGTTCCCAGGCCGCCTATTATTTTGGTTGCCCTCTTCTGGACATGTTCCAGCTTGTCAATATCCTTTCTGAACTGTGGTGCCCAGAACTGGACACAGTATTCCAGGTGGGGTCTGACCAAAGTGGAATAGAGTGGTACTATCACTTCCCTCCCTGCAGCCCAGAATCACATTGGCTTCCTTAGCTGGTGCATCACACTACTGACTCATATTCACTTTGTGGTTTATTGAGACTCCTAGATTCCTTTCACGTGTACTGTGGTCAAGCCAGGTGTCACCCATCTTATATCTGTGTATTTCATTTTTTCTGCCCTTACACTTCCCCCTGTTGGAATTCGTTTGGTTAGTTTTGGTCCAGCTCTCTAATCTGTCATGGTCATTTTGAATTCTGATCTGTCCATTGCATTGAGAGCCCTGCTAATGTGCTGTGTGAAACTCTGTAACGTTACCACACAACTCAGTACTAAGCTGAGGACCAGCCCAGTTTTTGGACTGTAGCTCCTCACTGTGGTCAGTGCTGGTTAGACCTGATGGCAGTTGGAAGACCAAAAACAGCTGATGGGCTGCAGTTCCTTCTGAAAAAGAAGAGGGAGGTTTCAGCATACTTAGGGAAGAAGTGTGGGGGAAAGATTTGGAGAGGGAACCCCCTAAAACAGCCTAACAGAGATTGAGCATGTTTGGAGTGCATTGAGTGTCTGTTGCGAGTGAGAAACAAATGGAACGGAGTCTTCTAGGAACAAGCATGGCTGGTTGTTTGGACATTGAACTTTGAAGAGGAGGACTTGATATAACAACCTGTTCTGTTGGTCCAAATTTTCATGGCTCCTAGTCCCTGCTATCTAAATGGGTCCTTGAGGTCTTGAGGTGAGTACCGCTGAATGAGTCCAATGTGGATGTGAATACCGGTAATTGCTTTTCCTGAAGATGAGTTTCTTGGGAGTATCTATCTGGCCACTGCTAAATAGTGGGAGATGCACTTCTTGTTTTCATCCAGCATGGCTGTTCTTGTATTCTTTTAAGAATTCTTTAGGGAAGAGAAGATCTCTCAGTCTCTATGTCATGGTTGAATCCAAACCTATGTAGGGCACTTTCCAGATCTGTGGAGTCCAGTGGACTCCATCAACTATGGATTGTCATGTCCTATAAACAAAATGACAGTGAAGTGAGCAAGGACATGCTGAAGTGTCCATGTGCATGTCACCACCATTTTTTTAAAGTTAAGTTTTATTAAAGTTTTTTGAAGTATGTACAGGCAAAAAAGAAGAAGAAGAGACAACAAATTGCAAACAAGAAAGCAAATACTAAGTTATAAGTACTAAGAATCAGTAAAGGCAGTAAAAAATAGTAAAGTACGAAAAAGTAGTATATATTGGTTTTTAGTTTTCCTGACACAGATTACGTATAACTCTGTAAAATAACTTTTGAATTTACAAATACTATTCAGATACTTCAGTTACTGCTTTTCCAAATATACTAATTGTCAAAACCTACAGTTAACATATTTTACTCTTTTTCTTGCAAAAAGGGTTCCTAGTCTTTCAAAAAAGTCACCACCCATTTCAGCTACATCCAGTAATTGTATCAGCCATTCCTCTTTCAATGGGATTTCTATATTCTTCCAATTTGGTGCACATAATAATCCTGCTGCAGTGGTCATATAGTGCAAGATCTTGCCATACTTCTCCTGTTGATCTTCTACTAATCCCAACACATTTAATTCCAGCTTCTATTGAATATTAACTTTCAAAGTTTTATACACAATTGAATGTATTTAATTCTACATTTTTTTGGCCTTTGCACAGGTCCATCACATATGATGGTCCCACTTGTTGCTCACAGTTCCAACGTATGTTAGAAGCCTCCTTATGCATTTTGGCCAATTGTTCTGGTGTCAAATACCAATGATACATCATCCTGTGAAAGATCTTTTTACAATCATAACATAATGTGAATTTAGTTCCATTCAACTCATTTTCTCCCACTGTTCTAACATTATATTATGACCAACATTTTGTGCCCTCTTTATCATACAATCCTTAATCAACTCTTCTTCCATCTCTACTTTTAACAAACAATTATACATCTTAACCAATCAAATGTTCATAGAATCATAGAAATGTAGAGTTGGAAGAGACCACACGGGCCATCCAGTCCAACCCCCTGCCATGCAGGAACACCCTCGAAGCACTCCCAACAGATGACCATCAAGCCTCTGCTTAAAAACCTCCAAGGAAGGAGACTCCACTACACTCCAAGGCAGCAGATTCCACTGCTGGACAGCCCTGACTGTCAGGAAGTTCTTCCTGAGGTTCAGGTAGAATCTCCTTTCCTATAGCTTGAATCCATTGCTCCTTGTCCTGGTCTCTGGAGCAGCAGAAAACAAGCCCTCTCCCTCCTCTACGTGGCATCCCTTCAAATATTTAAAGATGGCTATTATGTCCCCTCTTAACCTTCTCTTCTGTAGACTAAACATACCCAGCTCTCTAAGTCTATCCTCATAGGGCATTGTTTCCAGGCCTCTCACCATTTTGGTCGCCCTCCTCTGGACTTGCTCCAGCTTGTCAATATCCTTCTTGAATTGGGGTGCCCAGAAATGGACACAGTATTCAAGATGGGGTCTCACCAAAGCAGAGTAGAGTGGTACCAGTACCTCTCTTGATCTAGACACCATACTCCTATTAAAGCAGCCGAGAATTGCATTGGCTTTCTTGGCTGCCGCATCACACTGCTGACTCATGTTCAGCTTGTGGTCTATGAAGACTCCTAGATCCCTTTCACACGTACTGCTATCCAGCCACGTGTCCCCCATCCTATATTTCTGTATTCCATTTTTTCTACCTAAGTGTAGGACCTTACACTTCTCTCTGTTGAATTTCATTTTGTTCGCCTTGGCCCAGCTCTCCAATCTATCCAGGTCATTTTGAATTTTGATCCTGTCCTCTGGCGTATTAGCAACCCCTCCCAATTTGGTATCATCTGCAAATTTGATGAGCATGCCCTCTATTCCTTCATCCAAGTCGTTGATAAAAATATTGAACAGCACTGGACCCAGGACAGAACCCTGTGGCACCCCGCTAGTCACTTCTCTCCAGGATGAAAAGCAGCCATTCGTGATCACCCTTTGGGTTCGGTCGGTCAACCAATTACAAATCCAACTAACAGTAGCCCTACCTAGCCCACATTTTACTAGCTTCGTTGCAAGAATGTCATGGGGAACTTTGTCAAAGGCCTTACTGAAATCGAGATATGCTACATCCACAGCATTCCCTTCATCTATCAAGCTAGTAGCTCTATCATAAAAAG
The DNA here is from genome assembly GCA_948474755.1 of Ctenosaura bakeri. Lineage (NCBI taxonomy): Eukaryota > Metazoa > Chordata > Lepidosauria > Squamata > Iguanidae > Ctenosaura > Ctenosaura bakeri. Next base: position 81,205 of record CAOLHI010001003.1, on the reverse strand, counting down.
AGATAAGATTAGTCTGGCATGACTTATTTTTGAGAAATCCATGTTGACTTCTCGTGATGACCGCGTTGTTTTCTAAATGATTAGAAACTGACTGCTTAATGATCTGCTCCAGGATCTTTCCGGGTACTGATGTCAGGCTGACTGGGCGATAATTATTTGGGTCCTCTTTTTTTCCCTTCTTGAAGATGGGGACAACATTTGCTCTTTTCCAGTCTGCTGGAACTTCTCCTGTCCTCCAAGATTTCTCAAAGATTATAGCAAGCGGTTCCGAAATGACCTCTGCCAGCTCTTTTAATATCCTATGATGCAATTCATCTGGCCCTGGAGACTTGAATTCATCCAATGCGGCCAGGTATTCCTGTACCACCTCTCTACTTATTATGTGCCTCATTTCTCCTGCTTCCTCCCCTGCTCCCCAACCGCCAGGGTGAGTGCTTGTATCCTTCTGGGGAAAAACTGAGGCAAAGAAGGTGTTAAGTAGTTCTGCCTTTTCTCTTCCCCCTGTGAGTAATTCGCCATCTTCTCTGCGCAGCGACCCTATCGTCTCCTTCTTTTTTCTTTTGCTTCGGACATATTTTAAAAAACCCTTTTTATTGTTTTTAATGTCTCTGGCCTCAGTTCGTTCTGTGCTTTAGCCTTTCTGACCTCCTCCCTACATCTCCTGGCTACTTGCTTAAATTCTTCTTTGGTGGTTTCCCCCTTCTTCCATTTCCTATACATGTTTCTCTTAACACTTAGCTCAGCTGAGAGTTCTTTAGTCAACCATTCTGGTTTCTTCAGAGGCCTTCCATTTTTCCTCCTTATTGGCACAGTTTTTGACTGTGCCTTCAGTATCTCCTTTTTAAGGAACTCCCATGCCTCCTGCACTCCTTTCTCTTTCACTATTCCTGACCACGGAATTCCAGCCAGCAGCTCCCTAAGTTTACAGAAGTCCGCTTTTTTAAAATCTAAGATGAGTGTCTGGCTACCCTTATCTTCTCCTTCCCACTGAATGCCAAATTCCAATAGGGCATGGTCACTCCCCCCTAAAGATCCAACCACTTCTACCTCATTCACAAGGTCATCCCTGTTGGTCAGGATCAGATCTAGAATATTTGATCCCCTTGTGGCCTCTTCCACCTTCTGGACCATGAAGTTGTCTGCAAGACAAGCAAGAAACTTGCTGGACCTTGCTGTCTTGGCAGAGTTTGACTGCCAGCATATATCCGGGTAATTGAAGTCTCCTATTATTACTGTATCCCTCCTCTTTGAATGTGCAGTCATTTGGTTGAGGAAGGCGTCATCCAAGTCCTCAGCCTGGGTTGGAGGTCTGTAGTAAACCCCCACCAGAATATCCCTATTGTTTCTCGCTGCCTTAATTCTTACCCAAATGCTCTCGACCTGGCTTTCTGGGTTTAAGTCCTGGATCTCTTCACAGGTGAAAACATCCTTGATATACAAGGCTCCTCCTCCTCCTTTCTTGTTTGGTCTATTTTTACAAAATAGGCTATACCCCTCTATTCCTTTATTCCAATCATGAAACTCATCCCACCAGCTCTACATGGCATGCCTTCAAATATTTAAACATGGCTATCATGTCCCCTCTTAACCTTCTCTTCTGCAGACTAAACATACCCAGCTTTCTAAGCCTATCCTCATAGGGCATGGCTTCCAGGCCTCTCACCATTTTGGTCGCCCTCCTTTGGACTTGCTCCAGCTTGACCACGTCCTTCTTGAATTGGGGTGCCCAGAACTGAACACAGTATTCAAGATGAGGTCTAACCAAAGCAGAGTAGAGTGGTACCAGTACCTCCCTCGATCTAGACACCATACTCCTATTGATGCAACCGAGAATTGCATTGGCTTTCTTGGCTGCCACATCACACTGCTGACTCATGTACAGCTTGTGGTCTATGAAGACTCCTAGATCCCTTTCGCACGTACTGATATCCAACCATGTGTTCCCCATCCTATATTTATGTATTCCATTTTTTCTACCTAAATGTAGGACCTTAGGACCTTATACTTCTCTCTGTTGAATTTCATTTTGTTAGCTTTGGCCCAGCTCTCCAATCTATCCAGGTCATTTTGAATTTTGATCCTGTCCTCTGGCATATTAGCAACCCCTCCCAATTTGGTGTCATCTGCAAATTTGATGAGCATGCCCTCTATTCCTTCATCCAAGTCATTTGGGCGACCAAAATGGTGAGAGGCCTGGAAGCCATGCCCTATGAGGACAGACTTAGAGAGCTGGGTATGTTTAGTCTGCAGAAGAGAAGGTTAAGAGGGGACATGATAGCCATGTTTAAATATTTGAAGGTATGCCACGTAGAGGAAGGAGAGGGCTTGTTTTCTGCTGCTCCAGAGACCAGGACAAGGAGCAATGGATTCAAGCTGCAGGAAAGGAGATTCCACCTGAACCTCAGGAAGAACTTCCTGACGGTCAGGGCTGTCCAGCAGTGGAATATGCTGCCTCGGAGTGTAGTGGAGTTTCCTTCCTTGGAGGTTTTTAAGCAGAGGCTTGATGGCCATCTGTCGGGATTGCTTTGAGGGTGTTCCTGCATGGCAGGGGGTTGGACTGGATGGCCTGTGTGGTCTCTTCCAACTCTACATTTCTATGATTCTATGATAAAAATATTGAACAGCACTGGGCCCAGGACAGTCATCATCTTGTTACTCCAAAATGTAGGTGACCCAGGGATCTACCTGAGATGCCAGTACCTCAGTGAAAAGGTGGGACATTATTAGTTCAAATTAGGAGGCCTGCAAGAGGGGAGTAACCTAACACCAATGTTTACCAGTATTTCTGCAGGGAAGAACCAGCCAGAGATCCAAAAAGTAAGCTTAATGTGCTTTATTGGGAGAATTACACAAAAGATCCAAGCAGTCATTCAATCACACAAGGCTAACTGAAGGAAAAGGGAGGAAAATTTGGATAGAGAGAGGTCAGGATGTAGTGGGTGATATTTACTGATCTAGAAGAGCAGTGAAGAAGCAGAGATGTGGCTTAGACTCACGTCTAAGGACAATCGGGAATTGGAGCAGAGGAGTGGCAACCAGCAATTGGTGGACTGCAAGTTGTCTGACCAAAACTAGGGATTTATATACTTGATTTCTGCCTGGAGGGCGAGGGTGTGAAATTCCCTCAGGACAAGTAAACAATGGAGTTCACAGAATGGACAATGAGGTCTGGAATGGGTTAATGGTCTTAGGTGACAAAGGTCTAATGGTTGTTCTGATAGCTTGGTGCTTGTTGGATAGGTTTTGCATAGGTTTGTTTGTTCAAAGGAAGAGGAGTTAAGACAATCAGTAGTCCTGTGGGAGTCTCCTAGACACCACTGTCCACCACTGAGTCATTAAGGCTAACTGCAAGCCATTGTCTCTGAAGTTTCTTGGTGATTTCCTGACTATGTCCTGGCTATGCCTAGAGGTGTTTTCTGACCTAATTTGCTTGGCCAACCTTTTCCTCTTGTCCAGCTTGGCCATACAAACATAGCAGGGCCTGTTTATATTTATGCCAATTAATATATTTTGCCAATTAAACCATATCAAAGTATGGGGGTGTACAGCCTGGTAACAATTTGATCATGTTTTTCAAATTCTAATTTAGTCAACTCAAAATCATACACATTTTTGTCCATTCTACTCTCTGTCTGTAGGAAAGTCATTAAAAACTATAATATTCTAACATTCATTTTTCAATTGATTTAATTCTATAGTGTTCTTGATCAAATTCCAGAGGATTTTGATAAGTTGCCCATTTTTCTTTAGCTGTTTTCTCCTTCCTATATAAAGCCTCTTATGATGACACCCACAAGGGTGTTTTAGGACATAACCTTGGTTTGTATCTGTTCCATACTCTTAGCAAAGCACATCTCACAAAATGATTATTAAAATTTGCATTCATTTTGGCTTTGTCATACCACAAGTAACCATTCCACCCAAACCACAGTTCATGCCCTACTAAATCCAACAATCTCTTGTTTGTTAACGTAATCCAGTCCTTCAGCCAAACCAAACAGCATGCGGAAAGATACAATTTCAGACCTAGTAGACTCAATCCTCCTCTTTGTTTAATCTCTTGTAAAATTTTAAATTTGACTAGGTTTCTTCCATTACCATATAAACTTTGATAAGTCACCATGCCATTGCTTAAATAAGATATCATTAGTCAAAACTAGTGTGGTCTGAAAAACAACATTCTTGGTCAAACATTCATTTTGATCACAGAAATTCTCCCCAACAATGATAGTTTAAGTTTCACTCACCTTTGCAAATCCGTCTTAATATCATTCCATGTATTTTGCTTCAACTTATCAATCAAAAACACATATTCTCTTCTCTTTTGCAAAATCTTAGTGGGTATCTCCTTGAACACTATGGTTTCCACAGCATTTACCTTCATTCTGTTTTCAAAATGGCACTGCAACACTTGGGCCCTAGTTTGCTTTCAAACAAAGTAGACAATCACATTTCTTGGTAAATTTCTCTGCATTGCTACACATGAAGAAATCTGATAAATGCAATCAAACTCAAATTGTATGTCCATTTGCTTCTCCAATAAGTTTGTAATGGCATTCACCAGTCTTTCTCAGATTTTTTATAAGATTGTTCTGGGGTACCTCTAAAATATAAATAGTTCTCCCTTTCCCACAGTTCCATTGGGGCAAAAGCATTCAAATAATGCTTATGTTCTCTGTCCAATTTCTCTGTTTTATTTTCCAGTTTCTCTGTCTTTAGTTCCAGATTTTTGATCTTTTTATTTATCTGTTTCAGCTCAGATGCTGTTGACGTCAACTGTTTCATTTCTTTCATCTCTTTATATGATTTCCCTTTTTTCATTTCTGATTTCTTCCCATCTGAGTCATATGCATTATTATGGACTGGAAATCTTCCATATATTTTTAGACATATCTGTTGACAGAGATCGTAGATCTACAGATACTGTTCTCTCAGGTCATTTTACATTGGATCTTGTGCCTGAACTTACAGACCACATAGTTCTGGAGTTATTAAAAATATTAAAAGCAGTCACAGGAAAAAAAGTTGCTGTAATTTCTTTTGGCCACCAGATGTCACTCTTTGCTTAGCTTCCTCAATGCAGGCACAGTGTATAGCATACAATCACCTACATACCAATCTGGCTTCCTTTCACTTTTGTTCTGTATTGCTGGCCTTGCTGTTATCTCAGTCCTAAAGTAAACAAAGTTTCATTCTCATATGAATTCTAGTTTTGCCTTCCTTATCCAGTTTAACATACACTAAATTATTTGAAATTTTTATGATTTCCCAATGTCTCTCAGATTTTGCTTTTTGGATTTGTAATTGGTTGACCGACCGAACCCAAAGGGTGATCATGAATGGCTGCTTTTCATCCTGGAGAGAAGTGACTAGCGGGGTGCCACAGGGTTCTGTCCTAGGCCCAGTGCTGTTCAATATTTTTATCAATGACTTGGATGAAGGAATAGAGGGCGTGCTCATCAAATTTGCAGATGACACCAAATTGGGAGGGGTTGCTAATACGCCAGAGGACAGGATCAAAATTCAAAATGACCTGGATAGATTGGAGAGCTGGGCCAGGGTGAACAAAATGAAATTCAACAGAGAGAAAGGTAAGGTCCTACACTTAGGTAGAAAAAATGGAATACAGAAATATAGGATGGGGGACACGTGGCTGGATAGCAGTACGTGTGAAAGGGATCTAGGAGTCTTCATAGACCACAAGCTGAACATGAATCAGCAGTGTGATGCGGCAGCCAAGAAAGCCAATGCAATTCTTGGCTGCATCAATAGGAGTATGGTGTCTAGATCGAGGGAGGTACTGGTACCACTCTACTCTGCTTTGGTGAGACCCCATCTTGAATACTGTGTCCAGTTCTGGGCACCCCAATTCAAGAAGGATATTGACAAGCTGGAGCAAGTCCAGAGGAGGGCGACCAAAATGGTGAGAGGCCTGGAAGCCATGCCCTATGAGGATAGACTTAGAGAGCTGGGTATGTTTAGTCTGCAGAAGAGGAGGTTAAGAGGGGACATGATAGCCATGTGTAAATATTTGAAGGGATGCCACGTAGGGGAAGGAGGGGGCTTGTTTTCTGCTGCTCCAGAGACCAGGACAAGGAGCAATGGATTCAAGCTGCAGGAAAGGAGATTCCACCTGAACCTCAGGAAGAACTTCCTGACAGTCAGGGCTGTCCGGCAGTGGAATGTGCTGCCTCGGAGTGTAGTGGAGTCTCCTTCCTTGGAGGTTTTTAAGCAGAGGCTTGATGGCCATCTGTCGGGATTGCTTTGAGGGTGTTCCTGCATGGCAGGGGGTTGGACTGGATGGCCTGTGTGGTCTCTTCCAACTCTACATTTCTATGATTCTATGATTCTATACTTATACACAACTAAGAAACCTTTTAAAAATCCAAGTTAATTTACTCACAGAGCCTTGGTCATGAAGCGAAGCACTTTTGCAGAAGTTAGAAGTTTCATCTGTATAATCAGTTAAACATAACTTATTGTAGAAAATCTTGGTTGTTAGAGAGAGGCTTTAGTAATATTTGTTGCTTTAAATGCAGGCAGCTCATGTGATGAGGCAAGCTGGAAACAATTGTCCCTCTCCTCTCCATCCACGATTGATCACTGTTTATGTCACGATTAGATCACCAGGAGGGCATTCCTTTGGGTGTCCTCTGCCCTCCCCCCACTTTGTCCAGGGGATTATTTTTTCCAGTCTTAAGCAACTGAGACTGGGAAACACCACACAACATGATCCTTCTTTGCAGAGCTATGAAGAGGACAACCCACATGTTGCCATCTTCCTCCCAGAAATCCTGTTGGCCATTTAATAATATGGAATGCTATCATCCACAGTGGGTCCTGGAACCAAGCCTACATAGATTTAGAGGGCCTACTGTATTTTCTTCCTGTCCTTGATTGGTATCATAATACTTTTTTCCTCTTTCTGTGGTGAAATAGGTATCCATTTTAAACACCTCCCCCCTGAATTTGCACTTTTATTTGTGCTTTTGACTTAATGTATGCTTTTTCCGCACGTAGAATAAAGCATGTTTGTGCAACTCTTTTCAGCTGGATGCATTCTTAGCCACTCGCATTTCAAAATATGGACATAGTTTTGTGCACACTTTGTGCAAATTCTGAATGTGAGATGCATTTCTTCTTACACTGGATCTTGGGGAGGTTAAAAAGTATTTCTAACAAAATCCATTTCCATTCTCATAGGAAAGGAATTTCTGTGAAGAAATTGCCTCTAGTGCAGAGATGATCAACATTTTTAGTTGCAACGGCCACATGTGATGATGCTTGAAGGCTGCACACGTAGGTACACACACACCTGTACACACATGCAGACAAACATATCCCGGGGATCCTCATTCCTGGTTAGGTGGGAGTAAAGAGCTGGCTCTCCTTCCCATGCTGTATTTCCTATATTCCTTTTACCATTTTTCTTGCCTTGCTGCTAGTAACCTGAATGAAACTGTCAGGAGATCCAGGAGGTGATGGAAATCAGTACATAACGGGTGTGTCTGTGTATCAAAAGCTTTGGGAAACCATATGCAACTCCCAGGCTGCAGGTCTTTTGACCTAGTGCCATGCACTCATATTTTTTTTTTAAAGGAGACTTCTGTGACGAGCAAATATTTCAAACACGATAAGTATCTTATGTTTTTAAAATTGTTTTCATCTTCCTAGAGGGTAGCTGAGTGAAACTTAGGAGAAGCACAATTTTACTTGTTAAAACCTCCCCCCAAGTGATTAACAACACTTTCAAATCTGAAATGGCTGTTACACGACTGAGGCCATTTCCGCACTAGCCTGTTATAGTGCAATGATTCCACTTTCAACATTCTCTGGAATCCTGGGGTTTGCCAGTCAGCCCCTCCCAAAACTGCAAACCCCAGGATTCCAGAGGATGTTGAAAGTGGAATCATTGCGCTATAACAGGCTAGTGCGGAAATGGCCACAGGTAGCTCATTCTATGAGAAAACCCCAGAGGTTACAAGTGCATAATGATTGCAAAAGACGGGGGAGTGTTTTGCTGAGTTCAGAGAGGACAAACTCTCTGCTGCATGGTGCTGGTGGGGAGAGTCTGACTCCCAAAGGTAAAAGAACAGGTACTGTGATTGTCAAATATTTTTGCCATAAGTGGTATTTTTTGGGTTCCAGAAGTATTCCCGCTCAGATGGGAATATAGGGGTAAATGTATGTTATTACTAAGGTAAAATACTGCTCTAGAATTGAGCTTCAGAAATAGGATGTGCACAATGCTCTTGTAGGTTTCTTCTAGTGTATTTTAGGTTGGCTGTCTTTACAAATATTTAGTACTAGTATATTTACCCAGCATTGCCTAGGATTTTATTTTTTCATAGGTAATATTTGTTAGAAATACCACAGGAATTACCTTACCTTACTTTAGAAATTAGATGTGGTTGAAATCCACAGATTTGATATCTTGTGTCTCTAATTCCCCAAACTGTGTTGTTCAGTACCTGTGACTTTTCCTTGTATTCCCCAATCCAATCTATATTCAGAGTTGTTAACATACAGAGGTTGGGTTTCTGAGGGAATACACTGTCCTCCTCCTCCTTGCTGCTAGGCCTCATTTCAATTGCAACTGGCCAGGCCCAAGATCTTTCTGGCTGAGAATTCTAAAGGCCCCTCCCTGAACTGCCAACCCCAGGATTCCATAGAATCTTCACAGCCAGCTAATCATATGGGGTCTTCTCGCCTGACACAGCCAGTCGTGTGAAGTCTTTGCCTGCCTGACACAGACAAACTCACAAACGTTGACTTTTATATATTAGATTTTACAGTCTTTTGAAGATGTTCACTTCCCTCATAGTCGTAGTGAATCATGGAGGTTGTATTTTTCTGTAGGCTACAAAACCTTCAATGTATTGTGACTGTGCACATACACAATGTAAGTGAAGTCTGTGAAATCTAGGTATATATATGTTTGTATATTAGAATGGTGGTAGTCTGATAGGTTAATCTGTGGCTTCCACAGCAGTGTTCCACCTGAGATGTTTGTTTATCACCCCAGTCTTGCCCCAGGCCAAGGAAAACTGCAGTCATAAATTTAAAATCTGCTGATTGGAGAGGGTTCAGGTGAGGTGGATTCCACACGTCCCCCACCCACAAGGCGCCATGCATATTTGCACAAGAAATATAATGTGCTCTTTGCTCTCTCTGTTAAAAGGGGGAGTTGTGAATGTGTCTAAACATGGAAAAGAGGAGGGGCACATTATCAAGGTTATGATCTAATTAAAAGATTTTAAGGTTGCAAGTTTTGACAGTTAAGGAAGCTCCAAAATGATATGGATAACAGAGTCAACTGTGGGTTTTGGGAACCAAAGATGAATTGGAATTAGGAAAAATGTGAGAGTGAAGGAAAGCAAATATTTGGGTGAGAGGAGAAAGGTGAGTTCTAGGAAAGCAGAGATTTGAAGTGACCAAGGCTGTCTACAGGTTTCTTGGGCCGTTTCCGCACTAGACTGTTATAGCACTTGATACAATTGAGAAATAGTGTCCAAAAATCTTACGACAGTATTCCCTTTGGTATTATAGGCCACCCTCCACATTTGTTGAGTTTCACTTTTGCAAATTTTATTATTCATAGAGTGTGTGGAGGGGGGCAGGGCTACAGTGTAGGGGCATGGCCATGGCACACCAGGGTGTGGCTACAAGCCAGGTTGCCCCAAAAACATTGCTGCTGGGGGCAAACCACTCCGATCGCCCCCCTCCTGTTCCTACGTGACTGTTCATGGATTATTTGCTGTCACTTCTGCTGCCTCCCTATGCCATTTTTAATAGGGACAGCAAGTCTTGTGAGACTGAGGCCATTTCCACACTACATTGTTATAGTACCACTATTCCACTTTTCAACCTCCTGTGGAATTCTGGGCTTTGTAATTTACTGAGGCCAAAGAGCTCTCTGGATGAGAATTTTAAAGGCTCTTCCTTAAACTGCAAGACCTAGGATTCCATGGGATGTTGAAAGTGGAATAAGAGCCCCTGAGAAACTGTGAATGGGGCTTGTAAGTCCCTTTTAAAAATGGTGTGGGGTAGCAGTGGAGGTGTCAGTAAGTCCCCACCAGCCCCCCACTTCTGCCGTGTGAAGGAACCCTGATGCTTCAAAGAAATCCGTGGTGGGTTGACTATGGCGATCCTACTTTTTGTGTGTGTTAAATATGGTTTGGGAGGACCTAGAATTATTCACAGTTTTTCCATTTTCATGAGGGTCCTGTGCCCCTAACCCTAGCAAATGTGGAGAGATGACTGTATGATAATATACTAAGCTTGGTGATTGTGACAGTATGTGGATTTATATAACACAGCAGGCAGACAAGCAGAGAGAGAGAACAACAGTTTAAATTAAGTATAAGTTGGTGAAAGTGCCCAGATTCATATGGGTTCAGGACACTTTTGCCTACCCCCCATGGCCATTTCTCTTCTCTCCCTTCTTCCTTTTTCTTTCTTGACCCCTTCCTTTTTCCTTCCTTGGTGTCTTTTCCACCATTTGTATGTGCCTTGTCAGTTCATGTATCATAACGTGATTGTGATCACAGCATTTTTAGACGGTGGTTTTCAGTGTTCAGACCACTTCCTAATCATTTGGGGAAGGGCCAACTGCACAAGGAGCAGGGGTGTGTTTTTTGCCCCTTACATGGGTGGTACCAGAAATGGCATCAATGCTGGTTGGCAGTTTTGGTCACAAATCAGTCACTTTCAGTGGTTTTTTTAAGGAGTTCAGAGTGGTTGGGGTGGTGGAGTTAAATTACCTCAAAACAACCACATTTTTATGGCAGTTTGGGTAAGTTTTGGTGATACTTACTGTTCCACCCAAATCTTTTTTTGAAATGGGGCTAGAGGAGGCTTGGGATCTTCAGAAACAGGGTTTGAGCTTGCCTATAGTCAGTGAACTAGTATAAGGAGCAGGTGGGAGGCAGCAACCTGAGCTGAGGCACAAGCCAAGATTCAGGAACTGAAAACAAAAGATGCACGCAGGCCATGTGCCTCAGGATCCTCACCTCTGCCAAAGGTAAGTCCTGTGCTACTCCATTCTTAGAATCCTAGGCCATTTCCACCCGACAGTGCTCTTCTACGTTGTCTCACTGCAGTCCCGGGTCCAGAAGAGAGTGCATCAACAACGTTCCCTTCTGCACCCGCTTGGTCCATGTGGAAGAGAATGCAGTGGTGCCACATCTTCCTTCCGCAGTGCAGCCGGGCTTTTTCCATTGCTGTGCTATGTAAGGAAGCATCACCAATGCGCTTCTACAGCTTCCGCATGGCCAGAAGTGACAGGAGCGCCGCACGATCACAGACGCAAAACGGATTTTTTCTATTTTGCAAAAACTGCAAGCACGATTTTCCGCAACAGGATGGCAGCGGGACAGCGACAATGTCATATGGAAGCACGACTTGCCAACCACTGTCATCCTGTGGCAGAAACGAGACATTGACATCATGTAGAAAGGGCCATAGAGTTGGAAGAGACCACAGGGGCCATCCAGTCCAACTCCCTGCCATGTAGGAACCCACATGCTTCTTGGGAGCATGGTTTTCCAGAGCCTCTCCTGAAACTGGTTGCTGGTATTGGAACCAAATTCCTGCTGTTTAAGAGATTCCCCCACTCTTTAATGGCTTCCTTGCGTCTAAGGAGCCTGGCGTCTGCTTCCTAGTGACTCAGTCTTTTACAGACAGATTTCAATTAATTAAAATTATCTAATCCATTTTAAAAACAATTCTGAGATGTTCTCTCATACACCCAGGCACCTTTATTATCCACACTGCATTTCAGGCTTTACTGTCTTGGAGCTACAGTTGGAGAGAGATACATACCTTTTTACTAATTATAAATTGTACAATTTGATATTGCTGTTATTAATATACCTGTTGATATAATGACTGTGGGTAATTGTTGTTTTAAATTGTTTTACTTCTTTCATTTGAGCCCCTATGACACAGTTAGGTGGAAGAGCAACATACAGATACACCAACGGCGATGGTGAAAAATTTCTGCAGTTCACAGTTAATATGAACTCACCAAAGTCACCCTTCTTGAACTGAAAAACAGACAGGGACACTGTTCACCATTAAAAGCTATAGATTTACCAAACTGACCATGAGTCCCCCAAATAAAAGTCCCAGTGGGCAGGACCAAACAAGACTGCCTGGAGAGATATTCCAACCTGGAGTTCTAATAGCTCATGTATAAAAGAAATATTTATTATTAAAAGGCCAATACGTTTCAGCCTAGTAATATTTTAAGGCTTTCTTCAACAGGTCAAAGCAGTCTGCAGAAATTTCTGATGAAAGACTCTCATCTTCAGCTTACTGGTGACTGAAAACAATGAATCGTTCTTTTCTTTCACACCCTCCCCAAAGACAGCCTTAAAAGGTTAATAGGCTGAAATGTGTCAGGCATTTTAATACTAGACATTACCCCGTAACAACTTGAGAGGTGTCTCTTTCAAACGTGGATTCAGGTTAGACAGTCTGTAGGATTTGTATATTCTGATAGCTCTCCACAGGGACACCTGCAGAAGATCAAAAGTTCTCTCATCTGAACCTTGGCAGGTCTGCTACTCAAATATGAGTACATTCAGTTATCTGCATAGCTTCACCATTATGCCTTTTATTGTATCAGGAGAGGGAAAGTGGTGGCCCTCCAGATATTGTTGGACTGCAGCACTCATCACTCCCCACCATTGGCTATGCTGGCCAGAGGTGATGGGACTTGTAGTCCAAAAACCTCTTGAGGTCCAGACTCCTATATTATTGTTAAATCACATTTGGCAAACCATTTAAAGAAAACTATGGCCATTTCTGCACTACAGTGCTCTTATTCCACTTTCAACATCCTATGGAATCCTGGGGTTTGCAGTTTGGGAGGGGGACATTTAGAATTCTCAGCCAGAGAGCTCTTTGGCCTCAATAAACTACAAAGCCCAGAATTCCACAGGATGTTGAAAGTGGAATAATAGCACTATAACAGTGTAGTGTGGAAATGGCCTACATTTAAATCAGAGGTGGCAAACCTTTGGCCCTTCAAACATTTTGGACTTCAACTTCCAGAAACCCCAGCTAGCTCCCAGTGGGAGAGGGTTGTGGAAGATGTGGAAGAGTCCAAATCATACAGAGAGCCAAAGGTTCCTTATCCTTGCTTTGGACTCTTAATTACTGCCTCCTTCTCACCCATATTTAATGTGATGTGGGAGCCTTTGAATGAGAAAGGAGAGCAATACCCAGCCGTGACTCTCTCATTGAGATATTTTGGATTATGCCATCTTGGACTAGTTATGGGGTGTCATAAATCGCAAGAAGGCTTTGTATAAACTGGAGACCCTGCATTTTCTGTTTATATTCAGCCTTGTAAAACCTCAGCTCATTCTCAGGGCCAGAAATAAAGAACTGAAAGCCAGATGTGTACATAAATCTGCATATGTGTTCCTTTCATATTTCATATTTATTGTTAAAGCAGAGTGTTTAGCAAACGGATCTACCATGGAGCTTAGCTGTTCTGTTGGTGTATTTCAAACACATTTTTGTTTGACCTTAAAGGGAGCATTATAATGTTCAGTAAATAGCTTGTTTGCTTTATGCAGGAGTGATTTGTAACATCCATGGTTTTCTTCAAACAATTTGTTTTACACTATGAGATTTAGTGTCAGGGACTTTAAAAAGGGAATTGTTTTGTGAACACAGAGCAATCACTTCAGGGCATGCTTATTTATTCCACAAAATAATATCTCCCCCTTTCCTTCCAAGTCTTGCCTTCATTTCAGAAGAAATTATATACTTAGTATAAATGTTTTGCAAGGAGGGGGTGGGGTGATGTGAGGAAGCAAAATAATTTAATTTAAATTTCAAATTCTGTGTAAGAAACCAAGCTCTTTAAGAATACAGAAAACTGCCTCATCCCAGCTCAAGCTATTGGTCCATCCAGATCAGCTTTCCTGAATTCTTGATACCTTCTGGATATATTGGGCTATGGTTCTTACCATCTCCGTGCTGAAAATAATGGAAGTTGGAGGGCACCATTTTGGAGAAAGCTGGTCAATACTGGTTGGCAGTCGCTGTCCGAGCTTTCAAATGGGAACCTTTCTTACCCCTATGTGGAGTTGCCACAGACAGGACCTGGAAGCTTCAGCGTTCAGAAAAGATGCCATGGTTCATGCACTGAACTTTCGGCAACCTCCTTTGTCCCGTGATGAAAACTTAGGGTCAGACTGTTTGTGGGCAGTAATTTTTTTTTCTGTTCTGTGCTGCAGGATCTGAGTTAGAGGCCTTGCCCCTCCCCTGTCACCTGATCATTTTAGCTGGGGGTTCCAGGCATTGAACAACAATGTCTACTTGTAATGTCCTTTTCACCAAAGGGTGGAATAGCAACATATACAGTCAAAGACAAGGGACCTTTCTGCACTACACTGTTACAGTGTTATTATTCCACTTTCAATATCCTGTGGAATTCTGGGGTTTGTAGTTTACTGAGGCCCAAGAGCTCTCCGCTGAGAATTCTAAATCCCCCTCTCTAAAACTATAAACCCCAGGATTCCACATGATGTTGAAAGTGGAAGAGTAGCACTATAACACCGTAGTGCAGAAAGGCCCAAGGACAATAAAATATAATGCTATAAAATTACGTGAAATGAAATTGCCAGCACCCCATCAGTAATCTCAGGCACAACTCAGCAGCTTAATCTGAGGAATCAAAGACAAGGTCTTCAACCCCTTATGAAAACAGTTGAGATTCTCCTCCAGCTGGAAGTCCAGAAGAAAACTGTTTCACAGATTTGGAGACAGATTTAAAAAGCTTGCAGCCTTGACAGGGCTGTGAGCATTAGTAGAACAGGCAATAATCCTTTACCTAAAGATCTTAGATTCCTAGATAGAACCTGGGCTTCTGAATGCAAAGAAACAACTGTGGTTCCTCCCCTAAAGCAAGAATTACCAAAATTGGGGCCCCATATGTTGTTGGATAGGAGCAGCCAGAAAGCCATTGACCATACTGGCTAGGGCCTGTGGGTGCTGTAGTCCAACAACAAGGTGTGAAGCCTTGAGCTTGGGATCCACCGCCCTAGAGAAAACTTTTTTCTTAGTCATTCCTTCTGCAATCCACTTAGGAAGGAGTGCCAAGCTTGTACTCTACCACTGAGCCATTTTGGGCTGCAATACCTGAACAACGTAAGAGCCTTGTTCTGTCTGAACCTCAGCAAATGTGACTGCAGGCCCCTACAAGGCCCATCTCTGCTGCCATGTTACTATCAAAGGTGCTGCTAGTGGGGGCCAAATTCTGGCAGATTCTACCATGGTCTCCTGTGGCCTCTGTGGGAGACCGTATGCCTGCCCTCTGAGGGCCAATCTAGCCTAGTATGGAATAATAGGGCATTTCCGCACTTTACCCTTTTCCATCATGGTCCTGGCGTTATCCCAGCAGTATCTTTGCTGAGATGGGAACATGTCCCGAACATTCCCCTCTGTGCCTGGCTGGCAGCCTGCCTGCAAATGGGAGTGCGAACAACATGCACATTCCTCCCACAGTGCAGCTGGCCTCTTTCCCAGGCTGCACTGGGGAAGGAAGTGCCTACAATGCTCAGTGATGGAGCTTGAAGTGTGTGGAGGGGGACGGGAGGGGGCGAGGCTATGGTACAAGGGGCGTGGCCATGGGGCAGGAGGCATGGCTATGGTGTGGAGGTGTGTGGGGCTTGGCCAGGAGTGTGGGGACGTGTTTATGGGCCAGGATGCCCCAAAAGCATCGCCTCCTGGGGTGAATCACCCCGCCGTCCCTACACGACTGAATGTGCTACCTCCTGTTCTGCATGGCCACTGGCAACGGGAGTGTCTCACAATCACAGGCCATTAATGGTTTTTTTTTTTTTTTTAGTTAATGGAAAATCCTGCGATCTTGATGGGTGGGGACGCGTTGGCAGCAGGACGGTGATGATGTTGTGTGAAAGCAAGACTCAGACCACCAGCAATGCATCCCCATCATGGGACAGCAACATTGTGAGGAAATGGCCGTAGTTGGAAGGGGTGTCATAGGTCACTGCATGATCTCCAGCTAAAGCATCCTCAGCTGTCCAGCCTCTTTCTGAAGCTACCCAGGGAAGGATACTCCACCACCTCTCTAGGCAATTGGTTCCATGCAGAACCACTCTTATTATCAAGAATCCCCTTCCAATGTTCTGTCAAAATCTGCACTCCGGTGACTTAAAATCATTAGACTTGGTTTGACCCTCTGGAGCAGCAGAGGACAGGCCTGCCCCCTCGTCTCTGTGATGTGCCTTGAAATATTTAAAGAGTGCAATCATGTCACACTCCGGTCTGTTCTTCACCAAGCTGATCAAGCCCATCTTCATCCTTTCTTCATTTGTTTTGTTCATACTTCTTATCATCCACGTGGCCGTCCTTTGAAATCACTCCACCTAGTCTGTATCTAATATATAAAAATCAACATTTGTGAGTTTGTGAATTTGTCTGTGTCAGGCAGGTGAAGACCTCATATCATTGGCTGTGTCAGGTGAGAAGACCTCATAGGATTGGCTGGCTGTGAGGATTCTGTGGAATCCTGGGGTTGGCAGATCAGGGAGGGGCCTTTAGAATTCTCAGCCAGAGAGCTCTTGGGCCTGGCTGGTTGCTATGGAGATGAGGCCTAGCAGCAAGGAGAAGGCCAGTGTATTCCCTCAGAAACCAAATCTCTGTATGTTAACAACTCTGAATACAAATTGGATTGCGGACTATGGGGAAAAGTTACAGATACCGGACAAGGCAGTTTGGGGAATTACAGACACAGGATCTCAAATATGTGTATTTCAGCTGCATCTAATTCTAAGGTAAGGTAAGGTAAGGTAATTCCTAAGGTACTTTTAACAAGTATTACCTATGAGAAAATAAAATCCCAAGCGACACTGGGTAAATATGCTAGTCCTTCTTAAAATGAGGTACCCAGAAGTGAACACAGTACTCCAGATGAGGCTGACCAGCATAAAATATGGTGGGACTATTACTTCCTTCAGCTTGGAAATAATACTTCAATTAATGCCAGCTAAAACAGCATCTGCTTTCTTTGCTGCAGCATCACACTGCTGGCTCATGTTTAACTTATGATCAACAATAATCCCAAGGTCCTTTTTGCTTGTAGTGCTGCTGCAACATGTACCCCAAATCCTATACCTGTGCATTATTATTATTATTTTTATGGCCTAAATGTAGAATATTTCATTTGTCTCTATTGAAGTTCACTTTATTAATTACTGCCCAATTTTCTAGTTTATCATGGTCCTTTGGGAAAAGCGCATCATGAGAAGGTTAGCTGCTTGGTCACAGATTGGAGTGAGGAACATACTAGTTGTAACCTGTGATGGTTGGATCTGTGGATGATCTGCACTGATGAAATCAGGGTTCTTCAAAGTATACAAAGTAAATAATAAGCCCACACAAAGGTCCTGTAGAAGCACGACTGCCGTGCTGTTATCATGGTTATGATATGTCGGGTGAGAGCACTAGATATCCTTTTGATATCAAATAATTTGGCCTTTGCGTGACCTCTCTCTGCCACCCTACTCCACGTGTTTGCAGAGGTCCCCTGGACGAGCACGTACGGGCGCGGCCGTTAATGACTGTTCATTCCAAAACCCCATTCAGGCAGGCAATTTAAGCCTCTCCGTTGCTTTAGGGAAAAACCTCCCTGCAAGCCAGCTCTGCTTGGCTCGGATCTACACAAAGCCATGCAGCCAAGAGCCAAGCCATTCCTTTGTATCGGGCTATTAATGAACTGGCCACGCTATTGTCTTAAGAGCTAAACCAATCATGCTAAACTTGACCTTTACCAACTCCTTTGTCCAACTCCAAATCTCCTTTGTTCTCACTGAGCATAACAGCCTGTAGGTAAACTCCATCTTATAAAAGGTCCCCACTTTTGGGACGTCTTCGGACTACTTTGTACTTCCATCCCGACTTGCTGCTGGTTGTCTAAGAAAACTCCCCTCAGCTAACCACGCTGAGCTTTCTCTCCCGGATCCCCGCTTCTCTCCAGGACTATGAGACCAGGTATCGTATTGCCTTTCCGAAAAGCTCCCCGTTTCTATTTCTCAGTTAGTTAGTTTATGTCTTGTCTTGCATGTTTCCTGTCTTTAATAAAATATTGCTGGTTATCTTGAAAACCTTGTCTAGCCACTCTCTGACCCGCTGCTGTATACATAGGGTTAAAGATCCCTGCTAAGGTTACCCTGCCTCTCGTTTAGCCGAGAGAGTGCTCAAGCTAAATTCCTCCAATATGTGTTTTTATTTGGTAATTTGGGCGCCCCTCCCGGGACCCCCAACATACAGGGTAACAGTGCTAGGGAAGAGACAAGCAATATTCTGCTCTATTCGAAGTGTTCTTATAGTCACTTCCCTGCAATAAAATTATCTGGATTTATATCAACCCTATATTAGGAAACAGAATGCGAAGCAACTCTTTCTCCCTTAAGGTTTTGAAAGAAAAATGTGTTGAGGAGGTGCAATCCCTTTTACTTGTTTCCTGCCCCTTGGGTCCCTTCTGAAGGGATTCCAGACAAACAGAGACTGCGATCTGTGCAGAGGTCTGAAAAAAAGAAAGAAAGATAATCATAGTTCTATTTCATGGGTTAAGCATTTAGAAGCTTTTACACAGGATTTGCAGAATCCACCCCCTCCAAGGTATTTAAACTCTTGTAATTTGTGTTGCTAGCTTGCAATATCTGTGTGTTTGTCTGTGGCTGCAGAAAAGGCTCAGTTCTCGGAACGAATCCCAGGCAGCCAGTTATAACCTCTCTGTGCTTGAGGACGATGCCTGATTTAGAGAGACGGATGTGTGCAGCCTTTAGAGGAGTTAGGCCAGATTAACACAAGTGGCAAACAGCATCAGAATCAATCCCATGGTCTGCTACAGCAATGTTTAGTAATCGTATCTGACTCATGAGCAGCCATCCTTTTCGAAACTGACATATTGCTTCTGCCTCCAATCCTTTGGTACATGCTGTTTCTTCTTCCCACACTTCTGTTCTGGCACATTCTTCTCAAGATCTGAGCCAGTAAAAATCCAGTTTTTCTGCCACATTTCCCCTATCATTCTACAGAGCTGGACAGCTCACAGGGCAAATAAGACTTCCTCAGGAAGAGGAAAAACTATCAGTTTCACTGTCACCTGTCTTCCCATCTATTAAATCTCAAGTTCTTTCCCTGGCAAATATGTATATATATATATATGAATTGCAATGAAACTCTGTCCCATTTACATTTGGGATTGGTGTAGCCAATCCCAGGAGAGCAAGTGTGATGTGGTGGTCTGGGCATTGGACAATGGCTCTGGAGACCAGGGTTCAAGTCCCTGCTTGGCCATGGAATCCCACTGAGTGACCTTGGGGACAAGCCACACTCTCTCAGCCACAGAGGAAGGCAAAGGCAAACCCGCACTGAACAAATTTTGCCAAGAAATTTTGCCTTGATAAATTTGCCTTAGGGTCTCTGTAATTTGGAAACAAAGGAACATAACAGCAAGCTAATCCCAGCTTTGAGAGGGCCAAATATTACTTGCCTGCCTTATGTTAAAGATGAGAACTCTCTCAGAAAAAGAGGAAACAGCCTTAATTCAGATCAACTCCATTGAAAAGTGGTGCTGGAGGACAGTTCTGCAGATATCTTGGATTGTTAAAAAGACAAATAAATGGATCCTAGAACAAATCAAGTCTGAACTCTCCCTAGAAGTCAAGATGCCTAAACTAAGGCTGTTGTACCTTGGCGATACCATGAGAAGACCTGACTCACTAGAAAAGATGATAATACTTGGAAGGGTGGAAAGCAGTAGGAAAAGAGGACGACCACATTACAGATGGGTGGACTCAATTAAGGAAGCCTCGTCCTTAAATCTGCAAGACCTGAGCAGGGCACTGGAGGACAGAGTGACTTGGAAGTATCTCGTTCACAGCGTCACCATCAGTTGAAGTTGACTTGACAGCAGTTAACAACAACAACCTTAATTAAATGCTAAAATGGTTGAATACACTGGACTTTCAAGATAAAATCTGGGTTGTATGTATCTGTCCAATTCACTTTCTCTCGTATTCAGTTTTTTTAAAAAAACATCAAGTTTCTTCCATCCAGAATACAAAGAAATTAGAAGCTGTTGGTGTTGAGTTTTGGTGCTCAGCACTAAGGGTCAACATCTGAAAGTCCAGGTATTGCCAGTGTTTATCTGAACCTTCAGTCCTGGCTTTGTGTCTAGGGCCATTTCTGCACTACACTGTTATAGTGCTATTATTCCACTTTCAACGTCATATGGAATCCTGGGGTTTGCAATTTAGGGAGGAGCATTTAGAATTCTCAGCCAGAGAACTCTTTAGCCTCAGCGAACTACAAACCCCAGAATTCCACAGGGTGTTGAAAGTGGAATAATAGCACTATAACAGTGGCCTTTTCCGCACTACACCCTTATAGTGCAATGATTCCACTTTCAACCTCCTCTGGAATCCTGGGGTTTGCAGTTTTGTGAGGGGCTGGCCAGCCCCTCCCTAAACTGCAAACCCCAGGATTCCAGAGGAGGTTGAAAGTGGAATCATCGCGCTATAAGAGTGTAGTGCGGGAAAGGCCAGTGTAGTGCAGAAATGGCCTAGGTGTATCTATGATCCCACTAACTTGGTTCTTAAATTGAGTCATTTGTTAGTAACAACTTCTTTTGTTTTATTATTCTTTCACACAGATTATATATATTTGTATTATCCATTTATTAAAATCGGATTTGTTACATTACTCACATTTGTTTTCATTTCCATTTTCCCTTCCCTTTTTTCACTTTTTTCTCTCTCTTGCTACCACCCATGTTAAGCCTGGAAATGTTAGTCTCTTTGGGCTACAAGACCCAGTTTTTCCAGACTCTGTTCCGAAAGCAGCAGCTGTAAGTCATTTTGCCTGCTTGTGGGTGCCATTTTGATTTCCCAGCTTGCTCTGAATGTCAAGTCTCTCTGTGTGGCTTCAAGGAAAAGCTGCTGAGATGACTCTGATGTCACTTAAATAGATAAGTTCCTTTCCCCCAAATTAGTATGGATTGGGTTGAAGCCCAACCGGCAGGCAAAATGACTACAACAAAACAGCTGCTGCTTTCAGGACAGAGCCTGGAAAAACTGGGTCTTGTAGCCCCAAAAGACTAACATTTCCAGGCTTAACACGGGTGGTAGCAAGAGAGAGAAAAAAAGTTAAAGAAGAGTAGGGAAAATCGGTAAAAAACACCCTCATTCTGACTTGGCTTTCAGATGTCATTATGGGACCAGATCCAGTTGCCTGTCTGATGCTGTAACATCACCAGAAAGTTTATATGATCTCTTATTGGATGGATTATGTATTTAGTACAAAGATTTGAAAACTGCTTGATATATAAATTGGCCTTTTTTCAGTTCTTTTTTTGTGACGTAATTATGGAACCTTTATGTCTTCTTCTTCTTCTTCTTCTTCTTCTTCTTCTTCTTCTTCTTTTTGCAGCTAAAGCAACTGCTAAGAGACCGTATGTGTGAATGTAAAAAAAAGATACGGGTTTTTCAGAGAGTATTTTCGGCCCCCAAGCCACTTTTTCATGCATGCACACAAAAAGTTATCAATAACAATTCAGGTGCACAGGTGAGGTAGCTGTATGGCTGTTGAATGTTTTTTATGTGATTTTATTAGGAGTTGATTTATAAAAAACTATGTGTCTTTCAAATAAAAATAAAAATAAAAAGCCAGCTTTTAAGCTGCCAACCAAGAAATGATGATATGAGAGCATGTTTACTGTATAAGATGGTGGGGTATTTTATCTCTATCAAATTTTAAAAACACACAAGTGGGCTACAGATCCTGTGCTGAAATAAATCCAATTTAGCCTCATGTAATTGCTTATTTGATTCTCAGATATGACATGCCGTTAGAATGTAAATTGACATTCTGTCCTTTCTGTTTCAGCATGTTTAACTTGAGCAAGTCGCCTTCTGGGTGTCTCCTGAATGGATTCTACGTGATCTTCATCCTCAGAAAACAAGTGCATTAAATTTGTTTGAAAAACTGTTATCCAAAGCATGACAGTAGTGAGAGGGTATACTAACCACACACACAAAGGAGAAGGAAAAAGGTGACACTTTATTTTTAAGTCAGCACAGACAGGAGCGTGGGAAAGTACAAACATTTTCCAAATAATTTAGAATGAGACAAAAATACTTCCTGTCTTGTTGAACATTTATTTTGTTTTAGTTTAAAACTAGTGTATTTACCTGGCGTTGCCCGGGATTTTATTTTCTCATAGGTAATACTTGTTAGAAATACCTTAGCAATTACTGTACCTTACCTTAGGGATTAGATGCAGCTGAAATATGCAGATTTGAGATCCTGTGTCTTTAATTCCCCAAACTATCTTGCCCAGTACCTGTAACTATTCCCTATAGTCCACAATCCAATTGGTATTCAGAGTTATTAACATACAGAGGTTGGTTTCCTGAGGGAATACATTGCCTTCCTTCTTGCTGCTGGGCCTCATCTCCACAGCAACCGACCTGAGCCCTCTGGCTGAGAATTCTAAAGGCCCCTCCCTGAACTGCCAACCTCAAGATTCCATAGAATCGTCACAGCCAGCCAATCATATGAAGTCTTCTCACCTCACTCAGCCAATCATATGAGGTTTTTGCCTGACAAACAGATAAACTCATTCACAAAATTTGACTTTTATATAGTAGATAAAGCTTATACAGACAATATATATAGACACCCTAGCAAAATAAGCAATAGGATGGTTCATTAACTAATACATGGTATCTCTTCCTAGTATGATTAGCATCAATGTTAATTTGATGATCCCTTATAAAATTATTTATGCTGATCCAAAAGCTTATAAATACTTCTTCCAAGAACATGATACTTACTATTTAATATTCATAAATCATACCATGCATCCCTTGATCTTTGAACATGCCTCAATCATCTTCTGTGTTCTGTCTTGTTGAACTTTGTTGTTTGTCTTCAAGTTGTTTCCAAATTATGGTGACCTTATGGTGAAACTATCATGTGGTTTTCTGGAGCTGAGAGTATGTGACTGTCATGTACGGCTCCTAACCATATCCATTGGGAACACTCAGAAACGTGGAAACACACATAGACAGAAATGTCCTTTTATTCGAAGTATGGATTGAATCCAAACATCACTTAAAGCAGCAGAGACTGATCAGCGTTCTCACAAACAAAGTACGTATAGTTTCCAGACAGTAATTATTCAACTCGCCTTACATTGATTGGTTGAATCTACATGTCTCATTAATTCAGAGGTCTCTGATGTTATCCAAACCCAGCATCCTCTGACCCCTGCTTGGCTAAGGCCAATTCTCTCAGCCCCTCCTCATGTTTCCCTGTCATCCCATCTGTATCCCACTCTCGCTGTTTTGACCTAAATCACAAAACAACCTTCAAAGGCCAGTATGGGCATTTGGTCCCATCTAACACCCCGGCTCTCTGTTTATTGCCTTCAGTTTCCCAACTTATCAAGGCATATAATATCCCTATTAAACAAGATTAATATCAAGTACTAATTATGCCTGTTCAATACATAGCAGTGCTTCCTACAGTAACAGAAGATTAATATTTACACCTACTTTCTATGCAGTCAGTATACATGTACTATTGTATCTATATTCAATCAAGCAAAACACACAACAACCCTTCCAAACATGATCAGCAGCAATTATTAACTAGACCTGCTCACCAAATAGCAGGACAAGGAAAGTACATATAATTTCACAGTTACATCGTTTCATATGCAATAGGGCATTAATTAGCACTACATAACAACCTCCCAGGATCTACATTCTCTACTAAGCAATTATCATTACAATACATGTCATGAGGAATGCGGACATGAAAGTAACACTTCCAAGGCCTCCCACTGGGTTTTCATGACTCCAGTGGGGAACTGAACCCTGATATGCAGGGTCATAGTCCAGTGCTCAAGCCACTACATGACACTAGCTCTCCTTGTTGAACTACAATTCCCATATCCAAATCACTGGCCACATAGGGTGAGGCTGATAGGAACCAGAGTTCAACAGCATCTGGAAGTGAATAAATCTTGCAAGACTGTTCTAGTCCATAAAGGGCTTTAAAAAGGTCTAAATCAGCAGTTTTGAACTGATTCTTGGAATGAACTGGAAGTCTCTGCAACTGACATTCCATCTTTGCAGTACAAGCTATGAGACTGTCAAGGACTGCTACTTTGTGTTGCTTAAGAAAACATATATGTAATTTCCATCTTGTTTATTGGAAATGCAATAGGCTAGTAAAACAAATGTTGCTGGAATTAAAACCTTGCTTCAGCTACTTTGTTAAATAGTAAAACACAATAATCCATCAGGATCTCTTCCTGACACCCATTGGCGGTTCTTCCAGGTTTAAACCCTGCTTCTTATAATTGCCAATTGGGTTTTCTTTGGTTAAAGCAACTCCTGTCTACAGTCACTTTGATTTTTAGAATTTCTTCCTTGGTCTTTGATAATTTAATTCTAAACCCACCATTGTATCCTCCAGCCTAATCCTTGCAAATCACCCTCTGATTGCTATCATCTAAGCCAGTGGTTCTCAACCTGGGGGTCGGGACCCCTTTGGGGGTCGCACGACCCCTTCACAGGGTCGCCTAAGACCTCGCTTCAGGCCCTTCTCAGGTTGAGCTTCTGACGCTATGATAATGGTTGGGGGTCACCACAACATGAGAAACTGTATTAAAGGGTCATGGCATTAGGAAGGTTGAGAACCACTGATCTAAGCGCAACAAGTAAATGTTATTTACCTGTGCTGGTCAACTGCTATTTATTGCCCCAGCCAATAAACAACACTGACCATTTGGTCTCTAAGACTCCAGCCTCTACTAATTCTCAATTATATTCCCGCTGTTCCTGTTAACTCAACTTTTCTGCCTAATTACACATGCCACCAATTCCACAGATCACTACATGTCTAGGAGAAATAAGGACATGACGAATAAAGACATGAAAAAGATGTTACTATGAAAAATGTCAATTTCTGAGACTAGATCCATAACAGGCTTGAAGCCTAATACTTAATCTTATTTAGATTTTATTTTCTGGCTGTGAATGGTTAAAGGAGTTTCTGGTGATGGCAATGTAGAGCAATGGTGAGGGATCTTTGGCTCTCCATATGTTTTGAACTATGAGACCCTTGATGGGTGAGACTTCTGGGAAAGTCCAACACATCTAGAGGGCTAAAGTATCCCTGTGTGAGCCCAGGTGGCGCAGTGGTTAAATGCCGGTACTGCAGCCACAAGGTTGTGAGTTCAATCCTGCCAGGCTCCAGGTTGACTCAGCCTTCCATCCTTCTGCAGGTCATTAAAATGAGTACCCAGCTGTTGGAGGCAATTAGTTAACATGTAAACTGCTTAGAGAGCACTTAGCTGATAAGCGGTATAGAAATACACACGCTACTGCTATTGCTATGTGCTGTAAAGCAAGAATACATTTGATGCCCAACCTTTATGGATAGAACTTTCTGAATCAATGTGTCTGGAACTGGGAACCAGCCTCCTAGAGCACCAAGGGTTTTAGAATGAAATATACAGTCTAGTTATAGTTCTGGCCACTGAAAGTGAGGGCAATTTGGTGACTTAACAAAAAAAGAGGGGGGAAGAAAGCCAGCTTTATGTTACAGCAGTGTTCTCGCAGGGTAATGGACCATGTCTTTAATAGCCTGTATTATAACTAAGCCTGTTCAGAGTAAGATGAGATCTTCACATTGAAATTGTTTCTGATAATGATAGGATTCTTTAATAACAACTTTGATGTCCATCTTGACTGAAGAGCATGAATTAAGGAGAGCAGTGTAACTTTCACGGGTTTATCCAGAGGCTTCTCCAACATATGCTACAACACATTTCTGTGCGCTTTTTACACCAGTGCTTCTTAAGCTGTCTGATGTGGAAGACAAGCAGGGTTCCCCCCACCCACTGTGAGGGGAACCAGCACCATATTTGTGCTCATTGACTACAACTGTTTCTTTCTTTCCTGGAAATTCACTTCAGACTGACAGACTGGCACAAGTCCACAGACCATCACTTTGAACAGTGCTGTTTTACACAGATGTCTCTCACAGCCTCTCTGAGCTGGTGCATCCCTCACCCATGGAGAAGCATCCCAAGCCCATATCTTTGTTTATTTCCCCTTTTTGTTCTCAAAAACCAAAAAATGAACTGCATGTTGTTTTTCAGGCACAAGGAATTAATTATGCAACAGCCTCATAAGCAGAAGCTTGCTTTTAGACTCCTCCTTTTGCCTGAGTTTTATCTTGAACACAAGTCAGTAAGTGGCCACAGCAGCAGGTTGGTGTGTAGAAGCAGTTGAGTAGTCAGTCAAGTCCATGGCAAAACGTAGGGAGAAGCACCAGAATACTCTTTTTTTGGTCCAAAAGTTGTATCAGCAGATAAGAAGTTCAAGTACATGAACCAGCTGAGAGTATACAGAGTAGTCCAAAACATACGCCTTCCAAGGTCAAGGCAAAACAGGACTGTTAGACAAACAGAAAAGACACTTGTCAGCATTCAGACTGGGAGGCAGTCATTGTGAAATTTATGATTGGCTCCTTCAAGGTCCACAGGTGTCTCATCAATGCTAATTGGGTCAGCCTTTATTACTTAACCAGCTCTGGGCTCAGTGTTTTTCTCTTCAGTCTCTCAATGACAGACAGACGGTGGTGTGTCATCTTCAGCATCTGACACCTCTGCCATGTTTTACTGGGGAGTGGGATTCTTCTCAACCCCATCTCTTCAGACTCAGAGAAAGCTCCAGCTTCCTGGCAATCTGCCTCCTCCTTGTAGTCCTCCAAGGGGTGAGTTATGACAGTTTCTACTGCAGGCCTGCACTAAGAGCCATGGCATATAGGTGTTGCAGCAACTAAGTTATATAGGCTACAGTCCTATAGTCCTTGAAAGGATTTCTCAGGAGCCATAGAACAATTCAGATCCTTGGAGGAGGAAAACCACAACTCCCCTTCCAACATCTGAAGAAAACTGTTTGTTAGCAGTTACATTTCTATACTGCCTATCAGTGCAAAGCACTCCCTAAGCGGTTTACAATGTGTTTAGCTAAATGCCCCCAACAAGCTGGTTACTCATTTAACCAACCTCTGAAAAGATGGAAGGCTGAATCAACTTGGAACCCTGCAGGATCAAATTCACAATGCTGTGGCTGCCGTACTGGCATTTAACCACTGTGCCACCAGGGCTCTTCTGTTGGACTGAGAGTCATCTCATGGGCAAAATGAGAGGTTTTGGCCCCATATATCCAAAGGCATCTTAGTTCCCAGATACACCCCTAACACAGGCTTTCATAGAACACAACTTTGGAGCTAGCACTCTTAATTTCCCTCCCTTTGATTGCAGTGGTGGTGGGGAATCTTTCAAATAATAAAAAAAGTTTATTTAAATGGGGAGGGAAATTTAACAGCTTGAAGCAAAAGTGGGATGGAACAGGCTTGTGGATGAAAACATGAAAGAGGCACAAACTGTAGACGGATTTGTCTGTCCCTAACTATGAGAGGCCTAAATTTAGTCTAGAAGAGGAGATGAAAAAGGAGGCCAAAGGAGAGCTTCATCTGAGGTGTATCTTGCCAAGACTCAGTGAAGACCTTTGATTTGTCAGGGAGAAGGTGAACCCCGCAGTTAAAATAGTCTCTTTGCCAACTACCCTTCACTTGCTAGAGAATGAATTGACGCTACAAGGAAATGCCATGCTTTTTCATTTTATAATGCCATTGGTAGGTAAAAGCATAACAGCTCATAAGGAAGGGTTTATAACTGAAAGATCTGGCAGACTGATGAATGTTGGATTACTATGGGAGGCTGATACTGGATCACATATAATTGAGGAGGAATGGATACAAGCTCTCACATCTCCTGTCCTGAAATACATCTCAGCATTAAGTAGGAGGGGGGAAAAAAGACTAAAATTGCTTTACAGGTGACATTTACGACAGTGAAATTACATGAAATAAATCATGGTATTTCTTCTTGCTGCTGGAGGAAATGTAGACAAAAAGGGACTTATGTTCATCTTTGACTAAAACGTCCAGAAATTCTGGGGAAATGTGATAAGCATGATGAAAATCAGGAATAAGAACATAACATTTTGCCAGGAATTACTGTTGTTAATATTCACTGGAGCAAATCAAAACCTATAGCATCAAAAAAACCCAAGAACTTTTTTTTTGTAAACCCAGCTAGAGCAGTAATTAGTAAAGACTGGAAATAGTTGGAAAATGTAAATATGGAATGCTGGAGGAAATCTGGGAGATTTTATTGATGCAAAAGTTAAAATGTATGGCTGGAGAAAATACAGATCAAAAGCAATGAATTCTGGAACACTTGATCCTGCTTTTTATACAATATATGAACAAACGTAAAGAAAAAAGGGAACCACCAGAGATGTACCAATGTGATTCTTGGTCTCTAGATCAAGGGAGGTAATGGTACTTCTACTCCAATCTGCTTTGGTTAGACCTCATTTGGAATATTGTGTCCAGTTCTGGGCACTCCTTTCAAGAAGGATATTGACAAGCTGGAGCATTTCCAGAGGAGAGCGACCAAAATGGTGAAAGATCTGGAAGCCATGCCCTATGAGGAGTGGCTTAGGGAGCTGAGTCTGTTTAGTCTGCAGAAGAGAAGGTTAAAAAGGGACATGACAGCCATCCTTAAATATTTGAAGGGATGCCATGTCAAGGAGGGAGCAGACTTGTTTTCCATTGCTCCAGAGACCAGGACAAGGGGCAACAGATTGAAATTGCAGGAAAAGAGATTCCACTTAAACCTTAGGAAGAACTTCTTGACTGTCAGAGCTGTTCAGCAGTGGAATATTCTGCCTCAATGGAGTGTGGTGGAGTCTCCTTCTTTGGAGGTTTTAAAGCAGAGGCTGGATGGCCATCTGTGGGGACTGCTTTGATGTGGGTTTCTACATAGTAGGGGGTTGGGCTGGATGGCTCCTGTGGTCTCTTCCAACTCTATGATTCTATGACTCTATGACCAATACTTTTGGATGGACATATTCTGAAAAATGTATTCTGTTAACTATTAGAGGTGCCTTTTGTTCATGTAATGCAGACATCAACAATCTCTTGTCTACCTACAGATGTTATCAGAACAGATTATCATGTTTGAAGATGTCCTCCAGTACATATGAGGATATATATTCAAGGGAGAAAGAGGTGCTGAAGAGAGGGAGAAATTGTCCAGTGGCTTGAACTTTTTCTCTTCTATACCGAGGAAGCTCTTTGAACTAATGGGACCAGCATATGGGATTTGTTGATGAATTCACTTGGATTTTTAATTATGTCATTGAATTATAATATCTTTTTAGAGAGCATCAAAAGACAGGCACAGCTCCCTCAGCAGAACCGAGGTCCAACAGCTGAAGAAAGGTCTTCCCTCCATCCTAACAGCCACTGCTTTGGTCTCTGAGGGCAAGAAGAACAAGCAGGATCTGCTGTCATTCAGTTTTCATGTCTTATTTAGATTGTAAGCCTTAGGGCAGTGATCTGTCAAAGCAATTAACGTTTGCAAGGTGCTCTGGGAGCCTTTCTGGTCAAAGAGCAGCGTATAAATAGTCCAAATAATAAATGTACTATACAAAAGTCAAAGTTTGTGAGTGAGTTTGTATGTTTGTCTGCATCAGACAGGTGAAGACCTCATATGATTGGCTGTGTGAGGCGAGAAGACCTCATATGATTAGCTGGTGGTGAAGATTCTATGGAATCCTGGGGTTGGCAGTTCAGGGAGGGGCCTTTAGAATTCTCAGCCATAAAGCTCAGTCTAGTTTCTATGGAGACAAAGCCTAGCAGCAAAAAGAAGGGCAGTGTCTTCCCTCAGAAACCAAACCTCAGTTATGTTAATAACTCTGAATACAGATTGGATTGGGGAATATGGGAATAAGTTACAGGTACTGGAAAAGGCTGGTTGCTATGGAGATGAGGCCTAGCAGCAAGGAGGAGGACAGCATATTCCCTCAGGAACCCAAATGGGGATTTAAATAACTCTGAATACAGATTGCATTGAGAAATGTGGGAAAAAGTTACAGGTACTGGAGAAGAAAGTTTGGTAAGTTTGTAAGAGGAAAATGAAAAGTAAAAAAATAAGAGCAGCCCTTCTAGATTGTAGCAAGTTCCATTTAACCAGATATCTTCTTTCCTAGCATGGCCAATCAGATGCCTCCTTCAAGCAAGGTGTGTAGGCAACAGCTCTCCTGTGTGAGCGTCCCCTTCCTTCCTCTGAACAACTCCTGCATTTGGCTATAGCTCCCCCATGTGGTGAACCTTTGTTCTAAAGTAGCTTTTTCTTGAAGTATCTTCAGGTGCTAGATGAGTGAGAATTTCGGCCATTTCCTCACTACACTGTTATAGTGCTATTATTCCACTTTCAACCTCCTATGGAATCCTGGGGTTTGCAGTTTAGGGAGGTGCATTAAGAATTCTCAGCCAGAGAGCTCTTTGGTCGCAGTAAATTACAAACCCCAGAATTCCACAGGATGTTGAAACTGGAATAATAGCACTATAACTGTGTAGTGAGAAAAGGGTCTTTGTTTCATTTCCTTTTCCTATAATAAGAATATACCAGAATTCACAAATTACTTCATATTTAGGTTGGAAATAGCCTGGGTTTTTTTAAAAAGCTGAATGTTGGAAAATCCCAGACCTAGTCCGTCTAGGTCTTTGGATTTGAATCTCTCTGGATTCAACCACATTAGTATCAAATTAGGATTGTCACTTCCTTTCCCAAGAAGCTTCATTCCTTATGGGGCAGGTAGATATAGTATGGCCATTTCCACACTGGACTCTTATATTGCTATTATTCCACTTTCAACATCCTATGGAATCCTGTGTTTTGCAAAAGAATCCTGCAAACCCCAGGATTCCATAGGATGTTAAAAGTGGAATAATAGCGCTATAACAGTCCAGTATGGAAATTTCTTATGTTCCTAGCCACAGGACTATCTCTACCTATTGGGTTTGGGAGCGTATTTATTGTCACTTCATGTTTGAAGAGTTTAGCCAAGCTCACCCAGTTCCTTATACGCAGAATGAGGGAAATAAACTCCTTAAGGTTTAAAACATTGAAATACACGAGAAAGCAGAACTAACAGATATTTCCATCCTTAAAAAAGTACTAATTCCCACTCACACAAACTGGCCGTTGGATTCTCCTGGGCGGGAAGAAGTATTAGAGAGCTGAGTCTTGCTTGAACAAGATCTTCCTGATCTCTGTATTTCTGGCTATTCTTTGGTCCTAACTTCCTGATTTATCCTTTAGCTCTGACTTGGTCTTCAGTCCATACTGCTGGCTTGCATCTTCGTCCAACCTTCTGCTTGAACATTCAGGTCTTGGTTTATTCCTTGGCTCTGAGTACTAGTCGTACTCGCATAGATTCTGGTTTCAGTCTTCTAACTCACCTCACTCTTGTTTGCAGCCCAGCACTGATATCCTAACAACTCAGTGGCATTCTTTGGAGCATAATTGTTCTCTTTAGCTATTATGGCTAATAAAGATTGAAAAATCTGTCCTCTATAGTTTATATAGTAATCACCCTTTAAAGCTAGTGGCCAGCACAATATTTTGTGGCAGTGAATTTCACAAGTTAACTAGACATTCTGTAAAAATGAACTTCCTTTTTGTCCATAATCCATTGCCAATCAGTTTCATAGTTTTAGAATGTGTTCCAACTTTCATCAGCCCCAGACTGTATGGCAATTCTGCTTGGGGAATTATTGTAGCTGTAGCCCAATATATCTGGAAGGCACCTGTTGGAGAAGTCTGTCTAACATTATGAGAGAGAAAAATCAAACCTCTTGGTCCACTCTCTCTCCACCACGTATAATTTTATAAACCTCCATCAAGACTCCCTTGAAAGGACGAGATAAATAAATACATGCTGAGATCCTAAGCCAGGTGTGGGTAACTTCATCAAAGGATCGATTCCCCCTCCACCCAATGTCCCACCGCAGGCTGCTGCTGCTGTTGTTTGTGTCTTCTAATCAACTTTGACTTACGGCAACCTATCTTACAGTTTTCCTGGTAAAATTGATTCAGAGGACACTTCCTCTAAGGCTGAGAGAGTGTGGACTTGTCCAAGGTCACCCAGTGGGTTTCCAAGGCTCAATGGAGATTCAAACCTGAATCTTCTGGAGCTCTAGTCCAATGCTAAGATGACAGGCTGCTCTTCTCTAAACTCTCTTCTCTCTTCTCTAAACTCTCCTCCCCCCAAATTGGAAGTTACCTCTTTTGCTGGAGGGGCATTCACAAGAATCCTTCCCCCACTAAAGCAAGTCTCCATCCTTACTTTTAAGGAGAATTGCTGCCCTGGAAGCTTCCCAGAGCAGCAGTTATTATTTTTAGTTTTTAAGGTTTTTTTAAAAACTTTTTACTGTATAATTTACTTTCAAATTGGATCTT
This sequence comes from Ctenosaura bakeri, assembly GCA_948474755.1. Lineage (NCBI taxonomy): Eukaryota > Metazoa > Chordata > Lepidosauria > Squamata > Iguanidae > Ctenosaura > Ctenosaura bakeri. Next base: position 48,756 of record CAOLHI010001003.1, on the reverse strand, counting down.
GTTTGCATACAATAATGTTCCAAAATAGCAAAAGCAGGAAAATAAAAACACGAAAGAAGGAAGAATAACCACATTAGTTGCAACTTTCTATAAAAGCTGACCAATTGTCCAAGTATAAGTCTGTTTATAAATTTCCTTTATACATCATTCTTTCAAATGTTTCAGGCATTGTTAGATCCTCTCTCCATTGAATCACAAGTGGAGAAAAATTCTCTTTCCAGTAACCAAGTATCTTTTATCAATCAAAAGGGCATAAAATCCACTTCTGTTGGCCATTTGTTAGTTTTGAAGAAACAGGTAAATAATTCAAAAGAACATGCACATATTCCTGACTATGAAGGAACTTTCCATAACCAAATTTACTTGTGTGATTACTTCCTCCCAAAATGGAGATACTATGAGACAACTCCAAAACAGACACATTGGCCCTTTTCGCACAGGCTTTCTGTCACGCGAGAGCCCCCTGAGCCTCGCGGGAGTGCACCGCCGCGCTCATGGGGCTGCAGCGGCGCGATTGCGGGTTTTTTGATTTTCACCTCAAAGTGAAAGTCACCAGCGCTTGTGCAACGCTCCCGGCGCCCACGCGCACTTACCTCCTGTGCGGAGCATCGGGGAGGCGGCCGGGTCGTGCTTCCTTCCCTCTGCCCCTGCGGAAGGAAGGGGTGGGGCGGGGTGCTATTGCGACGGGCGCGCCAGCCTGCTGCCTCGCGCGAGGGGGGAGGACGGACGCGCCAGCCTCCTGCTTCGCGCGGGGGGGGGGACGGACGCACCAGCCTCCTGCTTCGCGTGGGGGGGGGCGGCTCACGCGAGAAGCCTCCTCCGGGAGGCTGCCGCTTCCCCCCTTGTTCCTTCGCCTGCGGAAGGAACAAGAGGGGAAGCAGCAGCCTCCCGGAGGAGGCTTCTCGCGCGAGCCGCCCTCCCCCTCGCGCGAGAAGCCTCAATGCGAAAAAGGCCATTAAGGAAGGATTAGCAGTGTTATAACTCCAACAGTTTGCTGGTTTAGAAACTCTGAAAGAGTAATTTCTGCTGTATAATACAAGAGATCTATAGCCGTACTAGTTCTAGATGTTAAAACTGATGGCTGTTGATTAGCCAGAATGGGATATTCCAGTTCTCCATTCCATTATAGCTGTAAACCTTGCATGTCATATAGATAACAGATACAGTCAGCCCTCCACATCTGCAGGTTTCACTTTTGAGATTTGATGATTCATGGATTATTTGCTGTCACCTCTGTTGCCTCCTTATGCCATTTTAATAGGGACTGCAAGCCTTGTAAGACTGAGAAACTGTGAATGAGGTTTGTAAGTCCCTCTTAAGAATGGTGTGGGGCAGCAGTGGGGGTGGCAGTAAGCCCCACCAGCCCCCCACTTCTGCCTTGTGAAGGCAGAATCCACAGTGATGCCTCAAAGGAATCCACAGAGAGTTGATTATGGTGATCATATTTTTTGTGTGTGTGTGTTAGATATGGTTTGGGAAGACCTAGAGTTATTCACATTTTTCCATTTTCATGGACCCCTAACCCTGTGAATGTGGAGGGATTACTATATGTATGTATCTCTCTCTCTATATATATATATGTATATCTGTATGTGTGCGTGTGCGTGTATGTGTGTGTATTAGGGATGGGCCAACTGAATCCTTGAATCCTGGGGAAGGATTCGAGATTCGCAAATCTGAATCCCTGTTCCAAAATAGGCAAACCGAATATTTTGAATCCACAAACCAAATAATTTGTTGGAGACTGGGACGCCTGAAAACTTGGGAGACCTGGACGCTGAAAATCTGGGAGACCAGACACACAAGGTGAGATGGCAAATAGGTCAGTTTTTCCCTTGGAGTAATAATGACCTTTGCTAACAATTTCACAAATTACATCTGGGGTTGTATTGTAATATATTTAAATTGAACATTTAATATTTAATTTCAGCATTTGACTGGAAGGTACAGTCTTCTTGAGATTTCAAGGACAGCTGAAAGATTCTTTTGCGTAGCTCCATTGCAAAGCTCTTTCATACATAATTCTGGGGTTTGGAGTTTTACAAGGTGTCACAGCCTTCTCTGCCAAAGTGTGCTGGTGCATCATCAAACTACAAACCCCAGGATGCCATAAGGAGCTATGCAAAGAAAACCCAGTTTTGACCTGGATTATCTCTGTACTCTGGTATGTGGCCCTGTTTACACAGGCAGGGAAATGTGGGATTAATCCACATTTTCCTGCCTGTTTAGAAAGGGCCTTCAGGTCATTTTCAATCTGGGGAGATCCTGAGGCAAAACTATGACAATTGTCCTGGCCACATTTCTTCAGAGGGAAGTTTGCCTTTGCCTGGGCTTTTGCTAAGGTTGAGAGAGTGTGTCTTGCCCAAGATTATCCTTCTTTCCCTTGCTTTTTAAACCCTTTAAAAAAAAAAAGAATTCAAAAGATTCGAGATTCATGAGATTTGTGGATTCCCAGAATCTTCCAGTGATTCAGATCTGGATTTGGATTTGGAAAATTCTGGATTCATTCCATCCCTAATATATATATATATATATATAAGAGAGAGAGAGAGAGAGAGAGACAGAGAGAGAGAGAGAGAGAGAGATATGGGGGGAGTATGGCTACTTGATTGGCCTCAATTAATATCTCTGATATTAAGGGAACCTTGGATGCACTGATTTGGCTACAGGGCCAGATCTGGATTGTAACACTTTTCATTTTTAACAAAATTAGGAAACATAAAACAACCTTAAGGATTTCATAAAAACCATTGACTATATCATTCTGATCCCTGTCCTAAGCTAATACGGATAGGATGTTAACAAGGAGGGAGGGGTATTTTTAAAAACCCATTAATTAAATAATCTGAGAATCTAAAAATAGTTTACTGAGAGTTGTAAACTGCAGAAGGCAGCCACCAGTTTAAAAATGCTATTGCTATGAGATAGCATGAGGGAAAACCCCATCAGGGAATCAGTTTCTCCAGGGATGAACCCTGGCAGCTTATCTTGGCTGCCTGACATACAAGATGACTACTGAATACTGGTCTTGACATCAGTTAAATATATTATGAATGTGGAACAGCTGTAGTCTGAAGGGATTGTTTTTCCCTGTCGACATTGCTGGGGGGCATGTGTTTCTTGGCTTCTGAGTGGAGCAGTCAGAAACCAAGAAACTTGTCATTCAGAAGCAGTAAGCACTATAGAATTTTAACATTGTAAACTGGCAATTGCCAATTGAATTTGCCCTGTGGTAGCTAGCAGGGATTGGAATTGTGTGGTTCTATAGATATGGTTTGAATGTTGGAATACAGTTCTGGAGACTAGGGTTCAAATCCCCACTCAGCCATGGAAATCCGCTGTGTAACCTTGGTCAAGTCACACTCTCTCAACCTCAGAGGAAGGCAAATGCAAGCCCCTTCTAAACAAATCTTGCGAAGAAAACCCTGTGATAAGCTTGCCTTAGAGTCTCCATAAGTCAGAAGGCGCACAACAACAATAGATGTTGTTGGACTGCAACTTACAGAAGTTCTAACCAACATAGCCAGTGGTGAAGAATGCTGGGAGTTGCATCTAGAAGGCCACACAATTCCTGCCCATAGTATTTCATGGATGAAAGAAAGGGCTAGTGGCATGATCATGGTTTTACTTTCTTCCACCCAGTTTCTTTGGTTGCTGGCCATGGCCAGCTCTACCATTAAGTAAGTTGAGGCAGTGGCTACAGCCAACAGAACCTGAGATGGGATATGCTGGAGGAGAGAGCTGTGTGTTCAACTGTGTGTCTGTACTGCTTTTCCTAAGTTAGGTTGCTGTCTGCAGTTATGGTGGAAGATGCTGTCCTGTGACAAGAATTGAGGGATAGAAGGAGTGTGATAGAACTGGCATCTCAAGAGAGCTGATGAAGATGTCCTACAGTGCCACCTCTCCCTCCACAATAGGTCTGTGGAATGACTGCAGTTAGAAGTAGTTCATTTTAGAAGTCCCAATAAGCACCCCAAAATCATATCTGAAAGCAAATGTAGCAATCTGTGGTTGGACATGCTGCTGAAAGCCTTCATCCCCCAAATTTAGTAAGATGGACACACAAGGTCCATTTCTATCCTGATCCACCCACCTTACTCTGTGTAATAGGAGAGTCAGCCAGAGGTGGACCAAGATTTGAACTCTTGTATAAGGTAGCTTTCTCAGTTACCACCTTGCACATGAACCTGGACCTTCTTCATGCAAAGAAAGAACACTACCAATGGAGCTATGGGACCTCTGCTAAGCTCTTTCTTGGCAACATAATACTGTTCTACTGAGCCCATCAGATATGAGCCCATCAGATATGTTCATAGAAGTGTTCTGCTGTTACTTCTTCAGCTAGCCACTTTATTTGAAGAGATTCAACAGCTTATCCCAATAAAACTGTTTATTATAATGACCTGGCCTGGGCTGTTGGTCAATGCAAATCTTGCCAACTTTCTAATCAGTGGCCTCTTTGGATGCCAAATGTATCAGATAGACAAGTTGAAAAACAAAGAAAGGGTAAATAAGGACTTCTTCTTGCTGCTGGCTTAGAAGCCATGGCTATGTTGCTGGGACTCCATTTCAGATTCTGATCCCCATTCCCAATATGGGATTTGTAGTCTAGTAAATGTCCATTGTCTGTCCTGAATGCAGGATGTAGAAACTGCTGTATAGCTGGACAGTAATGTATAACATAAAGGTCAGAATGAGCTGCCATCAATATCAAGGCTAAGATATACATATTAATAAATTCATTTAACGATATGACATAATTATGATGTAGCATATCAATTTTTTTTTGTTTGAGTCCCTCTCTTTGTGCAGAGAAGCACACAGCGGATTGCTCCATGCCTCTCTGCACATAGAAAATGGGAATATTTCCCCTTTGTCAGCTTTTTCTAGTACTGATGAGGAGGAGTCAGCTCTTATCTCCAATCAAGCTACAAACAAGAGCAGAGTTTCCCTTGCTCATTAAAATCATTCTTAAGAATGTGCTAGAACCTCCCCAAATCAGATAAAAATTTGGCAAAATCAAAATGAGAAGTGATGTTGTTTGCTCTCTGTTTCAATTTCAGCTGATTTTTGGCCATGGAGGGTTTCTGGCACATTTCTAAGAGATAATGGGGGCTTGGAGGAACAAGATAACTGTATTTTGCATTTGTGAGTAGGGTGATAAATCTACCAGGAACAAATATTTTACATTTCTTATGGGGTCCTGGGGGCATTGAGATGCTGGTGTAGCCCGCTGGAGGGAAGAGGGTGAACAGTGGCCCCCACTCCTTCTGCAGTTGCCCACCTCAATACAAGGATATGTACTGGGATGAGCAATTCTTGAGTAGATGGTTGAGGCATGGTGGAGGGTCTGGAAGCTATGCCCTATGAGGAGTGGATTAGGGAGCTGGGTATGTTTAGTCTGCAGAAGAGAAGATTAAGATGTGATAGCCATGTTTACTTATTTGAAAGGAGGTCATATCGAAGAGGGAATAGGCTTGCTTTTCACTGCTCCAGAAACTAGGAGAAGGAGCAATGGATTCAAACTATAGGAAAAGAGATTCCGCCTGTGTTACCCTGATTTCTGGGGTCCCGGGAGGGACACCTCAATGTGCTCATAATGCGGAATGGGAATTAGCAAGAGCACCGCTAGCAATACAAGAGGCAGGGCAACCTAGCTAGATCTTGAACCCAATGTCTACAGGATCAGGCCGAGTCAATGAGCAAACAGAAGTAAATAATAATTGTTTTCTTTATTGATGAAAAACACAGTTAAACACGTGTATGCAACACACTCACACAGACCTATTGAAAGAAAGGTAGGAATTGGATAGAGGGTTTTAAGAGGGGTTTTTGCATGGGAAATACTACACCTGTTCTGAAGCCCAGGTAGTCTGAAAAAAAGTCCATAAAAGTGGAGATTCTCAGCATGAGGAGCTGAGGGGAAGGCTCACCGAATGAAATGACAGCAAGGCAGGATGGAAGCCAGGAGTGATCCAAGGAAGCGCTCAAAATCAGGGGGTCTTATAGGGAAAATGTGCCCTTAGGCTAGTCCGTTCCCAGGGATAAGAATGAGTTTCGAGCTGGAGACAAAACCTCCAAAAGGTCAGTATTTTGCATGATTGAGTTATGACAGAGTTGTCAATAGAGTAGACAGTATGCAAATACAGAGTGCTTGACAGTTGAGTATTCAGCTCATCAAGCTGCCTGTTTGGGGCAGGGAGTCCTTTGTAAATAGCATGCATACATAATGTGATCTTAAAGAGTACTTGCCTTGAGGTATCCTAAAGCGGCAGTCTGGCTATTACTGACCTGCCTGGATCTGTTTTGAATGGTTCAGCTATTTGCCGCCGTGCCAGTGTGCGTGCTTGTCCAGGGACCTCGCAAGCACATGGAGAGGAATGGGTAAAGAAGGCCAAACTATTGATATCAAATGATATCTAATATCCCACCAGTCTGGGCCAGAAACTATGATAACACCTGAACCTCAGGAAGAACTTCCTGATGGTCAGAGCTGTCCAGCAATGGAATATGCTGCCTCAGTGGAGTGTGGTAGAGTCTCCTTCTTTGGAGGTTTTTAAGCAGAGGCTGGATGGCCATCTGTTGGGAGTGTTTTGATGTGTGTTTCTGCATGGCAGGAGTTGGATTGGATGGCCCTTGTGGTCTCTTCCAACTCTATGATTCTGTGATTCTATGATTCTAACTAATGGAGTCAACGGAAACTGAGATGCAGAAAAGTACAATGGTCATTACCTTTACAGTGGCCATTAAAATGCAACTGCATAGTAATATAGACATTTTTGCACTGTGTTGCTGAATAACACATATAAGCCAGCATCTTGTTAGTAGCATACCAAAGCATCTCTGGACTTTTGTTTGAGCTATTACGTCTCCCCTGCTCTGCCACAGCCCTTCCAGGGCTGGTGGAAAAGGGGATTAGAGAGGCATCCAGCTGTGGCTCTGTAAGCCTGATGCAAAATGCATCATCTGCTGAGACCTTCACAGGACCATGGAGAATCTCTGTGGATGATATATTCATTCTGCATCTCACTCAGGGAACATAGACAAATGCTCCTCCGATACCCCCGTACTCCCCCAGCCAAAGAGTGCCTGTTGAGACAGCTTTAGTGTCTCAACAGTGAGTTGGGAGGGGTGCTGATCAGACCGTCCTGGTGTAGTTCAGCTTGCAGAATTCTTACCCTGTGACTTGCCATACAGGTTCTCAACCACAGGGCCTTTCCACACGATACTGTTATAATGCTATTATTCTACTATCAACATCCTGTGGAATTCTGGGGTTTGTCGTTTACTGAGGCCAAAGAGCTCTCTGGTTGAGAATTCTAAAGGCCGCTCCCTAAACTGCAAACCCCAGGATTCCATAGGATATTGAAAGTGGAATAATAGCACTCTTAACAGTATAGGGCGGAAAGGCCCATCAAGTGATAAAAAGCTGCTGTCTCTGTTCAAACCACTTATAAGTTTTTGTTCAGCTGTTTTGTATTTGAACATATATCCAAAGTAAATACTGTGTATACTTGAGTGTAAGTCAACCTCACGTAGAAGCCAAGGACAAATTTTGGGCGCAAAACTATGGATTTTGGTGTGACCCATTGAAGAAGTGAAGAGTCACTCCACAGAGAGGGGAAAGCACTAGTGCTACCTCAGGAGGCCAGCTGCCCCTAGCCACCACTGCCACCATTTTCCCACTCAGGCATTCCACAAGGATATTCTTCTCAGAGAAGGGAATTTTTTAAAAAAATAAAAGTTAAGGTACAGCATTAACTCTTATTAAAGGAGAAAAAAAAAGGAACCATCTCCTTCTCTTGTGTAGACTATATATGACTATATATAGTAGTATATCATAGGTATCACACTCTTGCTTCAAGTTTGTGTAGGATTGCCCGGTGAAGTTAGTTAATGAGCAAGTAAACTAAACACTTCTTTACCCTGACCACTCCCCAGCAGCTCAAGAACATGGTAGGTGGTCTTTGCTTTCCCAGTGACAGCCTAGAAGAAGATTGCTTTGATTGGGGAGATGAAACTTTCCTTTTATGATCCTTTTAAAAAATGAGGTGAGAGTTTCAGAAAAGCATATATGAGAATTACACAGCTTAATTCAGGATCTGACAAGGAGGATATTGCAGGTGGAGATACTGAGGAGAGCTGAGCCAGACATAGATCTGGAAATAATAATTTCACTTGATCTCCAGGACATGCTTACAAAGATCAGCAAGCTTTGCTTTATTGCCCCCAGTCGCCTTCCAGAACAAATGAGCAAGAAATGATGGAACTTAATGGAACTTCTCAAAAACAGAGATGTCTCAAAATGATTTGGGTCAACCATCCATCATAACCATTGAGGAGACATCTCTGCTTGGCGTCTATTTCAACAACAACAAGAATGACAAAAATGAAAAACAAATGCAAAGTGTCTTCTGTTCCACAAGTTTCCTTGTCAAGCGAGACTTCAGTTGGTGAGGGCTTAGTCCCAGGATCTTGCTTTTGGAAGTGAGAGTTCAGCTGAGAAAGATGAGGAATGAAAGCACAATCCACCTGAACAGATTCTTTCACCAGAATTGACCAACTCAACTTGTGGTTCTGCAGAGAGTTGATTTGATCTGGGTTGGCTAATCTAGACCTGTTCTTAACCCACCTTTAGGCGAATTATGGCCACAGCAGGCCTTGCCAGCATAGCCAAGTGTGAGGGATGCTGGGAGTGACAATCCAGCTATGTCTGGAAGGCTGCACTTTATCTACCCCTCTCCTAAGCCCACCCCCTCCGACGAGCTAACTACATTTCTTGATTTGAAGTAGCTGGTCCTAGCTGGGGTCCAGATCAAGTAGAGCCCCAGTACACAAAGAGCTGATCACCAAGGGAACTACTGTGCCTTTCCATGTTAAACACATGGGGGGAGAAGTCAACCCCTACTCCTGCAGCTACAGATAGGGTCTAGTTGCTGTTGTTGTTATGTGCCTTCAAGAACGCATTGAGTAGTTCTACCTTCTCTCTGTTCCCTGTTATTACTTTACCATCTTCTCCTCACAGTGGCCATACCACCTCCTTATTTTTCGTTTTGCTATGGACATAACAAAAGGAAAAAAAAAAGCATCTTTTGATTGTTTTTTAACCTCTCTAGCAAGTCTGAGCTTGTTCTGTACTTTAGCTTTTCTGAATTTTTCCCTACGTGTGCTTACTATTTGTTTGAATTCCTCTTTGGTGATTTCCCCCCTTTTCCATTTCCATTTCCCCCTTTTCCATTTTTTTTAAAAATCTTAGTTATTTTTTTTCTAATTGGGATGACACTACAAAGAAAACAAGCCAAACATTCATACAATCACCTTAAATTCCTTACACTCAACCATACATAGATAGATATTGTGGATGCGTACATAGATATTACCCTTTCACCATTTATACATAGAGGGTAAACTCTGGAAACACATAGAATATAAATTGTAATTTATATAAAAATATTAAAATGGACAAATTACTTCCTTAATATGTGCTATCTGTAATCTATAATTACGTATGATAAGGGCTTTAACAAAGACAATAAATGTAAACAAATAAAATTTTCTGTTGGACCTTTATGTTCCAGTTACATTTGTTCTATATAATACTCTTTAAACTAGCTTAAGCCTATTATAAAAAATGGTCTCTTCTTACACTATGTCTATATAGTCAAAAATAAAGGTAAAGATACAGAATTCAGCAAATTTATACATCCATCAAAAACATTTCTCTCCATTTCTCTTTCCACAAATTTTTGATTATTTTCCAATCCTGATTTAATTTATCCATACGCTGGTTATTATTAAAATACACAGTTAAGGTAGTTCATTTGAAAGTTCCTTAGACATCCATCCTGGTTTCTTTGGACATTTTCTGTCCTTAATGGAACTGTTTGAAACTGTGCCTTCAATATCTCGGTTTTGAGAAACTCTCACCCATTAGAATCTCCTTTTTCTTTTAGTAGGCCTGACCTAATGGCACCTAATATTTTTCCTAAGTTTACTGAAATCACCTTTCTTAGGCCCTTTCCACACGCGGGCGAAGAAACAGCCGGAAACAAGCTGAAACGGAGCTTACCTTTAACCGGGTAAGTCCGTCGTCAGTGGAGCAGTGCGTTTTCACTGCTCCACACTTGTCGGCATCCCGCGGCATCCTGCAGCGGCCAAAATGGCGGCTTACGACTGGCGGAGGCTCTCCATCAACTGGAGAACCTCGCCAGCTGGAAATCCCGCCCCTGGCAGATCTGCAGGCATGCCCTTGTGTGCACCTGCAAATCCACACCGGGCGCTGCGACGCGGCTGCACGGGGGCTGCACGCCCTGTGCCTTTTAAAAACCACATAAAAAGTGGTTTTTAAAAAGCACGTGATACCACCACTTCCGGTCGCCCTAGCGCGGATTGGAGTGTGGAACTACGCTAAAGTAGTCTGCCCTAATCCACTTTACCGTGTAGACAACCTCCATTAGAGGTCGCTCTACACTGTTTTTTAACCCCCGTGTGGAAAGGGCCTTAAAGTCAGGAATGTGAGTCTGACTATGCTTGGCTTCCCCTTTACAATGTATAACAAACTCCAGGAGAACATGGTCACTCCCATTTAAAGATTCCGCCATTTCCACCCTATTAATTAGGTCATCACTGTTGGTTAGGATCAGGTACAAAATAGTTGATCTCCTTGTTGCCTCTTCCACCTTCTGGATAATCAAAATGTCTGCAAGGCAAGTGAGGAATTTGTTGGATCTGATATTCTTTGCAGAATTTGACTTCCAACAAATATCAGGATAGTTGAAATCTCCCATTACTACTAACTCTCTTTTTTCTGAAGGTGTGGTTTTCTGAAGGCGTCATCTTAGTTCTCAGTCTGGTTTGGGGATCTGTGGTAAACCCCCGAAATGACATCTCTGTTTTTTCTTTCCCCATTAGTTTTTACCCAGATGCTCTCAACCTGGCTTCCAGGATTTAAGTCATGGATCCTTTCACAGGTGTCAAAATCCTTGACATATAATGCTACTCCTCCTGCCTTCCTGTTTTGTCTATTTCTCTGAAACAGGTTGTACCCCTCTGTTACTACATTTCAATCATGAGGCTCATCCTGCTAGGTTTCAGTGACACCTATTTTATCATATCTGCTTTGCTGTGTTAACAGTTCAAGTTCATCTTCTTTGTTTCCCATGCTCTGTGCATCAGTGTAGAGACATCAAAGAGCAACATTCCCTTAGCTGCTTATTTAAGGTTTATTTAAGGTTTTTCTCCTCCTACGGTCAGGCTGTTGTACTATTTGCTCAGTTCTCTCAATTACATTATTATCTAGCACTTGATGAATTCCTGCCCTCAAGAATACTATCACTGTCCTCCACATAATTCAATTTAAACCCTCCTGATCAGTTTTATGAGCCTCTTAGCAAAAACCTTCCTGCCAACTGTTGTGAAGTGCAACCCATCACTTGCTATGATCCAAGAAGCCAAATCATTCCCAGTGGCACCACCTACAGAACCCTTGTTCACCTCACTCCCTTCCTTGGCCGTGTCCTTTAACTGGGAATGAAATAACAACCTGTTCATCAAGTTCCTTCAGCTTCCAACTGGAGCCTCATAATCCTTTGTAATATGCTGAAGACTACGCCTTGCTATGTCACTGAATCCCACATAGGCCAAAAGGAAGGGATAAAGATCAGTGGGCTTCACAAGTCTTGTCAGTCTCTCTGTGACTTCACTGATTTTTGCCCCAGGGAAACAGTACACCTCTTGAGTCATCTTGTCAGGCCTACAAACCATTGCTTCTATTTCCTCCAGCAGGGAGTCCTTGACCACAACTGCCTTTCTCTTCTGAGAATTGGCAGGGGTCGTTCCATGAGGTGTATTTTCCAAAAAAACATCTGCATGTTCTCTGAGGACTGACACTGCTGCTCTTGTTGCTATTCCTCACTGAAGTGATTCCTGGTCTTCCTACCACTGTGTAACATTCCTCCAACTGTCAATCTCCCATGTTTGGGAACTGACTTCCTTCTCAGAGACATCACCTGTGTGTTCCTCTTCCAGGACAGTCTGCTCTGCACTATCCAACAATACCTCATGTTCCTTCATATGTTGAAGAGTAGAAACACAGACTTCAGGTTCCTGGACATTCTCTTCCAAGAGGGCCACCATCTTGCACTTGCTGCTGGTAAAGCTACCCACTTCCTGTGGCAAGAATGATACACATCCAGATAGGGAAAAGAGGCTGACTTTTGAGAAGAACCCTCGCTAGGTATCTTTGATTGTGACATGTAATTCAGAAACCCTCAACTGAAAACAAAGTTTTACTGTACATTTCCAGCACAGCTGAATTGAGCTGTTGAGCCCTGGTGGTGCAGTGGTTAAATGCCAGTACTGCAAGCCACAAGGTTGTGAGTTCGATCCTGCCTGGCTCCAAGGTTGACTCAGCCTTCCATCCTTTCGTAGGTCGGTAAAATGAGTACCCAGCTTGTTGGGGGCATGTATAGAAATGTTTTGAAATACATGCTATTTGTAAGTTGTTTGCTGCCTCGATCCATATGGAGAGGCGGGATACAAATAAATAATAATAATAATAATTGATAACCCATTTTAATAGTGCATGATGGCAACATGAAATTCAGCTTCAAATGTGCACAATGGAAAATAGTTACCATCTCCAGCAGTAAGAAATTGAATGATATTTTTTGAGAAGTGGTCTCCCATAGCTTTTCAAAACTATAAGGATGAAAATTTAAATGAGTGCAGGGCTCTGAAAAGTGCAGGGAAAGGAGCGGACAAAGAGTCCCCTCACCACTTTTTAATAAGGTCTCCATTCTGAAATGTAGGCTGTTATTCATAGGAAACAACCCTTAACAAACAGGTATGCTATGAGATCTTACGTTTGTTATTTATTATTCTGTAGCTTATGTCTAGTACAGTGTAGAGGGAAGAAATCTTTTGCATGGGCTCAGTGGCAGCATGCTGTCAGAAAGATAGGTCAGATTTCCAGGAGGAACACATTCAGAAGATGCCTTATATTGGCAAATATGATGGCTGCATAACATGTTTTAATAAACATGTCCATCCTTTCTAGCCTGTTGTCTTGTTTTATATGCCAGTTCTTTGCATAAGGCTATGTTCCAAAGCCTTGATAACCACTGCTGAGATGACAGTCCGCTTACCTGCTGTTATGATTCTTGATGGCCGCTGGGAGACTGCTTAGCACTGAAGCAAGCTGTGAAGAGAAGGGAGAATGGTTGCCATTCTAGAAATCACCACTTCTTCCATTCAGTTGTGTAGGGATGGAGGGAGTGATTTGCCCCAGTTGGCAATGTTTTTGGGGTGGTGGAACCTGTAGCCATGCCCCCACGCATGGTATCCACGCCTCCACACACTGCGGCCACACCCCCAGCACCATTGCCTCCCGCCCCCCCACTCCACACTCTGCCACTGCTTCCATGTACAATGAACCTTTCACACAGGGCTGGGAAAAGTGCGTGTGAGTGTGTGTATATGTGCACAAATATTTCTACTTAGCTTTGGTTATACATGCGTAGACTGAAAGACATATTACTACTATGGGTGACAATTTCATGTTTTAAATAAGGATTCCCCAAATTTTTCAAATGTCTTCTTTTGTTCTTGTTTAAAAACATTTTAATTCTTTGTTTCATCTGCAGATGGGATGCCATTTGTTTTTCTTTAAAAAAAAAGTAAGTTTTTTTCTTAAAAAAAAAAACCCTTAAATTTCCTTTTTACTTGAAGTGACATTCATGATAACAACAGAAGAACAAATTGTAATTGGTACACTGGGTGTCATCGCATCTCTAGTGCTTTGTTTAAATCAGTTGGGTGGTTCACTCAGATGATTTAGTTAACAGTCCAGCAATATCGTTCAAAAAAAAATTGAGCCAAAACTTGACTGTATGCAGTAGCAATTTCAATGCAGGAACATTCTTACCAGTAAAGACAGTACAAGAGTAACATGTTTCAAGAAAGTTCTTCTCATTATTTGATAATGTTTTCAAACTGCAAGTTGGTTTGTCACAAGTTGGTTAGCTGCACTCTGTCCAGCCATTGGTGCTGAGATAGCTCATTTGTGTGTCTCCATTTGTGAGTGACTTCTGTCCTTCTTGCTACCAACTGGAAAGATTTTTTTTTTTCTTTCAAGACCGCCCCCCAACCAAAAGAAATAAGAAGTAGTAACAATGCTCCATCAAGATGAAGAGCCTGGTTAGATGGTTGAGAAAGTCCAAAACTTGTGCCTAAAACATTTTGATCTTTGGTCACGTAAACGCCATCGGCAAGGATGTTCCTTTACCTTTGCAATCCTGTTCAGCAGACTGGGAACAGATTGCATAAGGTATCATCTATGAACTATTTTCAGTGTGTTTTCTTTTGATGTTGGAAAATCTGCAGAATATTTTGTAATGTGGGAAAATGAAGGTCAGTTTTTATGAGTCAGGAAAAAATGTGGTCCACACATAGGATATGGGCTACGTACTTTTGTAGCTTGAATGTAGTTGTGGAACCTAATTGCTTCTGTTGATGGTTCAAGGGCTGTATGGAATAACAGCAGTGATAAGGGGCATCCTAGGCCATTTCTGCATGAGTCTGTTATAGCTCGATGATTCCACTTTCAACCTCCTATGGAATCCTGGGGTTTGCAGTTTCTGGAGGGGCTGGCTGGCTCCTCCCGAAACTGCAAACCCCAGGATTCCATAGGAGGTTGAAAGTGGAATCATCACACTATAAAAGACTTGTGCAGAAATGGCCCTAGTTTTGTGCCACTTATGAGAGGAAATGGAGGGGAATTGATTCCATTGGTTCATATCTGTACTTTGGAATTTATATATACAGTTGGCCCTTCACATTCACTAGGTGTAGGGGCGCAGAACTCCCATAAAAATGGAAAAATCACAAATATCAGAATGTGTGTGTGTGTGTCTGGGTCTGGGAAGAGAGCCAAGGCATTGTGGGAAGAACAGGCACCTAGGGTCCTGTTACCCTGTTCTCTGGGGGTCCTGGGAGGGGTGCCCAAATAACCAAAACACAAACACGATTCTGGGGAGAATTAGCTGGAGCACTCACTAAAGCTAGCGAGAGGCAGGGTAACTTAGCAGGGATCTTGCAACGCAGCGTCTATGGGGTCAGGTCAGTCAAGCAGTCAGACAGTTTTAAAATAGCAAAAATGATGTTCTATTAAAAGACAAACAAACAGTAAAGACACCACAATCACACAGCTAATGGGAGAATTGGAAATAAGGATTGTCAGGGGAAATGGGTGATACAATACCTTTCTCGTAGTCCTGAAGAAGCTTGAAGATAGTAGGGAAGAAAGCTCAGCGTGGCTTGCTGAGGGAAGCTCACCGGAAAAAATGGCAGCAGGGCGGTCTGGAACTTGGGAGCGATCCGAGGTGGTCTCGGAATCAGGGGGTTTATATAGGGTGAACTGTGACTGCAGGCCATGCCATACTCAGTGAGAACAATGCGAGTTTGGAGAGGGACAAATCTTTGGAAAAGGTCAAGTTTAACATGATCAGCTTAGCGCTGAATCAACAATAGTGTAGCCAGTATGCAAATGCACAGTACGTAGTCCGACTTTGTAAGACCAGTGGCTCAGAGCTGGGCGCCTTTATTGGTGTCGCACTTAAGCAAAAGGGTGTTTGCAGGAGAGGTCCCTGAAGCAACGGAGTGGCTCTGTTCTGCCTGCCTAGGTGGAGAATGGAATATCCAACAGTTACCGGCTGCGCCTGTGTACGTGCTTGTCTGGAGGCCTCACAAACACATGGAGCAGGGTGGCAGAGGAAGGCTGAATCGTTTGATATAAAAAGAGATATCTAGTGCTATCACCGGGTAGGCCTGGGCTGAAGTAACAGTCCAAACCAGGTAAGGGGAAGGAGAAGGAAGGACCTGTACTTCTTTCTTTCCCATCACCTTCCTTAGGATTGAGAGGTCATTGGGAGAGGGTCCGTGGTGCTGAGAAATCATGCTGTGAGCCATCCTTAGATGACCAGGCAGCAGCTGGTGGAAGAGCAAGAAGACCAAGGGTGGGTTTTCCAAGGGCTGTGTGTCCTGATCAGAGCTGCTGAGGGAGATGTTCTCCCAGAAAAGAAGCCCCTGAAGTGTGCAGGAGGGATGGTCAAATAATCAAATCTGTGAATGTTAAACCCACAAATGTATTTTGTACTTTGGTAATCAGAGATAAATTGTTCTCCGTAGGCTAGTTTTTAATTAGGTTGAATGTTTTGTGAGCATCTGATAGTAGTGATACTGCTTGTTGGGTTTTTTGGGAGGCATATTTTGAGACAGATAGTTGGCATCTAGGGATAAAGCCAGTTTCATCCCATGTGATACATTCTTCTATGAATGCCTGGTTATGATGGAGATGAAGATTTTGTAGCTTGGATCATTATGCTAATGGGTCTATAGAGTGAAAGATTTGCAGAAACTCTGTCATATTTTGGCTTTGTTGCGGCATTTTATGTTTATCAAGTTTCCGTCCCTTTCCGCATGTGGATGTTAAAATGGACCAAGGCGTCCTGGCACGGAGGTCGTCTGCACCTTGGATCGGACTAGGTGCAGACTATTTAACTTAGTTCTGCACCTTAGTCCGATCCAAACCGCCAAGTGGTCCTCCAGCGCGCTAAGACTGGAAAAACCCAGTCTTTCAATTTTCTGGAATATAATAATAATATAATAACCTTTATTTCTATCCCGCCTCTCCACATGGATTGAGGCGCCGAACAACACAAAATACATTATACATCAAAATACATTAAAAACATACCCAATCCTCCCCACCCAACAACCCGCCTAAACCAACCCCTTAAAACACACAGCAATTGACAGTCCATCAATTACTATTAGCAAAGCAGCAAGACAATTGATGGGAGGTGATGGAAATGCTAGTCTTGGAAGGCCTGTCAGAAGAGAACACGTCATTGTGTTCCTGCTTACCTGTGCGGATGCGCAGGCTCGCACCAATGTGAGCCTGCGATCAGCGGAGGGTGGGCTGTGGGCATGGCCAGCGTCAGTGGCTGGTCCACACCCACGAAGCCGCCATTTTCAGCCGGAGCAGTGCAGATCTAAAGACCTCGCACAGCTCCGGTTCGCCTTGGACTAATGGAGGAGCTCTGCGGAAGGGCTCAAGGGAAAGTCTGCGTTACTTCAGACCCAAGAAGAACCAATAAGTAACGCCATGGAGCGATTCACTCGCCTCGTGTGGAAAGGGCCTCTGAGTGCTGTCCACCTTGTCATATGCCCTTGTGTAGATAGCAGCAGTGAGCAATTAGAATATCATAAAATGTTTTGTAGAATTCTGGCCCAAGACTAGTGCTTTAGCGGAGTTTAGATCTGTTATGACATCTTGTATTTATTTGAGATTGAGCCATCTAATGTATTTATATGTTTTTGCTCTGGTGTTATAAGTTTGAGGGTATCAATAAAATTATCTAAGTTTACTGTGGGATCCAGTTATGATGAATATAATGTAGAGTAGAACTGGTGGAATTAATTGTTCATTTCATTGGAGTTAAGGGTTAATTTATTGTCTTTGGTTCTGATTGCCTTAATCATTGTTTTTTAATCTCTCTTCTTTAGCATATTGGCCAGTAAACATGAATTTTTATTGCCATGTTCATGGAATTCTTGTTTTAGGGCGTTATTATACCAAGCAGGTAAATTGCACTTACAACCAGTGGGAGAACATTTGGAAAGCATTTCTTTTACAGAGGAGGTCATTAACAAATTAATCCATTAAGGACCTCCTTTGTAAAAGAAATGCTTTCTAAACAATTTCCTACTGGGAGAAAAATGAAAGAGGAATGAGGTCATGTGATAAATCCCAGCCAAAGGTGCTATTATCCAGCTATAAGTGCAATTTCCCTGCCTTGTATGGTAAAGCCCATAGAAAAGGCATAGCCAATTGTGCTTTTCCATGATGTGGTGCCTCCTGTTCTGCTCTTCTGAGTATCATTAAAATTTTGTCATTACCCATTTCTTTCTGCTATAGACACACACACACACATATCACACATATATAGGTATATTTGTGAAGTAAATTTATTTCTTGGATTAGTAGCTGTTTTCTTTGGTCACTGTAATTATTTAGGGTTGTGTTTTCTTGTATTTGGTGTCACCAAAATTCACGTTTTTAGTGTGTCCCAAATTAGCACTGATTTTAAGTTAGGGGATGCATTTTTATTAAAAAAAATTATTAATTTTTTTAAAAAAATACTGTTTGCAAATACTGAGTGAGTTTCCAGTTGCTATGTTTTTTATAATTTGTGAGAGACCATCTCATTTATATAGTGTTATAGCTAAAATTTAGTAAAAAGTGCTTTTTTTAAAATATAGTTCGAGCCACTTGTACCTTGGCTGTTGTACTTTGGTCATATCGTGAGAAGGCATGACTCACTAGAAAAGAGAATAATGCTCAGTAAGGTGTAGTGGTTTGAACATTGGACTGTGACCCTGGATACCAGGCTTCTATTCCCTGCTTAGCCATGGGAACCCAGTAGGTGACCTTGGGCACATCACACACTTTCAACCCTAGAAAACCCAGTGGTAGATTCACCTTAAAGTTCCCATAAGTTGGAAATGATTTGAAGGCACACAACAACATGACAAGGTATAAGGCAGTAGGAAAAGAGGAAGACTGAATTACAGATGGATAGACTGAATCAAGGAAGACACGTTCCTGAATCTGCAAGACCTGAGCAGGGTGACCACTGACAGGATGATGTGGAAGTCTCTCATCCATAGAGTTGCCATTAGTTGAAGTCAACTTGATGGAAGCCAACAACAACAGTCACTTGTTCTGTGACAAAAAGTGATCGCTTCTAGAGTAAGTTTGGTGACTTGATGGAAAGAATGAGTAATCCTTTCTCTCTCTATGAAAATATTGACAGACTTCAATTATGTTTAGGTCCTGCATCTGTTTCAGAAAAACAGTGCTGGATTTATTCAGCTGTTGAGATGTACCTAATCTATCTAATTCAACATTAAATGCAAAGTTAGAACGTCCTCCCAGAATCATGGTGCCTTCTGCAAATCAGAGGAATTTGGTTATCAAAATGGAAAGGAATTGAACTTCTTTGTGGCATGGCTAGTACCTACTGTGAATTTTTGACCAAATAATTCACCTTTAATAAAGAGGAATCTACTTTGTGGATCATGTACAGAGTCTTCCAAGATAATCTGTGGTGAGTATGTACTAGAAGGGCAAAGCTGTATCATTTTATGGTGCCTGCTGTGCAAATCATTCTGCAAATCTAGGATGTTTGAGATCAAATTTAGTCAATTTTTTTTCTTTAAATGCATTTTGACAGTAACAATACTTGCATTCATCTTCAGAAGAGTTTTCAAGGCTTTATATCTTTTACCATTTGTGTTTAAGCCATTCACATTAAATAATGCTACAGCGAGCCATCCACTTTTGCATGTTGAATATTTGTGTGTTTGATTTTTCATCAGTTTAATTTATTCATTAAAAAAAAATCTTACTCTATTTACCCCACCACTGAAAAAGTAAGTTCTCTCTAGGAATCTCTAGGGCTTCCAGTACAATTTTAGGGATCACTTCACCCTGGAGGACCTAGAGATTCCTAGAGAGACCACTTCTCTAGGCATTGCTAAGCCCTCCAGCATGATTCCACTGTCACACTGGAAGATCTACAGATTCCTGGAGAAGTGATCTCAGGTAAAAAAAAATAGCATTCATGATTTTATTTAATTAGCATTTATTAGCATTTTTTAAAACTTTCACAGGGGTCTAGTGCCCCTAACCCCACAAGAGTGGAAGGCTCACATTATCCTGTTGTAGAACAGACTTTTGGTCGGTGTGCAATGCATCCTCATTGTAATAATCAAAAACCAACCACATAAGTTGGAACATATTACATTTTAGTCCCAACGGGAGATTTAAGAAAAAGAGAAAACCCTGCTCATAGACTGGGTAGTTGCATCCCTGGTATCAAGTATGTAAAAGCTGACCTTTTGGAGAAAAGAGGTCATGGGGAGATATCCTTTAAACCAAACAGCATTGATAGTATTCCCCTTACTCCACAAACACAAGTGGATATAAATACGTTTCAACAGTGATACAGTTGGGTTTAGACTAGTACAAGGGGACAGGAAAAGGCAGGACAGAAATGGGAGAGGGAAGGAAGAAAGAAGAAAAGGAAGTCAAGGAGGAAAAATACAAAGGGAAGAAAAGGAAACAAAGTACATATAACTGAACAAAAATCATATTCTTCTTCTGCCTCATTTGCCTTCCCCACAACCCATTTCTCTTCTCTCTCCTGTACTGAAAGCACGCCTCCGAGACATCATTTCTCCTATGAGGAAAGTATGCTTTGGCACAAATTGGCACAAATCCTGGCTTTATTCTTGGCAGAAATTGGCATAAATGGGAGCTTTCTCCTTGGGAGAAAGAGTAAAGTAGATGTGTGTGTGGCGGGGGGGGGTAGGTTCATGAATACTGATTCCAGGGGAAGGGGTAAACGCCACCTCTTCCTTGACTCTGGGCCCAGTTCTGATTGGGGCGGCCAAGTGCATTTTTAAAACAACTACAGCAAGCAATTCAAGAAGCACATGTGCAATCAAGCATTTAGTACACTGTCTAGTTAGACTGTTCTTGTTTTCAGAGTTTTGTAATCAAAATTTTAGCACCTGGAAAGCTTCTTTATGCGTAAGTTCATGCCAAACCGGTGCTTCCAGTTAAGACAACTCCATTCTTCCCTCTTGACTGGTTCCCCAAAATTCAGTAAAACAAAAACATTGCAGAAACCAGAATACTTCCTGGATTCGGTCCATGCCAGCTGAGAAAGGCTTTTCCTTTTAGATATTGTGTTGTCCTTCCAAACACATTTTAAAAGGTTGTTAAATAGATTTCTTTTTGTTTCACGCCTAGCTTGACTGTGTACTTCAAAAGCCTTTCAATTAAGGGTTTCTGAAGTTGAAATACATTACTTCTTGTGCTGCTTGTTCAAACATATATCATTCCAGCAAATATACATTAATTGACTTGCCAGAGGAAACAGCGCTCAGCTTAGACTCTATCACCCAGTTTTATAGCTTGATTGAAAATACTTTTTTTTAATATATAAATAGGACATTTCTTTTGCAGCTTTTAGACAATGAGATGCTTAAATGGTTATGCTGTGCATTCCACATATTAGCTACATATATTTGTAATTTATTGCTTGGACAGTGATCAGTGTGCTAATCTTTCTGAAACTATAAAATATAGAGAAGAGATCAAGGGAACCTAGAACAAATCTGGACCTACAGCAAATTGGCTAGTAGCCAGCCAACAGCTGGGTGGGTTGGCTAATCTTACTATAGGAAGTACCTATCTGACAAGTTGTTTAAGGTTAGAATTTTCAAAAAGCAACATGGTGCAGGGCTAGAATTTCAGACTGGAACTGGGGAGATTTGTGTTCAAACTAACTAACTATATGAACTAACTAACTAAATGAACTAACTATATCTGTGCTGTATAGTCTCTCAGGAAAAGGGAAAATGTATTTTT
This sequence comes from Ctenosaura bakeri, assembly GCA_948474755.1. Taxonomy (NCBI): domain Eukaryota; kingdom Metazoa; phylum Chordata; class Lepidosauria; order Squamata; family Iguanidae; genus Ctenosaura; species Ctenosaura bakeri. Next base: position 27,257 of record CAOLHI010001003.1, on the reverse strand, counting down.
CTCGGCCAGGTGGAATAACTGTTTTGGCTGTGGTTTCATTCAGGATTAGGACATTTTCTTTTCTGGGTTTGTACCCTTTTGAACACTTTAGAATCATTCAGTCACATGACAGACCATGCTGTCTGTGGAATTCTGGGAGTTGTTGTCCAAAAAGTAACATTTCCGAGCTCTGTTTTGGATTATGGGTGGAAGTGGCTGGAAAAAGACAGTTGTCAAATGAACAGTCCTTTCTTCCCAAAGCTCTTCTGTGTTAACCTTATCATGTCCTGCTTCAGAGTGTTCCGCAAGCTGAAGATAAAACTGGCTGGCACAGAAAGGGAAGCTAGACCCTCTGCTCCAGAAATTTCAGCAAGGTTGTCATCCCCAGATAATAAATAATTGTTCTGCTGTCATTGTAAACTGGATCACTGTCACCTCTGAAGAATAATCTACCCAGCTGTGCTGCAAGTGTAGGCCCCAAAGTGACATAACTATTGTACTATTGCTATGGATTTATATGGATGTTTCAAACGTTCCAAGCAATTCACATACATTATCTTGCAATCCTGTGCAGCAAAGCTGTGAAGCTATTTAACATCATCATCATTGCCATCATCATCACTGTTACCATCACCATCATTGATACTAGCCATGAACAAAACTGATAAGGTCTCTGTCTGGAGCCATTGAAGGCCACCTGGAAATAAGTTTTTTTCTCTCTTGTTCTTTTTCTACAGACTGGGAAAATTCCTTAGAAACTCAGAAGTAAATGAGAATGGAGAAGAATCGTCTCTGAGAAGGCGAAAACAAAACTGACAAGATAGCAAAAGTTATTGATAAGGAAGAATGCACACGCTAAGAGAGGGTGCAGAATTTGCTTTTGCCTGTGCCTACTGAGAAAGGCAAGATTCTGCCTTCCTCTCTTCCTGCTGCTGAGTTGAGTGCACACCTTTTTTCCACTTTGAACTCAGTTTACAGCAACTGAAATAAGTTGAGGACAAAGGCGGGGGGGGCAAAGTGGGAGGAAGAGAGGGAAAGTGGGCTTAAAAGTAGCTTAAAATGTGGGATGACAGAGGATTAATCAGGACTCCCCCTGCCAAATCAGGACCATTGGAGGGTATATAAAGTCCTCAGTGCTGACGTGCCAGATGAGTGGAGTGGGTGAGAAGCTAGGTAAAACCTAGCCAAACAGAAGGTGTGGCAACCCTTGTTTTAGGGAAGCTATTTTGGACCTTGGTTTGAGTGTTGGAGTATGATCCCAGAGACCAGGGTTTGATTCCCTACTGGGCCATGGAAGCCCACTGGGTGATCTTGGACACAACACACAGCTCTCGGAAAACCCCATGATAGGGTTAGGGTTGCCATAAATCAGAAATGACATGAAGACACATAACAACAACAATATAGTGTTATCTGGATATCTTAAACTTTTGATATTCCTTCCCTCTCTGTTCAAGCCTACTTCCTCTGAATCGTAGCCTGCTTTCCATAAGATATGTTCTACATATAAATTAAATGGTGTGTGAGTGTGTGTGATAAAATGCAGCTTTATCTGATCCCTTGCAAAAGTCCAGCCATTCTGTTTCTTCATATTGTATCATCCTAGTTCCACCCTTCCACATTCAGCTTCTAGTCACTTTAGCACCTGATAGCACACCACCTGGCCTCTTTCCTTTGGAGGCCAGCAGAAGCAGCTCCTTCCAGCAGAAGCAGCTCCTTCCTTGCGGTGCTTTGTATCATATAGGAACAAACCTCCTCTCTCTCATATATTTATGTATGGGTGCATTTCCAAAGATTCTCCTCTCAAAGTGGCACTTTGAGCTTTCAGGACTTGAAGAATGTTGAGGGCACAGAAAGAAAAGAACATCATGACTTCTGCCATTGTATGCTCTTCCTTTCCCCACCAGCCAAAGTTGCCTAGTGGGCAAAGGAGAACATGCCAGTGACCAAGTGGCATCATTTGACTTTTAGGGATAGTATTAATTTATTGAATTTTGTTATTGGAGAAGTAATTGCTAATTGCTCAGGTTCCCCTCCCCTCTTGTAACAAGGGGATTGGCTCAATAAAGGAACCCAGAGCCTCTGTGTATTGATGAATCATCTTGCCTTGCAGGATGAGCCCCTCCTGTCAAAAGCGATGCTTCAGGGTTTATGATCTAGCACACAATCTCTAGATCGCATCAACCCACTGGAAACTGGAACCCTGAATCTTGTAGAAAAAGATACCTTTTAAGTTAATACCTTAAAAAAGAGAGTATGGGAGATAGCCAGATCTCTAAAGGATTAAATGCTTCTTATGAGATGTGTCTTCCCAGCCACCAATTCATGCTACTTTTGTTGTTATTGTTGTGTGATTTCAAGTTGTTTCCAACTTATGGCAACTCTGAGGTGAACCTACATATACAGAGTTTTCTGAGGCTGAGAGTGTGTGACATGCCCAAGGTCGCCCAGTGGGTTTCCATGGCTGTGTGGGGAACTGAACCCTGGTCTCCAGGATTGTAGTCCAATGCTCAAATAACTATACCACTATTGCTCTCTCATCCTACTTTCATTTCCTCAAAAGATGTGTTAAATCCTATTGAAATAACAACTCTGCATTCTGCATGCAATCCAGAGCCTCCATCAGTGCTTTCTGTCCTCAGGCAAGTGCTGGCACTTGAAACAAACTGAGAAGACCTACCAGCCCTGACATCTGCCTGGAGCACAGCATGGCCTGAGTCACCCTTGCAATTCCCCACAGTGCCCCAGAGCACTCAGTGAATAGGAAGGAAGGGAAGCAACATGCCAACTATTTGTCAGCATCTGAAGGCACTGGAGTAGTAGTTAGGGGAATATTACCCAACCAATATCTCATACCTCACAGGGACTGCAATTCCCATAACCCCCACCATTAGCTATATTGGCTAGGGCTGTTGGAGTTTGCTGTACAATGACTGGAGGACCAAAATTTGTCCATATCTGCCTTACTGGCACAAAGGGACACAGATCAGGGAACACTCCCAAGTTTTGGATGGCCTCAGCGACCCCAAAGCTCACTTTCCTTTGATCTGCTGTTGCTAGTACTGTGTGAGGGCTCCTTGATGTTTGTGGGGTGCAGCCAATTACATTAACCCCCATTCATATTTATTGACTTTAATACAAACCAATTCACAGTAGAAAGAAAGACAAGAAAAGGGAAAAAAAAGCCCATACTTAAACAAAATATAGCCAGCCCTCTACATTTGCTAGGGTTAGAGGCAAAGGACCACCACGAAAGTGGGAAAATATCAAATATAGTGGGAAGGATGGGCACCAGGTTCCAAACCAGGGCCATTTCCGCACTAGGCTGTTATAGCGCGATAATTCCACTTTCAACATCCTATGGAATCCTGGGGTTTGCAGTTTCGGGAGGGGCCAGATGGGGGTTGCCAGATGGCCCCTCCTGAAACTGCAAACTCCAGGATTCCATAGGATGTTGAAAGTGGAATCATCGCACTATAACAGCCTAGTGCGGAAATGGCCCAGGTCAGTGAAGGGAGAGGGAAAGGGGGTGGGTTGGCATGGTAGTCCTATATTTCCTCTCTCTATTGTCCTTCTCCTTCTGTGGATGTGGTGGGGGGCAGTGGAAAATGGTTTCTGGTGCTGAGAAACTGGGGTGTGAGTCATCCTTAGCTGCTCAGGCACTAGCTGGGGGAGCAGGAGGAAGACCAGGTGTGGGTTTTAAAGGGCTGCGTGGCATAATGGGAGTTACCAAGAGGGAATTTTCTTCTGGAAAAGAAGCACTTCAGGTGAAGGGGGGCAAGGGTTGGAGAAACTCACAAATAGTCAAATCTGTGAAAGTGAAACCCACAAATGTGGAGAGCTGACGGTACATGTATAACTAAAACTATAACTAAACTAAAACTAAGACAAAATACTAATACACATTCTTAAAATGCTAATCTATTACCATAAACAAAACCTTAACTACACTGACTAAAACTCTGAAGTTCCGCCACATAAATTGCAGTGAAAAAGAAAAAAAAAACAATTAATAGAAAATGTCAACCATTACAGATTGTCAGATTTCTTATTCTTCAAAAACTCCCTAAATGGTTTAATTACATTACTGATCTGATGGTTGCAGATGATGGGTGAATTTGTCCAGCTTCATTCTGCTCAGGTTTACATTGCTTCTCCCTTTAGAGTTCCTTCCATTTCCACACAGCTTGCAATATTTCTTGCAACTCGAATAAAACTGAATGGATTTCAGTGGGTATAAAACGGACAATTTTTTTGTATGCATTTTAAAAATGTGTGCACTTTTAAAGGAAAATCTCAACTAACTAAGCATTTTTCTTGCGTTTTTCCCCAAATAGCCATATGTTTGTGCAGATTTTTTAAAAACATACAGGTTCCTGCACATTTTGGGAAAAAAAAAAAGATTTGTTTGTGCTCATGTATTTTTTGGGGAACTCAGTTACAGACTTTGGGCAGTAGACTGTATTCCAGTATGTGTTTAGGTTCAAGAAGTGTGATTTTCACCAGTTTGCACAAAAATGAGAACTAAACAAATTTCTCCCCCATCCTCCTTTTTACACCTAGTGCAGAGAAGAACCAGTGGGAGAGTCAAAAGTAAGCTTAATTGTTTTATTGGGGGAACTGCAATCACACACACAAGATCCAAGCACTCAAGCAATTACACAAGGCTAACTGAAGTAAAAGGGAGGAAAGTTTTGGATAGTGACCTTTTAGGGCAAAGTGGGTGATATTTACCAATCCAGAAGAGGAGTGAAGATGAAGCAATGTGGCTCATGTAAATCTAAGGATGGTACACCAGCAGGAATCAGAACAGCAGAGTAGTGACCAGCAATTGACGTACTGCAGTTGGCTAGCCAAAAACTGGGGTTTAAATACTCTTTTTCTGCCTGGAGAGCTGAAGTGCTTAATGGCTTTCTGGCAGAGTAAACAATGGAGTCCAGAGAGTGGATAATGGGGTCCAGAATAAGCTAATGGTCTTAGTAATAGGTGACAAAGGGCTAACAGTAGCCTTGATAGCTCTTTAATTGTCAGATGTGTATGGGGACAAAAGGGAAGTCTGCTTGGTCAGAGGGAGAAGAATTAAGACAATCAGCTGTCCTGTGGGAACATTTTAGATGCTATTGTCTCTTGAAGGTTAAGTCATCGGAGGCTAACTGTAGGCCCTTTCTCACTGGAATTTCCTGATGATCTCCTATGACCTGATGCCTTGAGATCTTCTTGGCCTTATTTTGCAATGCACCTGTGTGGCCAGTTTTTTCTTCTTGGTCAGCATGGCCATGCAGCCATATATTTTATTTTTATGCCAATTAATATATTCTGCCAATCAAATCATATCCGAGTGTAGGGGAGTATGGACTACTAACAGCTGTGTGGGATGGATTCCAATACACTGGAAGCCTGATTTCTGAGATGCTGGCATTTGACAGAGACCAGAAAATGATCCACATTCAAGCCTCTCTTGTACATGAGACAGCACTGGGGAATGAGTGATCAATCACTTTCAAGTGTGACAAGGCTCCAAGGAGCAACTCCCAGAGGACTAAATACAAGAAGACCATTTTGTAAGGATTGGTTTTGTGCATTGTTCCGTCCAAAAAGATCACTCCAACCACATCCATCAAGACAGCAATTTTTTTAAAAAATGGTGGCTGTGTGCCAAAGGAGGAAAACACTCACCTTTGCAAGAAAAGAAAGAGAGGGAGAATCCTTCACTGGAATGCTGGAATATTTGGGAAATGGAGTGATAACATTAAGGCCATTTCCACACTGCACTGTTATTGTATTATTATTCCACTTTCAACCTCCTGTGGAATCCTGGGGTTTGTAGTTTACTGAGGCCAAAAAGCTCTCTGACTGAGAATTCTAAATGCCCCTCCCTCAACTGCAAATCCCAGGATTCCATAGGATGTTGAAAGTGAAATAATAGCACTATAACAGTGTAGTGCAGAAATGGCCTAAGTGGGCCCTAAGAAGAACTACAAGGAGACTTTTAAAAAAAAAGATTAGAAGATCTGCAGACAAATACAGTGTCCCTGCTTCTTCCATCATGTTCTTGTCACTGTCTCTCCAACCTTCACAGTTTTGAAGGAATGACTTTCTGCTGTGAGGAACTTTCTGTACTCACATAAGTTGCTGGTACAGTTTTGAACCTCAGTGTTTCATTTCATGCCTTTATTTTATTTTATTGAGTATTTATTCTTCAGCCAAAAAGGCCCCTGGGCCAGCTTACAAATCACTGGCCATTTCCACACTACATTCTTATAGCACAATTATTCCACTTTCAACATCCTATGGAATCCCAGGGTTTACAGTTTAGGGAGGAGCCAGGATTCCATAGGATGTTGAAAGTGGAATAATCGTGCTATAAGAGTGTAGTGCAGAAATGGCCATTCATTTGACAGTTGCCTGCTCTCAGGCTTACAATCTAAATAAAATAAGAAACATAAGGAAAAGGGAATGGCAGTGTCTCTTCCTCTCTCTTTCTGAGGCGGCAGGTGGAAGTGGCAGCTTCTCAGCATTTGGGGAGATATATTGCAAGAAGGGATAAGATGGAAACTGTGTTTTTCTTAAATGCCATCAAGTCAACTTTGACTTACAGCAACCCTATGAATGAGAATCCTCCAGGTCACCCTGTCATCAACAGCCCTGCTTAGATCTTGCAAGCTAAGGGCCACGATGTCCTTAACTGAGGCCCTTTCTGCAGCTAATCTGTGTCCTGGTGGCATACAGTGACCATGGCGGCAGCTGCTCTCCCGGGAGGGCAGCGCGATGGAGTGCTCCCCTCTGTACTGGCTGCTTGGAAGTGCAGGAAGTGCAATAGCCCCACTTCTTCCTACTGCAGCACAGCCGTGTACTGTCCCATTGTGCTTCCATGACTTCCACAAGCAAGGTAAGTGCAGACTCATGGTGGGGGTGGGAGTGCAATTGCCAGTCATTGACAGGGAAAACCCATCAATGATTTGTGGAACAACTGTGCCACCTGGGAATGGGAGAAAGATGGGACCCAGACAATGTCGTGTATAAGCGTCATGTCAGTCCCATCCTTCTCCTGTCCCCAGTGCAGGTTGGGTGCATCGAGTGGAAAGGGCCTGAGTCTCTCCACTTGCCAAGCAGCCTTCCTATTTTACGGTTTCTTCCACCTTACCAAGCATCATTACCCCTTCTTATGAGTCATGTCTTCTCAATATTTATTTATTTCTATCCAAGGAGACCCAGTGTGGTGTAGTGCTTTCAGTAGACCAAGGTTCGAACCCCTGCTCAGCCATGAAAACCCCCCTGGGTGACCAAGGGCAAATTGTACTCTCTCACCTCTTTTCTGCACTAGACTGTTATAACACTATTATTTCACTTTCAACATCGTATGGAATCCTGGGGTTTGCAGTTTTGGGAGGGGCCAGCTGGCCCCTCGCTAAACTGCAAACCCCAGGATTCCATAGGATGTTGAAAGTGGAATAATAGCGCTGTAACCGTCTCGTGCGGAAATGACTTCAGACTCAGAGGGAGGCAAAAGCAAACCCCCTCTGAACAAATCTTGCCATGAAAACCCCATGATAGGTTTTCCTTAAAGTCCCTATAAGCCAGAAATTACTTGAAGAAACACCACACCAAGGACCTTAATATAATATATGGACTTTCCCTTTCGTTACTTATTATTCACAACAACCCTGTGAGGTTGGCCAGGCTGTGAGAGGGTGAGGGTCATGCACTCAGTTCCATGTCTGAGGTGGGATTTGAATCCCAAAACTCTCCAGTCCAAATCCAACACACTAATAAATACCCATGGTGCAGTTAGTGGTGGACCTTGGCACCAAAGTCCAGTGTCTGAAGCCCAGAGAACCCAGAGAGCAGGAGGCGCTAATGGGGGCAGCAAGAAACAGCCTATCATCAGTACTCAGGCTGGCATGGGCATGCTAAGACTAATCACTAAAGCATCCTATCTTCTTGTCTTTCTTTTGAATTATATAGTTGGGAAATGATGGGTATGTGGATGGTTACATGTATTCATTTGTTTCTATTTGTTAAAATATATTACCCTTAAAAATAAAATGCTATAGGTTCCTAGTTAAATGTTTTTAGTCTAAGGGCATCAAAAACATACTCTATTTTATTCCCTGTAGTCATGTACAGCTATGTAACTATTCCTCTATGCTTCTACGATTTCAGGGAGTATAAGGTATGAAAATATGAAAAGAAAACCTCAGGTTTGGTTCAGTGGCAGAGCTTGGAGTGTGTGTGTGGGGGGCACGAGGGGTTAGGGCTATGGTGTGAAGGGTGTGGTCACTATGCATGGGGGCGTGACCAGGGCATGCAGGGGCATGGCTATGGGCTGGGATGCCCTAAAAACATTGCTGCCCAGGGCGAATCGCCCCTCCCACCCCTACCTTCCTACGTGATGGTTTGGATTTTTTTCGCCCCTTAACAACTAGGGCCATTTCCGCACTAGACTGTTATAGCGCTATCATTCCACTTTCAACATCCTATGGAATCCTGGGGTTTGCAGTTCAGGCAGGGGCCGGCTGGCCCCTCCCTGAACTGCAAACCCCAGGATTCCATAGGATGTTGAAAGTGGAATGATAGTGCTATAACAGTCTAGTGCGGCAGTGGCCTAGGACAGGCAAACCATTTGGTTTGCTTGCATGATTTGACACTGAAGCTCCACTTCAGTCTGTTCTGGGCATTAGGGCAACACTGGAAGTGTCCTGAAGTTCACTTCTGGTTCTACAAACCAACCAAGCAACCACCCCCTCCTGTGTTTATGTGTGTGTGTATGTGGGGGGGGAGCATGGGGCACTGTCCCATGATTTAAAATAGAATAATTTCCATAACTTCATTTTCCAGCCATAACTTTCACAGGGGGGCTCTATTGTGGGTGGCCAGGAAGGATTCTGCATTCACCAGTACAGCACCAGTGAGCCATGGCAGCGTGAATCGTGTTCTTCCACTAACTAATCAGAGATGTACAAGTAGCTGTGCAGCATGGAATGGAATTTGGGAAGGGAGAGAAAACTTGATTTGGTACTTCACAACTGAAGGAACAGATATGGCCATTTAAATCTGCCCCACATTTGTGAGACCATCATGGCTGTTGTCTAAAATTACTTCCCCTCCCAACCGCATTGGCCCTTTGACTGAAGGGAAGGTTATTAATAACTTCTTAGCATTTGAGGAGATACACTGTGAAAAGGGATAAAATGAGAAGTGTGTGTGTGTTTTTCCTTTTTTCTGTTTTTTAAATTCTTTTTCTTCTTATAATTTTTTTCTTAAATATATACACACACACAGAGAGAGACACCCAAACAGCAACGCTACATAATAATACATCAATCTAAAAAATAAATAAAATAACAATGGTGTGTGTGAGAGATCAATTTCTTTCTGAACTCCAGCACAGAGTTTGCTTTCTTCCTCTTCTTCCTTTGTAGGTAGAGCATAAGACTGGATTATAGTTGTGTTTGATGGGTTTTCCTTGAAGTCTTGTTGATATTATTTGGTCAGACTTGGTCGGACTGTGCGCTGTGAAGGGAGGAGCCTGGTTGGTGCCAGCCAATCACAGCTCAGGGAGTGCTGTGAAGGGGGACCTATGGGGGAGAAAGGATACAAAACTGAGGCTCGTCTTTTACAGAAGACAGATGGGGAAAGATGGCATAGAGGCACGATAGTCAATCGGGGGAAGAAATGAACAGGGTTTGAGGAAGCTGTGATCTGGCTGTTCCTGTTAAGTTTTGGTAGAGAGTCTGGTCACGGTTACCATAATGAATCCACTAAACAACACATTCCCCTGCACATGTAGGGACTTGAATTCCAAGTAACTGATCCAGGGAGGGGTCTTGAGGGGCAAGGGGGCAAGGGGAGTGGCAAGAACCCAAGGGTTTGGAACTGCAGCATTAGCCTGGAGAGGAGATCTGTCCCACATAACCTGAACGCTGTTGCTACTTCTGTCTTCAACACAGTCAGTCTTCCACATTTGGGGGTTTGACGTTCACGGATTTGATTATTTGCGAGTTTCTCCAACCCCTGCCCTCCCACCTCAGGTGCTTCTTTTTTGGGGGAACCTTCCCTCTTGGCGGCTCCAATCAGACCACATAGCCCTTTAAAAACCCACCTCTCGTCCTCCTCTTCTTCTACCAGTCTCAGCCTGGCCAGCTAAGGATGGCTCTCTGCCCAAATTCTCAGCATCACAAACCCTGTACCCATGCCCTACACACACCCAAGGAAGAAGATGGGCAGTAGAGAGGAAGTACAGGACCACCATGCCAACCATCTCCTTTCCCTGACCTGGTTTAGACCCTGGATGCCCACTTTCCCCACCCTCAGCCTCCTTCTCACAGACGCACACAATTTGTTATTTGTAAATTTTTCACTTTTGTGAGGGTCCTCTGTCCCTAACCCTAGCGAATGTGGAGGTCCAAGTATATTAATTCTGCCCCTTTTTCTTAGAATGTCATTTCCTGAGTAGTAACTGTGTAATTATCTAACTGAAAGTGTCCCATTTCTTACCTCACTCACTCCAAGTATTGCAATATTTATCCATTCCATTCCTTGTTTCACTATGTCTAGCTTCCGCTGATCCATGCTTTTCACATTCCATGTTCAGCTTTAGATTTTCCTTTTCACCTCTAAGCACATTAACAGCTGAATGTCGTTTTGGCTTGAGTCCAGTTGCAACAAAGGAGAAGAAGACTAAGGTCCACGTGCTTATAATGGAATACATTTTATTCTTTAAAAAAGGCTAATGTGTTTTGGCCTGTTTCTATATTTTTGGCCTTCTTCAGGGGCATGAAACCAACAGAAATTTCTGGAGTTGTTACCACACTCTCCTTGAGAACTGGACTGGCATGTAACAAAAGGGCAACTCCAGAAATATCTGTTGGATTTATGCCCCTGAAGAAGGCCAGAAATATATAAACAGGCTGAAATGCTTTGGGCTTTTTTAAAGAATAAAATACATTCCATCTACAAGCACTTGGAGCTTAGTCTCCTTTGCTTATTCAGATATGTGCTTTCCAGTATTTGTTCCTGCTCTTGAGTCCAGTGACATCATTAGCCGTGGTGCTTGTCCTCTGCTCTTCCCCAGTAGTTCACTGAGGGTCTTCCAACCTGGGACTCTCATCTTCTGGCACCATCTCTTGTTTCGTTTTGGTTTTGTCCCATCACTGGGTTTTCATGGTCAAAGCCACGGTAAACCATTCAAAAGTGGTTCACTGGTGCCTCTTTCTGCACAGAACTAAGAGAAATTAGTTAAAATGCCATTGCTGTGCTCTCCAGGAAATCCTCTGCCAGTGTCATACTGCCCCCCGCCTCAATATTGCTGCTGCCCAGAAGCTGTTTGGCCCATTTAGTCTGGCTGCTCAGCAAAAACCTGTCTGATGTGGGAGACCTTGCCAGCAACACTGCTACCACCAGCATAGCCTCTTGCCTCATAGGAACATGCAGTCCCACCACTACAAAAAGGCGAAGGTTTAGTATATTTTTTAGAGTGTTTTTTTTTTCATGAAGGTAAAATGTTCAATTATAAATGGTATGAAATACCACCACCCCCTCTGGGAAAGAGTCTTGTGCCCTCCCAGAAAGGGTCTTAAAATTATTTTCAGGACTAACAGATTTATTTTAGTATGAACTTTCATGAAGTACAAACCATTTCTTGAGATGCTCAGACACCTGTCCCCTACCTCTCCTTCATGTTGGAGAAAAGAGATTTTCATATCTGGCTCTCAGGTAAATTTAGTAGAACGATAAACAACCAAACCCTCTCAAATTATTGTACTCAATTCAGCTTTAAAAATGCTTCACAAGAATCTCTCGTAAACCAAAATATGTCAGTGAGGATTCTTCCTCATGCATGAAATTATTTTATTTTGACATTGTCACTGAGAAGGATGTAACGTTTTGTGGGGGGAAATATTGAAGTTTGGATTCAGACAAGAAGTAGTACCATTCTGTCTTGAGCAAAATGATTTCTCCAGAGTCCAAAAACATTATTCTTGCGTCCCTCACTGACTATACCATTCATGCTCCCGTTTTTGGAAAAGCAGGAAAAAGCCACATTTTGTCCAGGTAATTCACATAATCTCTGAGTAATGTCATTCATTCTTGCTCTTCCAGCCATCGAAGTGGGGTTGGACTTGAGGTGAGGTTGGACTTCTTGGACCAAGTATCACACATGGAATTAAGTACTTAAACTTTCCAAAGGCATTCTGGAAAATTTGGAATAAATTATGAGTAAGCTTATGGCATTACTTTGTTAACAAGGTTTCTAAAATCTGGATGGGGAGACTGACCCCAATAAGAACCAGATGTTAATGATTCCATACAAGCGCTATCTGGATTAATGTTTTTGTGCTTTCTAAGTAAGGATCAAGGGATGTGAGGCCTTTCAGACAACACTGAACATCAATTCCCATCACTTTTAGCCAACCTGGCTAATGGCAAGGTGTAATAGAAGTAGCAGTTCACCATTACCAGGCACAGAGATGGAGCAGAAACAGAAGTTTCCCCCTCCTGGAGAAAATGGGTGCTGAGACTTTCTTTCAACGAATGTGTTTCCTCTACCTTGTATATTACCGGTACTCCTGCAGAAAAAGGGCAACCAGAACAGTCAAAGGATGGATTCGCTCCAGTAAGAGCAATGGTTACAGTGTTTGGGGCTATTTAGTTTAGAAAAAAGCCAAACAAGGCATCTTAGAGGCATATATAGAGATGTGGCCAGATCATTTTCGCATCTAAAGCCTCAGCCATCTTATGAAGGGTCCTTTTTAGATGGCAGTGTAATATGACTTTGGTTCTGAAGTAGGCACCTAACATTTCTGTTCACTATCCATTGCAGTCCCATACTTTACAATTGAGTCAACATTCTTGATTGTGTTAAACAAACCACCCTCCACGAAAAAACATACCTCAACCTTGTTGTTGTTGTTGTTGTTGTTGTTGTTATTGTTGTTGCTTGCCTTCAAGTCCTTTCCCACTTATGGCAACCATGAGGAGTGTTTTCTGGGGCTGAGAGTGTGTGACACACCCAAGGTCACTGGTTTCCATGGCCAGGTCTTCAGGTTTGCAGTTGAATGCTCAGACCTCTACACCATGCTGGCTTTCACATTCCAACCTTGCCAGCCTTGGTGTCATGACTAGAAGGATAACATGATATTTGCTCAGTGTTGTAGTGTTGTTGTGTATTTTTTGTTTATTTTATTTGTATTATGTTGTTGTTGTTGTTATTATTATTACATATTTGTAGTTTTATGTATTGTTATGTAGTCTCTTTTGTTTTTTGCTTTTTTTATGTTTAATTTAAAACAATTTACAAAAGAGTTTGTTTCTATTGTTCTGATTTTCATAAGAACAAACACTTTGTATTCTTTGGAGGATCATGGACTGCAGCCCTGAATTTGACTCTAGGAATGTCACTGTATGAATAGAACTATGCATGGTTTATAGAAAGTAGACTAAGAGGTTTTCTTCCTTAGAATCTGGAAATATCTTATGAAGTTGAATGGTGGTAGATTTAGGACAGATAGAAAAAAGTGGGTCTTTTTTTTTACATAGCATAGCAAGTTGTAAGGGCTTGGGGGCCCATTTTCTGCCATGACCTCCCCAAATCTCTCTCTCTCACACACACATACCAAACAATGATATAAGAGAATACTGATAATAATTTATAAGTTATTGTGCTAGATTGCTCACAGTTTGCAGAAATGTTTATAGTTGTCCCCCAATTTGCAGTGCCAGGCTTCAAGTTGAAATTCCAAATGGGAGGATTGCTGGAAGCAGAACAGGAGGCAGCCATAACTCATCAGAAACCTGAAGTCACTGCCTTTAAAAAAGGAGAATGGTTTTGGTTGGCATTCAATTTGCAATGCCCATTTCCAAGCTAAAATGTCAAACTTCCAAAGACAGCTTTCCTAGAAGCAACCGGGGGGGGGGGCAGTACTTAGAAGTCAAAAAGGAAGGCTGTCGCAACTCATTGGGCCATTGCAGTGGATATCTCAGATTTTGATAGAATGTTTTTGGTTGTCGTCCAAGTTTCAGTGGCCACTTTCAAGTCAAAATTCCAAGTAAGAAGCTTTACAGAAGCATAAAGGAAGGCTGGCTGAACTCAGTGGGACTTGTTGAGACTGAGAGGCAAGCTCTGAGAAGCCTTTCAGCTTGAAGTAAAGGCTCTGAGTCAAGGGCTTGGCCCTTGTGGATCAGTTCACTTAGGTGGGCTTGTAACACTGTCTAGACAGTGCACTCGCATAGAACTTAAAATACTAGGTCGGCAATGGGAAACAGGGGCATCCCAGATGTTGTTCAACTATAGCTTCCATGATCTCTTACCTTTGATTATGTGAGCTGGAGCTCAGCAACATCTAATGAATCACAGGTTCTCCAGCCCTGTGCTAGGCCACTAGCAGAAACCAATCATTCAAAGGTCTGGAGCATTACTCTTGAGAGTCAGGCATGGCTGGTGGCTCCCTCCTCAGTTTTAAAAGTAGCCTGTGCCAGAGCAAACCTAGGCATAACAGGTCATCCAGGTATCATGGGAGATACCCAGAAACTGAGCTTCTGTTGTGAATAGGGTTCAGCATCTGGATAGCTCTCCTTAACACCTGGGCCATTTCTGCTCTAGCAATAGCAATAGCATATGTATTTCTTTACCACTTATCAGCTAAGTGTTCTCTATGCAGTTCACAATGTGTTAGCTAATTGTCCCCAACAAGTTGGATACTCATTTTACTGAACTGCAGAAGGATGGAAGGCTGAGTCAACCTGGAGCCTGGCAGGATCGAACTTACAACCTTGTGGCTGCAGTACTGGCATTTAACCATTGTGCCACCAGGGCTATAACTACACTGTTTTAGTGCTATTATTCCACTTTCAACATCCTATGGAATCCTGGGTTTTGCAGTTTGGGGAGGGGTGTTTAGAATTCTCAGTCAGAGAGATCTTTGCCCTCAGTAAACGATAAACCTCAGAATTCCACAGGATGTTGAAAGTGCAATAATAACACTATAATAGTGTAGTGCAGAAATAGCTCTGGACACCTTGCCTGGAGGAACTCTGGAGCATGCTGTTCTTAAACCCAACAGTGGAGTTGCCATCCCCACAATATTCAAATTACTGGCCATGCCTACTGGGAGCGACATGTCAATAGTAACCCTCCCCTATTTCTGAAAGGGTTTTGCCTGGCTCCCAACAGTAGGCACGTTCCTACCTTCTGCCATGCCCTTGGAGAATTTTCCGTCCCTAAAGCATTAGCAGATTATCCAGGTAACATCAGACAAAAGAACAGCGCCCATCCATAATGCTGAATATACACGAGGAGGCCCCCTCCTTTGCCCGCACAGGTAACAAGATTGCTGCTGATCAGACATGCAAACACCACAAACCCTATTATCAGATGATTTTTCCATTTCAGTTTAAGAGTCAAGCAATAGAGGATTAGAGGTTTAAAAGCCAATACTTTATCAGCGATTTTTTTTTAATCAATGCCAAAAATGCAGGGATTTCTCTCTCCCCCTCTCTTCCCTTTTCTCATTTGAAACCTAAACTACTTCAGGTAAATCTCAAAAGCAAATGCTATTTAAGATCCGAGGTGACCTCTGAGGAGGAGATAACCAAGCATGAATGATTTCAAGTATTTCACTAAGAGCCCTTAAGGTAGATTGGACTATCTTGCAACTTCTCTTCCACATTAAGTACTTTTAGAGTTTTACAAGGGCATCTCTCTCTCTCTCTCTCTCCCCCCCCTGTTGTTCAGAAGGACACGTCAAGCAGTTGGGAACAGCAGAGAAGGTAAAAATGGCTCAGAAGCAGAAATCTGGGAAGCTTCACTTCATTTCTAAATGAAGGCTACATTAGATGTGACATTAAATGTGTGATTGCATTTAACAAGTCTTGTTATTTTATTTGAAATAACAGTGCCAAGGGTGGAAATGAGGATTGGGACTGACAAATCTGACATTTTTGCTCAGACAACTTGAAGCTTTTTTTTTTTAAGGGGCATATGAGTATGTATAAGGGGGGAGTGTAGCCAAACAGATCTCTTTGCTTTTCTTTTTTCAGAAAAGCATATTTATTTATTTGATTATTTATTTTAACATAGTCTAATTCACGATCAAAGTAATATACATTCAGAAAACAAAAAAGCAAAAAGAACAAAAGAAAGAAAAGAAAAAGCTAAACTCAAATTAAAAGTAAAAAACAATATTAGAACATTACACTAAAAACTGAACACTAACTTATCGAAATGCCCCCCCAGCCAAACTTTAATGAAGGGAAGAAAATTAAAAAAAAATTATTCTGCCATTACAGACCCAATTAAAAAATCCTACAAGAATTACAAATGATCATAGTCACAGATTACTGCACTGTTAGATTTCTTATAGCTCAAAAAGTCTTTAAACAGTTTCCAGTCTTTAAAAAAATCTTCAATTGGCTTATCCTTTAAAAGCCACATTGGTTTGGGCCAAGTCAGCAGCCTTAACAATCCATTCTTGCATTGTTGGTGCTTCCTCCTGCTTCCAGGATTGGTCAAACAATGTTCTTGTTGCTGTTATCCTATATCAGGGAAGTAATCTATATTAGTGTTCAATTCTTTAGCCATAATACCCAGCAAAAACACTTCTGGTGACATTACAAAATCCACCTTTAAAATTTCTTAGATTAACATGTAAATTTTAGAGCAATAACTTTTTGTCTTCTTACAAGTCCACCACACATGGAAAAAGAGCCTTCTTATCTTGACATCCCCAACATTGATCTCAAACATTGTCAGACATTTTTGGCAATTTATTTGGCCTTAGATACCATCTAAACATTGTCTTATAATGCTTTCTTTTAAATGACTACACAAAGTAAATTTTGCCTCTTGGGACCACGTTTTCCCTGATATATCCATTTGAACATTATGCCCAACATTTTTAGACCACCTTATCATTTACTTTCGTACAGTTTCATCTTCTCTCTCTAGTTTCGAAAGCATTTGTACACTCTTTAAATTAGATAGGCCTTTTCTGCACTAGCCTGTTATAGCGCGATGATTCCACTTTCAACATCCTATGGAATCCTGGGGTTTGCAGTTTCGGGAGGGGCTGGGTTTACACAACTCTAAATAAAACACTTCTTTGCTTTCTCATGCTGGCTCACTGTGGCTCATCTTACTAGTGGACAGACTGAGGTGAGCACCTCTAGTGGCAGACTATCATGTACTGCATGACCCACAATCCACAAACATGCTGAAGTTTCCAGTAGGTTTTATTCAATGGATTAACACGAGCAATAGCATCACACTTCCACAGAAGTTGCCAAAACTGATTAACATAGGCAGCATATGTCTTTTGTAGGTTATCCATACAGATTTAAGTATACAAAGCATTCATTGTTATGGCATATGATTGATGCTCCCTAACATTTTCTCATGCTAGTGCCTATCTCTAACCACCTTGTCTTTGAACATTGTTAACCTGTCTGTATGTCTTCCTATGTTATCTCCATACCATCCCATTCTTGTAACAACCCAGCATCAGGCAGTACTCACTTTCACTTTCCACATTTCCTGCTCGCCTCCATCCATCAAATACAAAGTCACAGCAGGTGATCTATTAGATACAACGTAGAAGCAGTTAGCAATGGTTACATACATTCCAAGCAGCTTACAAAGTATACACATTCAAATACACATGCAACTGAGGGGTGTCCCTTGCTTCATGCTGCCCCCACTTCTCACTCATTAACATGCAGGGATGCCTTGCAACCTGACATTCTGCCTCACTAAAGTCACCCAACCACTCCACCTAGTTTGTGAGGATAGGCCATGTGGAACTTTTTGATTAGTCTAGGCACTCAAACGAGTTCAGCATCCACCCATTGTTGGTCCCTAGCAGCCAGATGTTTCCAGTTAACAAGATACTGCAGGCACCCTCTGTGTTTTCTTAAATCCAAAAATTTCAAATATTTCAAAATATTGATCTTGTCTCACCATGATTGGGGGAGGTGGAGCCGCTGGAGCTTGTTGCCATGTGTTGGTCTTGGTTGCAGGTTTGAATAATCTGAAATGAAACACAGGATGGATTTGCTTGTTTGACATGGGCAGTTCCAGCTCAGCCTTTACAGCATTTATTAGTCTTTTGATCTTAAACAGTCCCACATATTTCAGTCCTTCCTAGTTTCTTGGAAGGGTGCATGTATTAAATGAACTTGATAGTCAGGTTCCCCCTGTTAATATCCCAACAGTTTCCCCTCTTCCAATCAGTGTATTTTTTGTAAGTGTCCTTGGCATAGTCCAGGACAGTTTTGACAGTGAACCAAGCTGTTTTGACTTTATGCGCCCCATTGGTGGGAGATTGCAGGCCAGTCTGGATGATCTGCAGGGGAAGCAAGTGTTTCAGGGTGTGGCCATATACAGTTTTGAATGGGGGGTGTCCCATGCGTTGGTGGATCAGGTTATTGTGTGCCATTTCAGCAAAAGGAGTTGAACCTTCCCAGTCATTCTGTTGGTAATTTATATAACAGCACAGATACTACTCTCTAATACTTGGTTAACCCTTTCTGTCTGGCCATCAGTCTTGGGGTGATGGGCAGTACTCATAGCTTGCTATGTTCCCAACAACCTTAAAAATGCTTTCCAGAGCTGGGAAGTGAACTGTGCCAATTTTACTAAGTACCCCATGTCGTTGGTACACATGTTGCAGGAACAGTTTAGCCAATTGTGTGGCTATGGGGAGACTTGCAGGGCACAAAGTGAGTCTGCTTGGAGAATAGATCTGTAACTACTCAAATGGCATTTTTTTGATTACTCTCTGGTAGGTCAGTAGTAAAATTGATGTTAATGTGAGGGATTGGGAGCAATTGTAGCAATCTCCACAGTTTGTCCCCCACCAGTTTGTTTTTGGTGCAGACGAGGCAGCCTTTCACATAATTCTCTACAACTTTCCATTGTCTGGGCCACCAATAGTCTCTTCTGAGTTTCATGAACTCAAAGTGCCTTGCTGACATCAGGACACGACTGTTAAGATATGCTCCTTAGCACTTCTGGTACATATTTTTTTTTCTCCCTTGGACCAAACTCCCGCCTGATCTTTGAGTTCATATTCATGATGCTTTGCCCAGCCATCCGGCTTGGTAGCCTCTTTAAGGCTGTCTAACAGCATTTCAGGGATGACTCTGGGCTTCTGTTTTCCCTGGACTACAGGTCCCTGGATTACAGGTTCTCACTGCCAACTCCAGTTGCTGGGGAGTGAACAGTGTGTCTATCACCTCTGGTCTTTGGCACTCATGTTGGGGCAGATGGGACAATGTATCCCCCAAGAAGTCTTTTTTTACTGCCAAAAACTTATTAGTGAATTTTGAATGTATAAAAGAATTTGGCCCACCACTCTTGTTTAGGATTCAATTTGCAGGGGGTCTATAGGGCCTTTAGATTGTGATGATCTTTCCAGATCTTGAATGAGCAGCCAACCCCCTCCAGCTTATGCCTCCAGGTTTCTGAGGCCCATTTAACTTCAGTGGCTTCTTTTTCCCAAACTGGCCAATTCAGCTCCACTTTGGCAAATGTTTTGGACAAATATGTGCAAGGTCTTAGTCACCCTTCCTCATTTTCCTGCAGGAGCAGCACTCCCAGGGCTGCACCACTTGCATACACTTGCACTATGAATGGCTTTGTGGGGTCAGGGTGCTTTAGAATGGGTTTGGAACTCAATAGCCTCTTTGAATCCTCAAAAGCCTGTTGACATTCTGTAGTACCTTTGATTTTGGTACTGAGTTTGGACCTACTAGTCTGGGTGTTGGTGGCTGCCCCTTTTTTGTTTGTTTTTAACAAGTCCCTCAGGGACAGTGTCACTTGGGCAAAGTTCAGGATGAATTGCCTATAGAAATTGGCAAACCCTAGAAAACTCTGTAGCTGCCCGTGAGCCCTGCTATAGAGGTGAATAGAGCACTATATAGCCCAGTTGGGAATAATCTTGGTGGGAGGAAGCATCCATCCTCTCCTTCCCACTCCTGAAAATCCACACCCTGATACTTCTGAGGGGCTTGAACAGCACCACAAGGCTCCTCTCTCAGGCTTCCTGGAGCTACAGTGTCAACAGGCACAGTTCCTTTCAGAGGTGGGAATGCAATGCAACATATTGTATGTACAGGACAACAAAATCACTTGGGGTGTGCTCTAAAGTAGTAGTATCAACATTGGTGTTGCTGTTAACAGTTCTCAGGTCACCTCTTTGCTGACTCTGCTGGCTGGGGATTCTGGAAGCTGAAATCTTAACAGTACCAGGAAGTCCACAGTTGGGGATCACTTTTTCCAACCTCATCCCCAATGTTGTTGAAACAGAATTCCTGTTATCAACAGCCAGCCTGACCAACAGTCAAAGATGTTGGTAATTGTCATCTTTCAATATCTGGGGACCCAAAGTTGGGAAAAGGGTTGATCTTGACAGAGTGAAGCATACTTAAGTCTAGATATAGTGAAGTATGCTTGATTTGTTAAGCACATAATTACATCTCTCTACGGGAAAGCAAGAGGAATTTTTAAAAAGTACTTAAAGTTGACTTATCCTTGGTACAGAACAGGGGTATTGAATACCTACCCCTTCAGACATTGTTGGACTACAATTCCCAACAGCTATAAGCAACAAAGCCAGTGGTGAGGGATGATGGCAGTTGTGCTCCAGCCACATCTGGAGTGTTGGATGTTCTTCCATCCTGGAACAAAGAAGCAAATATTAAAACCAGAGTGCTTTTAAGCCTGTGTGTTTCCTTCACTATGGAGAAACCAAACCACAACCAATCCACAAAATCTGGGAAAAAGGCTTTCAGGGAAGAACATACAGTTTCCAAGCTCACTTGGGTACTGACATCTCCCCCTTCTCCCATCACTTTGAAAGTTAAGCCTCAGATGATACAATTCAGCAAAATGTAATTATATAGGGTGTGCTGAAGGAAATGAATTGGTCTGCAAGTGATTTTTAAACAGTAAAATATGGAAAGATTAATAATTTTGGTTCTGTATTCTAAGGAGCATTTTGCTTTGCCAAGTAGCTTGCTTTCTAGATGTGACTTGTGGAATGTGAAGGGTCCCCAACCATTTTACTGCCCCCCTAGACCAGACAAACTGGTGAGGAGGGACTAAGGTCATTTCCACACAAGTCTGTTATAGCGCGATGATTCCACTTTCAACCTCCTATGGAATCCTGGGGTTTGCAGTTTC
The DNA here is from genome assembly GCA_948474755.1 of Ctenosaura bakeri. Lineage (NCBI taxonomy): Eukaryota > Metazoa > Chordata > Lepidosauria > Squamata > Iguanidae > Ctenosaura > Ctenosaura bakeri. Next base: position 6,100 of record CAOLHI010001003.1, on the reverse strand, counting down.
TGGAGGGGCCGGCCAGCCCCTCCTGAAACTGCAAACCCCAGGATTCCATAGGAGGTTGAATGTGGCTATAACAGACTCGTGTGGAAATGGCCTGAAACAAGGAAAATCCCACTGATGGAATGGCAGTGCTGCTCTAGTGCAAAGTGCAGGAACTTGCTTCCCTAAACAAGCACCATTCCTAGGTTTGAAACAAATAAACCAAAAGTGAACCTGCAGTCATTTCTAGTTTGGAAGAAAAGCCCAAGCAACAAATTTTTGATGGGGGGAGAGTGTTACAGAGCATGAACGGTTGTGCCCTTGAAGCTCAAATTTGGTCCTTGGACTCCACCCCTGGCCCCTTGTCTTGACTGTATCCTGTTTAAGTGCAAAACTAGATTCTACAGAACAAAAAATAGAATTCTTGATCCCATCCTGTATGGCAGTTGATCAGAATAATGGTGTGGACCTCCAGGTGTTGAACTGCCAGAATAGCCAATCATGGGACACGTCGAGAGCGGCAGGCTTCAGTATGCCCACCTCTGTTGTAAATCAAATGGAACAGCTGGAAAGCAGCATTTTTTTTTGTTCTGATGTGTCTCAAAATAATAATAAAAAAAGAAAACTACTGAAGGGTGGTAATAAAATGCAGCCGCTGATGCAAAGGAATTGCAGGAAAATAGTCCCAGATCACAGGAATATAATTTGGTTTTTATTTTAAAAATCCAGAAAAATACAGCAACAAATACTGCGACCTCCCACACATTTGTCCTGTATTGGAGGCCTTTGTATCTCTACCTAGTCTGAGTTGTAGAGTATTTCCTGATGGAGTTTAAGGGTATATAATGAGGTGGTCACATTTGGTGGTGACAAAATATTTAGGGTGATGGGAACAAAACAAGACTGCGACGAGTTCAGCATGGAGCTAGAATGGTGTAATCATCTGAATGTTGGACTACAACTCTGGAGACCAGGATTTGAATCTCCACTCAGCCACGGAAACCCACTGGGTGATCTTGGGCAAGCGATGTTCTCTCAGCCTCAGAGGAAGGCAAAGCAAAACCTGTTAAGTTGGAAATGACTTGAATGTACAAAGGCAGAAGAAGAGGAGGAGGAGAGGGGGAGGAGAAGACAAAGAAAAAGAAGAAGAGGAAGAAGAGGCTTCTTAAAAATAGTTTCTCTAAACTTTAAGAATGGGCATTAAAATGGTACCTAAAATTCAATGAAAAAAAATGTAAAGGGAGCCATATTGGGGCAACAAATCCCATCTTCACTAGCAACAGCTGACAAAGGGATCTGGCATCTTGGTGGATATCTCTATTAACAAGTAAGGAAGGAAGGAAGGAAGGAAGGAAGGAAGGAAGGAAGGAAGGAAGGAAGGAAGGAAGGAAGGAAGGGAAGATTCAAGTTGGGCATCTTTAGAAAAGGAATCAGAAATAAAACTACCAATGATACTGCTCATGGTGTGATCACATCTGGAATACTATGTTATAGTTCTGGTCATAGCACTTAAAAAAAGATCTTGTAGCCATAGAAAAGGTGCTGGAAAGTGAAATCAAAATGATCAAAGGGCTGGAGCAATTCACTCATGATGTTTGTGGTTGTTTAGCTGATGAAAGAGGTAGGTAAGGGCAGACTCAATAAAGACAAATAAAATAATGCATCATAATCATAATCCTAGAAGCCGAGATCATCCAATGAAACTAGAAGTAGGAGATTCAGGCTGTTTAAAAGTAAGCACACAGAGCATATTTAAAGTGTGGAATTCAGTGTCACATGATGTAATGATGGTTGCTCACTCTGATGGCTTTAAAAGGGAATGAGAGAAGTTCATGGTAGGTGGTCCCATCAACAGCTCCTAGTCAGGATGGCTGTATGTCACCTCCAGCATCAGAAGCTGTATGCCTCTACACATCATTTGCTGGAGAGGGCTAATGCATTGCTAATAGGCTTCCAATAGACAACTGATGGGCCACTGTGTGAACAGTAGGCTAGACATGATAGTTCATCTACCTGATCCAGTACCTCTCTTCAAGTATTCTTGACACTAAATCTATCAAGAATATAGAAAACTATAGCTTAAGCAGAAGCAAAGGTTTGGGAGGAAAGCCTCTTCCTGGTCTAGATAGAACACAAAAAGATGGACTTCTCTCTCCTCTCTGGGAGAGATCCATCACACCCTAACTGTTTTGGTTGAGGATTTTATGCAGAATTGGAATGCCCCCCCCCCAAGTCAGGAATTATTTACTGTGGACTCCTGCACTGTCAGGGAGTGGACCTTGGGAATACCTTCCAACTGTTATTCTATGGCCATTTCTTCCCTACACTGTCATAGTGTTATTATTCCACTTTCAACATCCTATGGAATTGCTGGTTTTGTAGTTTACTGAGGTCAAAGAGCTCTCTGGCTGAGAATTCTAAAGGCCCCTCCCTAAACTGCAAACCCCAGGATTCCATAGGAGGTTGAAAGCAGAATAACAGCACTATAACAGTGTAGTGTAGAAATGGCCTATGATTCCGCTCTGAGCCATCAATGTCCTAAAGTCTGAAGTATCACACGAAACTTGCACAGAGCAAATGTGAATGCAAACAAAATACACAGGAAGGGAAAAAATAATACCTTGTGCATGCAGCTCAGTCAAGGATGATTGTGTCACAATGCTGTGGTTGGCCTTTCTTCAGATTTTTCTCTAGCACACAAAATAAAAATGGCTGCTGGAGGCTTCCGTCCCCCACTCTCTTACTTCAAAAGGTAAGACCATCCATAGCTCAATGAAACAGCTAAAGAGGATAGATGTTTCCTAGAGCCAGTGAGAACTGTGATTTAAAATTTTCAGCCAAACTGTAACAACAGCTATCATTGTGCCTGAGGGCAGATTTCTAGAGGGGAATTACTTCTCCCATCCATCCTCATTCAATCATCTTTAACTGTGCACACTCTTGCAAGCACAGTATATATACATTTTGAAGCCCCTTTCAAGTTTTCCAAGTAGCTTACTCCCAAGTAAATGTGTATAAGACAGCTTGCATGCAGCTTTTATTGTTCTTGGGCAGACTCAACTACAATAGCTCTCTCTCTCTCTCTCTCCAAGTGTGTGTGTGTGTGTGTGTGTGTGTGTATATATATACATACATATACATACATACACATATAACATACATACACTTGTATACGTTACTGCCGTTTTCTAGCCTGGACTTGTGGGATGTCAGATATCATTTTGATATCAGTAATTTGGCTCTCTTCCACCATCCCTCTCCACGTGTTTGTGAGGCCCCCGGACATGCACAGAACTAGGCTTGGCCACTAATTGCTGCAATATTCCAACACGATATAGGCAAGCCAGAAATAGCCGTCTCGCTGCTTTAGGAGACCTCTCTGCAAACACTCTATTATGTATGCACGCTGCTTACAAAGAACTCCCTGCCCCGAGCAGGCAACTTGGCAAGCTGAGTACTCAAATGTCAGGCACTGCATATTTGCATACTGTTTACCTCTTTGTCAATTCGGACCTAACTCAATCATATTAAATGTTGACCTTTCCAAAGCTTTGTCTTGTGCCCAAAACTCATTGTTTTCCCCAAGTACGGAATAGCCTGTGGTTACATTTCTCCATATAAAACCCCCCGATTCTGAGACCATCCTCGGATTGCTCCTGAGTTCCATCCCATCTTGCCACCGCTCTGCTTGGCGAGCCTTTCCCTCAGTCATATTGGCTGAGACTGCGCAACTTTGGACCTTCGCAGTGATCTATCCGTGCTTCAGGACAGGTGTCGTATCACCCAATTCAACAATCCCTCTCAAAAATCCCTCTGTCCCACTCAAACCTTTATTTTCTATAGTTATCTGAGTGCGTGTGTTGCATACACTGTTTGTCTGTATTTAATAAAGATCTCAATTATTCTTATAACTTGGTGTGCTCCTTGGCTTGGCCTGACCCTGTAGACATTGGGTAAAAGATTCCGCTGCGTTGCCCTGCCTCTCGCACTGCTAGCTTGTGCTCTTAGCTAATTTCCCCAAACTTGGTTAATTGAGAGCACATATAGATGTCCCTTCCAGGACCCCCAGTAATCAGAGTAACATATACATACATACACACACACACACACATAGATACATATTATTTTAGTGCTTGGACATTTCAATCACTTCTGATTGCTAATGCTTCTTTGGTCCCAACCATGTAGAAGTCTTGATACATTTTTACCTGATCGTGGGGGGGCACCTAGGGTCCCCAGCCAAGACTTGTGCAGGTTCTAGCCTCCTACCCACTTTTCTGGGTCCATGAAGGATCTGTGTGCAGCATCCTTCTGTAAGTACCTCTGATAGATGAGTGCTAAGCCTTTTCTTAAAGACATTTTTTTTCTACCATTTTCATACATTGATTCTAGTTCTGTTCTTTGCAACTACAGAAAATAACCTTGCCCCATCATCTACATTGCAGCTACTGAAGACTGTCATCACTCTCCTTAATCTTCTTTTTTTCCAAGCTGAACATACTGTGGTCTTTCAGCCTTTTCAACCATTCGGTCTTTCTTCAAAAGATTTGGTGTCTGGGTTCCTTGCCACATTGGATGTCCTTCTCTTTCTCTGGATATGTTCCTGTTAGTGATAAACTATTCAACTACCTGATTAAACTGAAGAACTGTGTCTTACATTAGGGCAGTGGTATAGGCCATTTCCGCACTAGCCTGTTATAGCGCAATGATTCCACTTTCAACCTCCTCTGGAATCCTGGGGTTTGCAGTTTCGGGAAGGGCCGGTTGGCCCCTCCTGAAACTGCAAACCCCAGGATACCAGAGGAGGTTGAAAGTGGAATCATTGTGCTATAACAGGCTAGTGCGGGAATGCCCACAGAGTTTTCAAAGGATAAGAGTGCTATGCCTTTCTGAACAGCTGGGACAATGACATCTTTGGCGTGGCTCAGACTTCCCTGTTTCCTGTGAGCATAGCTGCCATATTCCCACTAGATATGGGTGGATGACATGGATTTTCCCTGCAACATTATCTAATATATAAAAGTCAATGTTTGTGGGTTTGTCTGTGTCAGGCAAAGACCTCATTTGATTGACTCTGTCAGGCGAAGACTTGATATGATTGGCTGCCTAAGAACATTCTATGGGATCCTGGGGTTTGCAGTTTAGGGAGGGGCCTTTAGAATTCTCAGCCAGAGAGGTCTTGGGCCTCAGGCCGGTTGCTATGGAGATGAGACCTAGAAGCAAGGAAGAGAGCAGTGTACTCCCTCAGGAACCCCACCTCTGTATGTTAATAACTCTGAATACAAATTGGATTGGGGATATGGGGAAAAGTTACAGGTACTGGACAAGACAGTTTGAGAAATTAGAAACACAGTATCTCAAATCTTTCTAACAAGTATTATCTATAAGAAAATAAAATCACAGGCAATGCCGGGTGTATACGCTAGTATTGTTATAATACAAAGCATTTAAAGTGGCTTGGTCCTGAATGAGGAATTAAGAGTCTTTTGCTTTGCAAAAGATCTGCTCCAGGGAGAGATGAAAAGTGTTAGAACTGGTTTGTTAATATGGAACAATGCAGCTGCCTTTTGGACTTTCCTTGAGAGCGTGACTGTCGTGACAGGTTCTTACATTGCACATTCAACATTTTGTCACCAAATATAAACCTATAGATGTTTACTTAAAAGTAAGCCTCATTAGTTTCAATGAGACTCACTCCCATTGTAAGCACACATAGGGTTGCAGCCTAAATCAAAAGACTCTTGTAGGCTTTTGAGAAATTTTACCAAACATGATCCATGAACAATTTTCTCTGTTTCTCATTTACTGGGCAATATGAAACAACTGTTACTACACATGCACACAGACACACACACTTGCATAAACTCAGTTTTCTGACTTCAACCATTTGTTTTAATTCAAGTGTTGACCCAGGCAGCAATCCATCTCATTTCCAATTTCATATGAAGGAATGTTCTTTACCTCCCTCCCCCTGCTCTGCATGCTACCCTTCTTGGATCCAAAGAAGACCAGTTTTTTCTTGCTTTCTGGACATAACTTTTTCCAGTCTCAAAAACGACACAGGAGGAGATGTCTAATTATGGTCCCCTACCTGCTGTCTGAGCCACAAGTGATGTTCTTTAAA